>JALPQD010000275.1:907971-1205471 GCA_023101885.1 Typhlomys cinereus
CTAATGGTGGGACCTTCTCTGAGGATCTTTCCCCCTCAAGCTAAGGCCTCTCCTGTTAGCCAATTGAGAGCAGGCTTTGATTTACAATGGAGCCAATCTCTTTAACAGCTATTTTGTTCCCGCTTCGTTCTCTGCTCTCTCCTGGTTCGACTCTTTAAGTTTGGCTTTGTATTTTCATCATTAGATCTTACAGTTTTTTTGTTTCTTCCAACCTGATTCTTTGCTCTTTCTCATAATTTTGAAGACAACTAAAAAGTAGCCATATCCATTGTCAAAACTACACTGCTTTGAAATTTCCTCCGCCAAGCACTCCAGTTTAACTTCAGGCAAGCTTTCAGGACGAGGGCAAAACTTCACTAAACTCTCGCCCAATATATGGCTCCATGTGTCATTCGTCCAGTTGCAAACACAGTCTCTGTTCCCCTCTGGACCATCACAAGCTGGGCTTCCACTGCCTGCATCTCTCACAGCATTGTTCTCCCCTGAACTCTCATGAGAAAGGCTCATTTGGCCCCCTTGCCAAGACGCAAAGACTTTCCCAGCACAAAGTCCCAAAGTTCTCCATATTTCTCCCAACGAACAGTTCCAAAGGCACACTAGCCACATCATAGCATTGACCATACTGCTGGGTACCAACTTCTTTCAGCTTCACAAACAACTTCACGTTGTGGTACCAGCTGTTCTTAATCTCACAGCAGCACTCCACTACCTGGAACCAATTTCTATAACAGTTATTCTTAACTATTACTGTGAGAGAGCACCCAACATCAAGCAACTTAAGGGAGAAAGGGAGGTTCATTCAGCTTACGGTTCCACAGGGAGGCAGTTTCTCAAAGCAGAGGTGGCATGGCTGGCTGGCCAAAGCTGGAGGAGGCTAAGTCACAGCAGACATCCTGGAGGCTGAGAGCTGCAGACTGCTTGCTGCAAAGGCAGACTTCTCCTGGAGGTAAGGTGGGACTCATCCACCCCAAGACCCACCCCTTGTGACTGCCTTCCTCCAGCAAGGCTCCACCTCTCAAGGTGCCATGACCTTGCCAAACACATGAGACTGTGGGGGACACATTTCAAACCATGACAGGACCCATGAGTGGCAATCCCACACATGACTGATGGCTGGCTGGACAGTGCTTTGTTAGTCCATGCAGGGAACTAAAGCTTATGTTTGTCGTGGTTGTATTGTTTGGGTAACACCTGTAGGATGGATCTTGTTCTCCTCCTGGTCTTCTGGCTCTCTGTGCTGCTCACCCCTTCTTTTTCCACGAGTCTTACAATGGGTAGAAAAGATGGCTTCTGAGCTGGAGAGATGGTTCAGAGGTTAAGACTCTGTCTTGCAAGCAGAAGGTCCTGAGTTTGGAACCCAGGTACCACATAAAAACGCCAGGCAGAAATGGCAGCGGCCTGTTATTCCAGCTATGGTGGGCAGAGCCTGGGAATCCCAGAATGAAGCAAGGAGGTAGAAGTAATACAAGATGATTCCTAAAGTCACCCTTGGTCCTCCACAGGGAAACACACACACACACACACACACACACACACACACACCACATGGATATGCACATTAACTTTTAACATAGACTTTGATGTTCTGTCAATCAGTTCAAATGACAGTACCAACATTTCCCCCTTCAGGCCTAAAACCTCTAAAGACATGGCTTCTTTCCACCAAGTTTATGGTAGCAACCATTGTGGGGTTCCATGACCCATGTGCTTACCTTGCTATCCTGATGGGCACCAGAGTAGAATCAGCAAGAATTCAATCAGGCTGGGTCAAGAGAGGATCTTGGAAAAGGTGAAACCAAGTCAAATTTATGATGGAATCTAATCCTTTATATATTATGAAATAGGGAGTGACATCTGTACACTACACAGAGGGATGATGTCACTAGTGGCAGACAGACTACAGGTGCAGATCAACAATAAGTGGGACTACCACCAACAATACAACCCTGTCGATCCTTAGACATGTTGATATGCCCTAATGGTTCCATTTGTTGTGGAGAAAGAACAGGCTGTTGATAGGTCAGGAACATGGTGATAAAGCTCTGTGCCCATCCTTTAAATCTGCTAATTAATGACTAGATGGCTTCCAAAGAATGGGAAAAAATATGTAAAAACACCTCTGTCCTAGACCTCATTTGGAGAGAAGATAAGATCCATCGCTGCCCCTTTCAGGGGTAACAGGTGTCAGCTTAAAACTATGCTGGCATAGGAGGCAAGCTACAACTGAGACCTCGAGAAATGCCTTTGGTATCTGTGCTCAAGAAATGGAGATGTCGAGCTTGAATGTTTCCTGCAAATCATGTACTCCTTTCTGCAAAGCCTAATTAAAAACCAGTGAGGGAGCAGTTCATTTCCCCCATAATAGCTGCTCTCTATTGCTCAGATGAGTATAGACTGACTGGTTGATACCATAGCTTTAGTGTACATGAATGGGTAAGACTACTCACATGGTTTCCTACTTAGAAGCCTGTGCAGCAAATTTTGAAGCTTTGAAAGCTATTTAGCATGATGAATTTTGCACCTTGTTCGAGCATGGTTCAACCACTGCCTCTGTGTCTTCATCAATGGGTCTTACGTAGTTCTGGTAGTGAACTAAGAGGTACTGTGAGAACCAACACTGCTTGGGAGCACTGAGGCTTCCAGAGCAAGAGCTACCATGGAGATTTACTACACCTAGCTTGGTGATTTTTTTGTTTCGTGTCCCACTATTTCTAAGAAGAGTTTTTTTTTTTTTTGACATGCATGATATATGTACAGAAATCCTCTTATATTTTAAGTGATTTGCAATGGAGCATGCTTCCATAATTTTTTCTCTATCTCTGTGTGAAACAGATGCCTCCTTGACTCTTCCATTTCAGCACCCACATCACTGCACAGAATATCCCTTCAAAATCTAATCCCCTCTCTACTTGACATTGACATCTGTGTTCTCCCATACTCCCTCCTTTTTAGATTTGCCCCCTAATATCCTCTTTATAGACTCCTGGATTCCAGAAGTAATCATATTGAAAGATATTGATCAAAATTTTTAGAGCCTCATGTACACAGCATTCATTTCATATTGGCCTGGATGATATCACCCAATATAATTACCAATTTCATTCATTTAACACCAAATTTCCTATTTTCATTTTTCTTTGCCACTGAATAGAATGTTTTTTTATTTACCTATCACATTTTCATTATCCACTGTTGAGTTGACAAACACATTGATTAAGTTACTGTGGATAGTGTTTCTATCAACATGGACATGTAATACCTCTGCAGAAGGAAATAATTTGGGAATACGAAGAGGAGTGGCATTTTATGGTACTTTTATTTCTATGATTTAAGAAATCTACAAGCTGATTTCCAAATGTTTAAAGTACAGCAACCATGTGTAAGGGTTCCTGTCTCTCCACATCAATGTGAATATATGTTGTTTGTACTCCTGACCACAGCTATGGGTACTGGTTCGAGATGGAATCTTAGTTAGCTTTAATATGTCTTTTTCAGTACAACAAGCATGTTGAACATTCTTAAATGCTTCCTAGCTGTTCCAGTTTCAGATTTCACTACTTTCCTAAGCACACAAGCCAAACAACTCAAGGTGACACTGATTTTAACTTATTTAACAATTAAACATAATAATCCTGCATAACAAATGTCATACTAGCATCGGAAGATAAGGGAATTATCCACAACATATTCAAAGTGAAGTTCAGATTGAGACAAGTAACCAAGATCCATACATGCTTTCTAGAATGCCAGAGAACCTCAGTGATAACCTGTTATCTACACATTACCCACCTGCCTAGGGAATCTTTCCAACAAATACGGTCTGGTCTTCTCAATTCAACAGAAACAATTAAGGCAGAGCTGGAGAAACAGCTCAGGGGTTAAGTTTTTGCCTCACAAGCAGAAGAACCTGAATTCAAATCCCTGACCCCACATAATGACACCAGGCAGAAATAGCAGGGGCTTACACTTCTGGCTCTGGAAGGTGGAGCCTGGGAAATCCCAGGTCCAAGTTAAAAGGGGGTAGAACAATCCAAAATGATTCCCACAGCCACCCTTGGGACTCCATAGGCACACACAGTGTCCTCTGATACACACACACACACACACACACACACACACACACACACACAATAAAAATAATATTTAAAAAAAACAACTAAGGCAATCTCCACCAGGCACTCACTAATGTTAAGTTGACAGATGAGATTATCAACAAACTTTCTATTTTTCTACCTTCTTTTGAGTATTTTAAAGTTCCATAGATCATCTTAATGTTTTCTTGATATTTAGTTTGGGGAATTTTTTGTATATTCTGGACACTAATCCTCTATCAGATATATGTCTTGGAAAATATTTTATTTCATTCTGTAAGCCATCTCTTGAATCAATTTGCATTTCATCTTGATATATTAAATTTTTAAATCTCATGAGATTTTATTTGTCGGTTATATCTCTTCATTCCTATGCTGTTGAAAACCTATTCAGAAAGTCTTCTGTGTGTTCCCACATGTTGAAACATGTCCCCTACTTATTTTTCTATTAGTTTCAGAGCATCAAGACTTATGGTGAAGTTCTTGATGGATTTGGAATTGAGAATTTAAAAAAAATAGAGATAACTATATAGATTCATTATTTTGCATGTTGATATTCTATTGTCACAAAATTTGTTGAAGATAATGCTCTTCCTCCAATGTATGTTTTTGAACTCTTTCTCAAAGAGAAGTAGTTTCAGATGCATGAATTTATATCTATGCACATTATTCTATTTTATGGATCTACATGTCTGTATTTGTTCTAGTATTAGGTTATTTTTATTACTGCATCTTGATGCAAAAGAATTAGCTGTGGTTATACTTACTGAAGTGGTTTTGGGCTTTGGCAGATTTGATAAGGCTATCTTCATTTTTTTTCATATGTGCTAAGGCTTTATACTTCTATCAGGAATAACTTACTAAAAACTGTCCACTAAGTAATTATGTAAGATACTGTTGTAATTGCATGATTGATATGGAAACACACCAGAGCCCATAGTAAATGGAACCATTTCCTAGGCAAGAGGATAAAGTAGAAAGACAGTCTGTTTTGGAAGATTGGAAAAGCTGGTAGAAACCTGAGATGCATCTGCTCTTGACCCACTCTGAGATTGTAATTTGAATATGGGGTAGCAAGTTTCCTACTTTTCTTGCTGTTAAAAAAATGTAAAATTAACACTGCTATTGATTTTCACTATATAGGAACAGAAAATCTACACATGTATACAAAATCTATATATATATTGAGAAAGACACTAGAACATTCCGTCTTAACATGTTCATTGTAGACACATTTGTTTCCTTCTTTAGGATTTATTCCTACGTATTTTGTGGCAATAATGAATGGAATTGATTCTTTGATGCTTTTTTCCAGTGCTTTTTACCTTTGGTATATAGGAAGTATATTGTGTTTTAAGTTGTTTTTTTGCCGCAGGCCACTGTGGCCTCCAAACCAGGGCTCCCCCGCAACTAAGGTCGGCAAGGATTTAGCGAATGGAGAACAAACTCACACAACTCTCTAGGCTGAGTGAATCCGGACCCACTTTTTGAAACTGTGTGACAGCTTTTGAAAGACCCCCGCCTTTCAGTCAGGAACGAGGCCACCGAGAGAAAGATCAAGACCCTTCTCGCTGCAATAGCATGAGGTTTTATTTAACGACGCGCCGGGCGGCTCCAGCAACCTCTCACGCAGGAGAGACTGAAGCGGCCCCTAGTGACTGAAGCAAGGGGTTTATAAAGGGGTTTTGGGGGGGGGTCTCGTTGGTCAGCAAGAGTCCAGGCCTCCGTGATAGATGCAGTCTACCTGCTTAACTGCAGGAAGTTTGCTCCAGATGGCAATTATGCTATTGACAGAATTTTCTTGCAAGACTTGTTTTCCCTAGGGCTAGTCATCTTGAGGTTACAGCCTGTTTTCCCATCACTAAGGGTAACAGCTCCTTTTCCCATCACCAGGGGTTTCAAGGCAGGGAGGGAAGTAGCAAGGTGCATAGTTTTAGACAATGGCTAGCAGTAGCTACTTGAATAGCTATGAGCAATAGCTAACTATAGCTGTGCCTGATCAGCTATGAGCAAATATCTACACTGTGGGCCTGGACTGGCCCGTTCTGTGAATTTTAGGGTGAGGGTCTCAGGGTCCCACACTTTTATACTGAAAATTTGGGGGTAAAGAATGTAGCACCTGCAAACAGACACATATTCTCCTAGTCAGCAGAAATCACCTTCAGGATAGACATTTTTTCAAGAACCTAACCCATTGCTTGAGGGTAAAGGCACTTACAGAACTCCCAGTATTTCCAAATCTAGCTAATCTATAATGCTCCACCAAATAGCTACAGGGTCTGAGCCTCCATAGTTGTCATTGTTTTGACAAAAAATGCATTTTGAGACTAGTTAAAATACACAGAGGAGATTTGAGCTCCTTTTGATTTCAATAAGGAACATGTTTTTCATTACAATTAACTATACATCTGCCATATCTATTATATATTTCTGTAAATGATAAAGATGAATCTGTTGGAGGGGGGGCACATGCTATACATTAATTTTTCCTTTTGGAGGATACCAAATTCTAGCTGCTGTCATATAAGCTGGCCCATACTAGGTCACTATGATAGAAACTATATTAGAATTTATCTTCTTGCTATTTTCTATTAACTTATGTGTTCTATAAGAAATAGTTGTGTACTGATTCTACTGAACAGATGGCATAGTCTCATATTTATAAAGTTTCTGAATTAGTTCATAGGTGGGAATTTTACCCACCTATGTTTTAAGACTCTTGAAGTTGGGGGCTGGAGAGGTGGCTCAGGGGTTAAGCCTCCGCCTTGCAGGCGGAAGGTCCTGAGTTCGGATCCTAGACCCCACATATAGACACCAGGTGGAAGCAGGGGTGGCCTGCGTTTCCCCCATGTATAGACACACACAGACACGCACACACACACAATTGAATAAATAAAAATTTAAAAAAAAAAAAAAGACTCTTGAAGTTGCTTTCCAATTTCTTTAAAATCAGTGTATATATTCTGGCTAACAAGTCTACTTACTGTGTGTGACTAGACATGAAATCTCTATTTAGAATTTGACTTAAAGTTAAAAACAGACTTTTTCACTAGATCAGGGAGGAGGAAGCTGGTCCCAAAAAAACTAAGAACAGGTAGAAGGCACACCCAATTCCCAGAAGAATTCCTTCTGCCAGAAGCAAAACTTAAATTACATAGGGAGGAATCCTTAGCACCTACCCATGGGCATTACTGTGACATTCCCCAGTGAGCAGGTTTTAGGCCCAAACTGGGCAGAAACACCAAGTCCTGACAATTCACATATTTTCTATATTTCTCTTATTTATTTCAAACTAATGACATATCCTTTTTCCAAAAGATGTTTCTTTGAATCCATCTTTTCCAAACTAGGACCTCGTCTACCAGATTGGATGGATAAGGACAAGGCAATCTTTCACTTTAATGAAACTGTTTACCAGCTCTAAGTGTGCTTTTCGAAGATCATTATGGTCTCTTACATACATAATCATATCCTTGGCAAATACGGATTTTTTTAACTTGCTTTGTTCTTTGCATCATTTTATTTTCATCTCTTGCCTCATTTTTCTATCTTAAACTTCTGGCACTATACTGACTAGATGCTGAGTGGACCTTTTTATCTTGTTCCTGATCCTAGTAACATTTTGGTCCATTTACAAGGTTATTACTGTAGATTTGGTGTACATAGCCTTTATTATATTGAGATGTGCTCAGAACATCAATATTCTGTCCAGAGAAATTATCATGAAGAAATTATATATATATATATATATATATATATATATATATTAGAACAGAAACAAAGGCAGTTTATTAGAAAAAGAAAATCACTCCCAAAAATAAGAGTAAGTTAGTGAGCTGAGGGGTGAGGAGAAATGATATATTTTGTCAAAGGCTTTTTTCTGCATCTCTTAAATCTATTTTTGTGATATACATATGTTGAACTACACTCTCACTTCTGGAATGAAGCCAACTTGGTCATTGTAGGACCTGAACATATTTGTTTCCATTTTGTACTTGTTTACTTGTCCTCCCTATGAAACACCAGATGTTCTGAGGCAGGATTAGAGCAGCCATGCTGGGATGGGTCTCAAGGTCTCTGAAATTCCTGAAGGTCATCCCCCACTGCTGGAATCACCCTGAGGGAACACTCCTGCTGAGGAACTGACTCCAATCCTCCCAGAGATAAGATGGCCCATGAAGTGATTATGGAGATGAGCTCTCCATATCAAACAACTTGATCTCTAGCCCACATGGGCCCAAGAGCAACTGAGTTGGGCCCCAGTGGGAATTAACCAATGGGAAAAGCCAGTTTCCCGGGCTTGTCTAGGTGTATAAATATACCTAGCCCTGGCAACCATCTTTGGCGAGCTAGCCCCTCATGGCCCTCTAGTGCCATGAGTCCGTTTCCAGCTGCCTACTTCTCTTGGAGGCAATCTAGCCCCTCATGGCACTCCAGTGTCATGAATCTGTTTCTTGTCCCTTGCTCCTCGTGAATTCCATGCCTAGGTACTGTGAGTTCTCATGGGCTCCCTAGTCCCTCATGGCACTCCACGTCTGGAATCCATGAGTTCCAACCTTTCTCTTTTCTAATATACTCTACCTTAATTCTCTACACATGTCCTTGTTTCAATCTTCAACTCTGGAATGCAAGAACCCTAGGACGTTGGGACGGTCAAGACCATTTTCCCTGCAACAGTGCTAGACATAAACTGTTTGACACAATTTGTGTACATGACTATAACCATGACCAGTCAGCTCCAAATTAGGAAATACTTAACATTCCAGGAGCCCCCCCTAAACTGAAAGAGCAGCCTTTACAGTAACATTTGGTCCTTGCATAATCAACTGCCTCACCAACTGTGGCAAGGACAGAATTAATATGATAGTTTATAAGAATTGTGGTCAGATCAGGTGGAACTATCCAATCAGAAGCCAGTCACAACTGCTCAAGGAATTCCAAGGGCCATGAGTAATGTAGGGGTTACTGACCAATCCCCACATGCCAACATGGTTTTTGCCTCAATTCACCCAATCATGTATCTGCTAGGTTAGAAGCTCCCTCCTCCTATAGAAATAACCTATAAAAGTCCCTGTAAAACAAAGACCAGGGCTCTCTCCTGATCTGCTGTGTCAGTGATGGGGAGAGCCTGGGGCTCAAGCTTTGACTAAAGATCCTCGTGTGTTTACAGCAGTGTTGCCTCCAATGGCCTCTTGGAATCTAGAAATCTGGTCACAACAGTAATGGTAAATGATTTTGTCTTTCATTCGATTTCCAACTGTTTCATTGAGCATTTTTTAATAAATGTTCATTAGAAAGATCAATTGTTATACTTATTTTTCATAGTTGTATCTTTATCTGATTTAGGTACACTGAGTGAGTGAAAAAGGGCTGAGAAGAATTCATTCTTTTTCTTGAGTATAAATTAAATTGAGCAGAAATAATTTTAGTTCTTCATAGGTCTGGTAGGGTACTGTTATGAATCTATATGTCAATAGGCTTTTTTCATCTTGTAGACATTATTGTTTTAATCTCAGTACTCAATTTATCATTCAACATTATACCATTAGATATCCACAAGTTTGTGTACCTTCTATAGTTTCCCTTGATGATGATATCTAGAATGTTCTAATGTATTCACCTAATACATAAGTATATTTTCAATTTTGCTCTATTGGAGACCGTCTTGAGGTTTGTTTTGTATTCTAATATGTGCCATATTCTGGAACAAATATTATGAGCTTTTGATGGGAAATACTGTTTGGGAAAGCAAGAAAATATGTCATTTTATCAGATCTTTCTGGGACTATGATGTGACCATTTCCTCCTTGCAACAATATTGTTATAAACAACCCTACCATCATAACCAACAGTAACATAGACAACTGTGAGCATATATCAACCACTTCTACCTTAGAGTATTTGACCCACGTATTTCTCACAGCAACTGAAGAACAATGAGGACACCTGGACTAATTTCTAAGTAACTTAAGGTGAAGAGATGTTCAGGTTTTGAAGCTCAACCACATCTCTAGTAATATCAGAAAAGTAAAAAAGAGTTTTAACATGTTTGGTTTATAAACCCATGTTAAAGTTTAGAGATATATCAGTTTTTTTGAGGCATATGAAGGCAATACTATCTCCTCATGATAAAAATAACAGAGTGTATATTCTTCCTGTGTTCCTGGTTGCAGACTCAAAAACATCAGTAGTATTTTTCTTATATTAAGTTTATTGTCAATTGAATGGTCGGGTATGCTCTCCTAGGTGTAATATTCCTGTTCGCAGCCATGTTTACTTATAATTGTGTTATAACTATCTGCATCAAGAGCAAGCCTACATAAAATGAAAGTAGTACTTGGCACCTGTCTCCAAGAGCTTCAAGAAATAAACTAACACACCATCATTAGCTTAGGTCACAATATATTCTTTTATATGTTTAGCTTATTTATGCCCAGCAATAGATCTTTTGGTCTCCCAAGCTTAATCCTCTTGAATTTCTTATTTTAAATCTTAATATTGCTTTTTACTTGAGACTCTATCACCTACTATATACTGAGGGATGGCCATTTTGGATCCATCTATCATGGTCGTCTCTGTGACAATAAAGTCCCCCAACTCCTTCATCAGATGAAAAAGCCAAATGGTAAAAATATAGAAGATTTCTCATATTCACAGGATATTCCATACCTATTCTTATGCAACTACAAGGTATTCTCCTCAAACTTGGCCAGAATAATTATAGAAAAACCTTCAATAAGCACATGTCCTGGAGACTTAACATCACTTCAAGCAGAAAAGGGGAAACCAAGATAGATAACAAGATTAGCATTGAAAGAAAATTACAGGATATCAATAGTCTCACCTTCCCATTGTTCAAGGCTGTGAGAGGGCAAGTACAGGATCTTGGGGGCCCCTAGAAGAACACAGAGCTGCTCCTGAAGAGGCAGTGCATGTGGATGGGAAACTGAGAAACAGGTCTTCAAGGAGGCATGCACATTTCCTTTTGTCCTTTGGGATACTGTGTGGAGGCAAAATTCATGCACATGAGAACCTTCTGGTAGAACTAAAGAAGAAAGTGTGCTATTGCCATTGTCTCCTGCTTGAAATACCCATCTAGTTAATGCACCTCACCAGAAATGGCAGTCTCATGGAGCAAAAGAAACTTAACAAGGTACTTCAACCAACACCCTCATTATATAAAGAGTGAATAGCTTCTGAGATAGAATATACTGTCAGATATTAGTCTTCTGCATTTTCCAGATCGTGGGAGGCAAAGGAATGTCATTCAGTGAAGATTCACATATACTGTGGGAAACATACCCCCAAATCATAATCTATGATGAGCAGCACCAACACAATATTTCAACAAGCTGTTTTTGTGATTTTTGTTTTTCTTTGTCTTTTCACATCTGGGTAATGAGATTTGAATACTGTTGTAATGAATTGCAAAGATGACAAAGAGAACATTTACATCAATAGGAAATCTACTATTATGGATTTGGGAGTCATCCAAAGATCCACCATAGACCAAAAGTTAAAATTAATAACTGAGAGGCTTTATTAGAGAGAGAGAGAGAGAGAGAGAGAGAGAGAGAAATACCAGTACCAGGACTTACACACATGGGCAGGGTGATGTGTATGTAGCAGAAAATTATGTTTTCACAGTTTTTATACACAAGAGACAAAGAAGGTTGTAAAACCCCCTACCCCTCCTTGGGTGCAGGTCCATTAATTGACTCCTTGGTGCCAGCAAAGTAGTTTAGCAGACAGTGTTTACATTCTTATGAGCATGTAAGCTTCTTGCAAACCCTCTGACCAAATGGCATTCCAGGGAAGAATTCTGGAGAATGGTAGGGGAGTGGGCATTTTTATTGCCTGTCAGCAATTTCTCAGGCTTAAGAATTATTTTTTTAAGATTTTTTTTTATTTCAGCTCATACAAACTTATTAGGTACACCAGTTCCCTCCCTCCCTCCTCCTCCCCCCGTACTCCCTGCTCCCCCTCCCCACCCCTCTCCCTCCCCATCCCCCAGTGCCTCCCACCCCAATTCCCAGAGAGTCCTTTCTTATGCATGTCTGATTTTCCTCTGGGCCCTCCTCTCCGATGACGTACAAGGACCCAGTGGCCTTTCCCTGAACCCTTTCCCGTGTTCCCCTTAGGTATAGGAACACTGCTGTGGCTGCCAATCCTTTGCCTCCAAGGATCTTGGTGCCTTTAGCAGATGCTAGACTTTGTGAGGTCAATAGTGTGTTGGACAATGCGCAGGGCATGCAAAGTCCAATTATGATTGCTTCAGCCCTAACTAGTATGGAGTATCTTACATATCATTGCTCCTCCCATCCTTTTGCTCTTACACTCTTACCGCCCCTTCTTCCGCAAATTTCCCTGAGCTTCAAGATGGGGAGAGACTAAGCTGGCCTAGTTCTAGGTGGTTGATATAGAGTCTCTGAAGTTCTGGATTGTGGTTTGTTGATTTTCTTTTGCAGTTTTGCTGCTCCTGCAATGCCCTTCATTCCATCCTGGTGGGCATTGTATGTTACCCCCTGGCCAGAGACAAAAAGCTGTTAGAGTCTTGTAATAAAAGCACATCCAAAGGTAGATGTAATAAAAGTGGGAAACCACAGTAAGGGAGGGGTCTATCACCCATTTGCAAAATGGTTACTTTTTATCTGCCAGACTATAGGCCCTCCTCTTCTGGTGAGATCACACCCCCTCAGTAGTAAATGATCAGGAACAAAAGTCTGTGAACTTAATCAGATGTCTCATTACTTATTTGGGTCCTTGGTGGAGGCCTATTTTCCCTGCTGTAACATGGTCCCTTCTCTCCTTGTTTCTGGTGTGGCCCTCCAACCCCATCCCTCCTGTTCATAATCCTTGGAATTACTGTCTCTAGGTGGGCTGGGTGGGTTTGGTACTAGGAGCCACCTATTAGGGAGTACATACGGCGCTTAATTTTCTGGGTCTGGGATACTTCACTTAATATAATTGTTTCTAATGACATCCATTTCCCGGCAAATTCCAGTAATTCATCATTTTTGATGGCTGAGTAGTACTCCATTGTATAGATGTACCACAGTTTCCTTATCCACTCGTCAACTGTTGGACATTTGGGCTGATTCCATGACTTTGCTATTGTAAACAGTGCTGCTATGAACATGGTCGTGCTTGTGCTATCAAGGTGAACCTCTGCTGTATGGGGGGTTATTCCCAAAAGTGGAATAGCAGGGTCATATGGCATTTCAATCTTTAATTTCTTTAAGAATCTCCAGATGGCTCGCCAGAGTGGCTGTATGAGCCTGTATTCCCACCAGCAATGTAGCAGAGTTCCCCTCTCTCCACATCCTCTCCAACATTTGTTGTTGTTTGTATTGTGGATTTTTGCCATCCTGACCGGGGTGAGATGATATCTCAGGGAAGTTTTGATTTGCATTTCCCTAATGGCTAAGGAAGTGGAGCATTTTTTCAGATATTTGTTAGACATTTTAATTTCATCCCTGGTAAAGTTTCTTTTAAGTTCCAGGGCCCATTTTTTAATTGGGCCATTGGTTTCCTTGGTGTTTAGTTTTTTAAGTTCTTTGTGCACTCTGGACAGCAGAGTTCTATCAGATGTGTGGTTAGTGAAGATTTTCTCCCATTCTGTGGGTTGCCTTTGAGCTCGCGTTATAATCTCTTTATCTGAACAGAAGCTCTTTAATTTCACAAGATCCCAACTGTTGAGAGTTGGTAGCAGTGACTGTGCCATTGGATGTCTGTTTAGGAACTGTTGGCTTAGCCCAATCAGCTCGAGGGAGTTCCTTATCCTTTCAACTATGGTTTTTATAGTCTCTGGCCTGATATCAAGGTCCTTGATCCATTTGGAATTAAGTCTTGTACATGGTGACAAGTACGGGTCCAGCTTTAATCTTCTGCATGTGGAGATCCAGTTTTGCCAGCATCATTTGTGGAAGATGCTGTTCTTTTTCCATTGGATTCTTTGGGCCCCTTTGTCAAAGACCAAATGGCTGTAACTTTGTGGGCTTATATCTGGGTCTTCAATCCTTATCCATTGATCTGTGTGTCTATTTTGGAGCCAGTACCAGGCTGTCTTTATAACTATGGATTTGTAGTATAGACTAAGGTTTGGTATGGCAATACCTCCAGCTGTGTTTTTGTTACTCAGGATTGTTTTTGCTATCCTGGGTCTTTTGTGCCTCCATATGAACTTTGAGATTGTTTGGTCAACTTCTTTGAAGAATTGCTTTGGGATTTTGATTGGTATAGCATTGAATCTGTATATTGCCTTTGGTAGGATGGTCATTTTTACGATGTTGATTCTGCCAATCCAGGAACAAGGGAGGTCTTTCCACCTTCTGGTGTCTTCTGCTATTTCTTTCTTTAGGGTTTTAAAGTTTTCATTGTAAAGGTCTTTTACCTCCTTGGTTAGGTATATACCAAGGTATTTCATTTTTTTAGGGGCTATAGTAAATGAGACTGTTTCTCTCAAGGCTTTTTCACTTCTTTCATTCTGGGCATATAGGAAGGCCTCTGATTTTTGCACATTTATTTTGTATCCTGCCACCCTGCTGAACTTCTCAATTAGTTCCAGGAGCTTCCTGGTGGAGTTTTTGGGATCACTCAGGTATAAGATCATGTCATCTGCAAATAGGGATAGCTTGACTTCTTCCTTGCCGATTTGAATCCCTTTTATGTCCCTTTCTTGTCTTATGGCTTCAGCTAAGACTTCAAGTACAATATTGAATAGAAGTGGTGAGAGTGGACAGCCTTGTCTAGTTCCTGATCGAAGTGGGAATGCTTCCAATTGTTCCCCATTGAGCATAATCCTTGCTGTGGGCTTGTTGTATACAGCTTTTATTATATTGATAAAGGTTCCTTCCATTCCTACTGTCTCTAGCGTTTTGATCATAAAAGGCTGTTGGATCTTGTCAAAAGCTTTTTCTGCATCTATTGAGAATATCATGTGGTCTTGGACTTTGGACTGGTTTACATGATGAATTACATTTATTGATTTGCGTATGTTGAACCAACCTTGTGTGCCGGGGATGAAGCCTACTTGGTCCCCGTGAATGATCTTTTTAATATGTTTTTGAATCCGATTTGCTAAGACTTTGTTGAGAATCTTTGCGTCTGTGTTCATCAGGGAGATCGGCCTATAGTTTTCTTTTTAAGTGAATCTTTATTAGGTTTTGGGATTAAAATGATATTAGCTTCATAGAAGGAATTTGGTAGTGTTCCTTCCTTTGCTATTTGATGGAACAGTTTAAGGAGTATTGGTGTTATTAACTCCTTAAATGTCTGGTAGAACTCTGTGCTGAATCCATCTGGTCCAGGACATTTTTTGGTGGGAAGATTCAAGATTACTTCCTCAATTTCCTTATATGTTATAGGACTATAGGATTCAATTTAGGTAAGTTGTGTTTACTTAGAAATTCATCCATCTCTTTTGTGTTGTCAAACTTCACAGAGTATAAGTTTTTGAAATATGATGTTATAATTCTCTGTATTTCTTGGGTATCAGTAGTGATAACTCCATGTTCATTTCTAATTTTGTTAATTTGGGTTTTCTCTCTCTTGCTTTTGGTTAATTTAGCTAGGGGTGTATCAATCTTATTGATTTTTTCAAAGAACCAGCTTTTTGACTGGTTGATTTTTTTCTATCGTTTTCTTAATCTCGATTTCAGATATTTCTCCCCTTATTTTGCTAATCTCCTCTCTTCTACTGCTTTTGGGATCAGATTGCTCTAGTTTCTCTAAAGCTTTAAGCTGCATTGTTAAGTTGTTTATTTCTGATGTTTCCATTTTTTTGATGTAGGCATTAAGAGCTATGAACTTACCTCTTAGAACAGCTTTCATTGTGTTCCAGAGATTTTGGTAAGTTGTATTTTCGTTATCATTCACTTTCAGGAAATCTTGAATTTCCTTTTTAATTTCTTCCTGAATCCAGTTCTCATTCAGCATCATAGTGTTAAGTTTACAGGAGTTAGTGTATTTTCTCGTTTGATGTGTTGTGGATGTCCAGCTTTAGGCCGTGGTGGTCTGATAGGGCACAGGTTAGAATTTCAACTTTCTTGTATATGTGTAGATTCATTTTGTGGCCCAATATGTGATCTATTTTGGAGAAAGTTCCGTGTGCTGCTGAGAAAAATGTGCATTCTTTGGTGCGTGGGTGAAAAGTTCGATAGAGATCTGTGAGGTCCATTTCTTTCAGGGTTTGATTAAGTTCCAAAGTGTCTCTGTTAAGCTTTTGACCTGTTGATCTATCCCATGTTGAGAGGGCGGTGTTGAAGTCCCCAAGAATTATCGTTTGGGGGTTGATTTCTTGCTTTAGACGCTGTAGGGTTTTCTTAATGAATGTGGAGGGGCCCGTATTGGGTGCATATATGTTCAGTATTGTGAAGTCTTCCTGGTGAATTGTACCTGTGACTAAAATGTAGTATCCATTCGTGTCTCTTATAATTTTCTTTGGTTTGAAATCCACTTTGTCTGATAGCATAATGGCTACCCCTGCCTGTTTTCTGCTTCCATTGGCTTGTAGAATTGTTGACCAGCCTTTTATTTTTAGAGCGTGCCTATCTTTTGTGGTGAGATGGGTTTCCTGCAGGCAGCAGATTGATGGATTGTGATTTTTAATCCAAGTTTGTAATCTGTGTCTCTTGATCGGTGAATTAAGTCCATTAACATTTAGTGTTATAACGGAGAAACTATTGTTAATTCCAGACATTTATTATGTTTAGTAGCTTTTATAAGTATATTGCTTCGCTTTTAATGGTGTTATATTTGCCTTCTGTTCTCCTGGATATGCCTGTTTTTTTCTTCACGCTTGAGTATCATTTCTAGCATTTTTTGAAGGCCTGGTTTGGTGGACATGTATCCCTTAAAGTTGTCTTTGTGCTGGAAAATTTTTCTTTCTCCCTCGATCATGACTGATAGTTTTGCAGGGTAAATCAGCCTGGGTTGACATTTTTGCTCATTCAATACTTGAAGTATGTCTCTCCAAGCTCTTCTTGCTTTTACTGTTTCGACTGAGAAGTCATTTGTTATTTTAATAGGTTTACCTTTAAAAGTGACTTGTTTTTTCTCCCGTGAAGCTCTCAGCACCAGTTCTTTATCTTGAATGTGGAGTGTTTTAACTATTATTTGCCATGGCGTGCTTCTATTTTGGTTGTATCTGTTTGGGGTGTGGAATGCCTCTTGTATATGGATGGGCCTCTCTTTTTTTAGATGAGGAAAGTTTTCCTTGATGATCATTTGAAAAATTTCCTCAGGGGTGGTATTTTGAGATTCTTGCTCTGGTATTCCATGAATACGCATGTTAGGCTTCTTCAGGGTGTCCCATATCTCTTGGATATTTCTCTCAAGTATCTTTTTGGCTTTAACAACCTCTTCCATTGAGCTGGTTAGTACTCCCACTTTATCTTCAAGGTCTGAAATTCTGTTTTCTGCTTCGTTAGTTCTGTTGATAAGACTCTCTGTGGCATTCTGGGTTGAAGATAACTTGTCTTTTAGCTCAGTTTTAAACTTTGCTTGAGTTTGTTTTAACTGCTCTATGCCACTTTTTGTTTCTTGCACTGTTTTTCTCAACTCCTCCAGATGTCTGTTGTGTTCCTCTTCAAAGCGATTGATTCGATTATGTAATTCCTCCCGGATTTCCTCTTTCATAGTATTGAACATGGTAATGATCATATTTTGAAAGTCTTTATCCTGGGTGAGGCTTTCTTGGCCTTTTTCCACGGGTTTGTTCTGGTTGGAGTCTAACATTATGGGATTAATTTCTTCAGTGGGAAATTTGTTTACTTGAGTGTTGCTTCTCATGGATTTGCACTTTGACTTTGGCATTGTCATTTTAACTCTTAAGATCTCTCAATTTCACTAAACTGAATTATTTGGCCTGGGGTCCTGGTGGGCGGGCACGGGGGGAGACTTACCTAGGTCGTGGGGTGAGGCCCGGCTGGACCCCGCGCATCCCGAGCGGGGTGAGGTGTAAAGGGAGGATGAGGGCGTCGGCGTGGAGCTATTTAACCTGAGGGCAGCTGGGGCGAGGCCCGGACGCAGTGGGAGGTCCTCCTCATCCCTTGGCCCGCACGCGGCTCCGGCTGGATGGTGGGAGTCGGAGCCGGGTCCCTGTGGGCTGACCTGGGCTCCTGGTAGGGCGGTGCGCGGGGAGAGACTTACCTAGGGCGCGGGGTGAGGCCCGGCTGGACCCCGCGCGCGTCCCGACCGTGCATCCCGACCGGCGGAGCGGGGTGGGGTGTAAAGGGAGTATGGGGGCGTCGGCGTGGAGCTATTTAACCCGAGGGCGGCTGGAGCGGGGCCCGGGCACAGGGGGAGGTATTTTTTTAAGATTTTAAGATTTTCCCTTTTATGCTTTTCTCAAACATTACCAGAATGAAAAACAAGGCAAAAAGATAAAGTCAAATTTAAGAGAGAAACAGGAGAAAAGGCAAAGAACAGCAGATTAATAGCTAAAGAGCCATGGAGAGATAAAAAACAGACATGGAGGAGTCAGAGGAAGCATTGTGTGTGAAGGAATGAGAGAGAAAGACAGAGGAAAAGGAAAGAGAAAACATGATAGCACCCAGTTGAGTTTTGACAGACCCAGGAGGGAACTTCAGCCTCAAAATACGTCTTTGAGGCAAAACAGGTGTTTCAGCAGCTTCAAATTTGGAAATATTGATAGTAAATCAAGACACTCAGCTACAGAGAGTAAATTGTTTAAGGATTAATGGGATGTGACATAATTCCTAAAATTGCTTAGATTTTTAACAGCCAGAGAACATGTTGGTGGAATCTTTTAGAATGCACAGCCTAATAAGTGTTTAGTTTGGAGTAGAGGCTGAAACATGTTACATCGATTTCAGAGGCAGTGGTGAATCAGAAAACAAAACATCATGTACACGGCCATGGTTCTGGTTGTATCTGGATTACTACAGGTCTGACAATCCAGATATTTAGATAGGTATTTCTCCAGTGAGTAGTCCTGGTCTTATTTACAGCAATATTCACCAAGCCTATACTTCTTCAATGGACTGGCTTGGTGACTGCCCCTACATTCACTGCACATGTAGCTGCTGTGCCCTATGTGCATCAGACAGTGGCAGAGAAGAGATGAGACTGTGGCACTATAGATTCAGGGAGGCCCTAGCCTGGGTTCCCAGCCACAGACAAGCCTGGACACATGCAGACATGCCGGGGCATGTCCCAATAAAGAACCATGCAGGCGGAGGGATGAAGAACCAATGGGAAGCGGCCATCTAACCTGCCCCTGCAATGGACACCTAGTTAAAAGAAATAGTTAAATGACTGGTGGCGGTCCCTGGAGCGGGGGGATGGCAACACCTGATTGGACCCTGACCCTATATAAGCCCGAGCACTTCCTTAATAAATCTGAGTCTGTAGCCAACTCTTCTGCCTGCTGCTTCTCACCTGACTCCCGGCGTCTGGGTGGTGACCCCGTCGCCGGCTTGCCCCCTTGCCTTGAACCTGGAAGCCCGCCGTTTCCCCCTCCTTTCCCCGGCTGGCCCGGCAGGGATTCAGCAACAGAGACTGTTTCTACATTCAGTGTTCTGACCAGTGGACAACTGAATGATTAACAGTCTGACATAGCACACTGCCTGCCAAAACCTTGTATTCCATCTTTGTACTTACAACATGAAAGCCCCTCATGGGGTAGGCTCCAGTAACACACATGTGGATGGCCTCCCTGGGTTGAGGATCTGCATGCTTACAAGGTGGATGGTCTCCTGTGTTACAGGTGGGATGGTGTCTTGTGGGCCGGGTCTGTTGACAGTGCTCCCTGGCCCTCTTATCGGACTCTTGCATCTGAGACATGAAACTTGGCAAAGCAAAACAAAAGAAATACATTTCCACAGTAATAGGTAGAGTCTCAGGAGGAATCTTCACATGACTTCCTGCAGAACCAGAGTGCACATTCTATTGAACATCTTACTAATGTGCTTCCTGAGGCAGATCTAACAAAGGAATTAATTAGGTCACTTCAAGAGCAAATTCCACTTGCCCCTCAGAGGTACAAATTGATTTTCAACACTTTTAGAAGATAGTTGAATAGGGGCTGGAGAGGTGGCTCAGGGGTTAAACCTCTGCCTTGCAGGCAGAAGGTCCTGAGTTCGGATCCCAGATCCCACGTATAGACGCCAGGCGGAAGCGGGGGCGGCCTGCGCTTCTGGTCCTGGTAGGGCGGAGCCTGTGAATCCCTGGGCAGAAGGAGGTGGAGGCGTCCATGGTGGTTCGCGAATTCGTCCGTGGTTCTACACACACACAGACACACATGCACACACACACGCACATGCACACAGTTGAATAAATAATAAAAAAAAAAAATTTAAAAAAAAAAGAAGCAAAACTTTAAAAAAAAAAAAAAAAAAAAAAAGAAGATAGTTGAATAAGTTAGATGACCTGCATGTGTGATCTGAGTTTATGGCTGTTCACCATTCCTCATTCCTTAGAAAATTTATATTGTTCAATGCAAACTGAACATGTTGCACAAAGCATGCTCACTGTGGTTGATGATCTTTTCCTTGCTACACTCATATTTCTACCAACCCAATCACCCCTTGTATCTTGCTAAAATGCCCATAGAGCCCACCAATATTTATTTATTCTTTCTGTATCTGCTGCACCAATAAATCTGAGAGATTGATTACTTCCCCCATTCTATGTAGGAAACTGGAGTGAACTTTCTTTCTTATACATAACATCATTCATTTTACTTTACCACCAAATACAATCAAATGGTTGCCCTCCCAAAAGAACATGAAAGATAAACTAATATATTATGATGATGATAATATGACTATTGTAACTCTTACACTCTTAAATTTCAATTGACAGAATGTATATTGAACTACTGAATGCCAGAGAAGCTATGGTTTTGAGTCACTCGGCTCCAAATGGGACATTTAACACGACCCCCCTCAAGGATAAAAGCATTTAAATTTTAAAAATGAAGTCACAAAATAGTAAAAGGAAGTGAAATGTTGAATAAAAATTCCCAAGTCATTTTCATTCATTCAGTGTTTCAAACATGAATACAGTGAATACTGTCACCTTCAATTTCATCCACCCTCCTCTTCCCATTGCAACCTTTCCTGTTCCCTCCTATGCTCTTGTTTTTTTACACAAGTGACCCATTGAGTTTCCTCTGGGTTGCCTTTGATGGAATGTGCCTTAGTACATGCTACAGCATGAATCATGGATCAGTGGGTATATCGTCAAGGGTCCATCTTCCTTCCCCCCTCACCAACAACGATCCTCTTCAGTCCCTCAGGGAGATGTGGGGGCTCTTGAGCCTTTTCTCCTCCTATGTTGAAATGCTGATAGGACAAATCCCATGCAGGTCTTCTGTAAGATATATAGCTACAGTGAATTTATAGATACAAGAGACTGCCACGTCCAGAATATAATTCCTACCCACCCTTTAGGGTCTTACAATCTCACTGCTCCCTCTTGCCCAATGTTTCCTGAGCTTTAGATTAAGAAGCTGACTTGAAAGTCCTGCTTTGGGCCAAACAGTTTGCTTTCACTTATTTCTAATACATTTTTGGCCTCTGTTTCAGAAAATCATAAGTAACTCTATCTGGAATATTTTCTTGAGAATATTCTTGGACGCTGGAGAGATGTCTCAGAAGATAAAGTCTGTGCCCACAAGGAGAAGGACCTGAGTTTGGATCTCAGATCCCATGTAAAACTGAGTGGCAAGGGCAGTGGTCTGCACCTCTGGCCCTTGAGGGCTGAGCTTGGGAACCCTAAAAGAAAACAAAAAGAAGTAAAGCAATCTTGGTTGGTTCTCAGTCATCCTTGTGCCTCCACAGCATGCACACTCAAGTCCTCTGTCATACACATACCACATCACATGCAAAAGAAGAAATATATATATTCATATAGATTATATAAATATTCACTAGTATAGCTATTTTATATACAAGTTTCTGCAGTTCCCTGCCTGTTGTCTATAAATTTCCAAACGATGTGCTTAGAGAAGCAAGAGGACTTTATATTTTACGATACTTGGGAACAATTCTAAATCTCGTTTGGCAAAAGGATGAATACTAACACAAGGAGGTGAGGAAAATGCTCAAGCCACATACATAGGGATTAGTGAGAGAGGAGCAGCAGTGACTCACCAGCCAGAAAGGACAGCAGTGTACTGAGGCACATCAGCTTGCTGAGCTGCTTCCACTGTCTTATCCACCTACTCAGTGAGTGTGCCACCTACTACTGGCTAGATATCCCCACATTAATCGTACAGTCTCCTGAAAGACTGCCTTAACTAATTTTCTCATGAATATACCCAGAACTCAGCCTTCAATTATCAAGTTGACACAGACAGATGCACAAATATAATTAGCATACAAGTATAAAATTATAAGAATAATTCCTTGTAATGTTTTAAATTGTACATTAAATGCTGACTATCTCTCTCGTGAATACATGTAACAGTGTTTGATACATGAATATGTATCAAACTGTTTAAGCTTTTTTTTTAATTATTTATTCAACTGTACGCAAGTGCGTATGTATGTGCGCGCGCATGTGTGTGTGTCTGTGTGTGTGTGTGTGTGTGTGTCTGTGTGTGTGTGTGTGTGTATGTGTAGAACCACAGACGAATTCACGAACCACCATGGACGCCTCCACCTCCTTCTGCCCCGGGATTCACAGGCTCCGCCCTACCAGGACCAGAAGCGCAGGCCGCCCCCGCTTCTGCCTGGCGTCTATACGTGGGATCTGGGATCCGAACTCAGGACCTTCCGCCTGCAAGGCGGAAGCTTAACCCCTGAGCCACCTCTCCAGCCCTGTTTAAGCTTAATTGTATAGTTATAGCTATAAAATGATAGCAAAATTTTAAAAACATGAAACCTCAGAAGAAACATTGCAAATTTGTGGTAAATACAACAAATCCAATTAGAACATCACATCATTTTTTGAGACATCACTGAAAAAATGGAAAATCTAATTACAAGAAAATGTTTATTCTTACATATCTTTGAGCCTAAAATATTGCTAGAGAAGGGAGGTTCATAGAAAATGTTGACATATCACATTCAGCGGGTAGGTCTCTGTTATGGTTGCATTTCGATGTCAACTTGACAGGTGCAAACTGTTTGGGTCGCAGTGTGGGAGGTTAATGGTTGGAATGGCCCCTGAACAAGTCTGCAGGTACTTGACTGATGGCTGTGGAGAACCCAGCCCATAGTGGGTGGTACTTTCCAGTGGTGGACCGGATAATAGGAGGTGCAAGGAGGAGGGACTTGCTCTTCCCTGATCCGGTGTTGACTTGCTGTGCAGTCCACTCTGCGTGCACATTGTTCGCCTTTAGAGCATCGTGGCCTTCTTCATTGCTGCTGCTGCTGCCTCCGTCCTTGGCTGACTCGGAGCTTCACCTTTTCTATCACGTTGTTGCTGTTCCCGCTGCCTTTGGAGCTGGTCTCTGGGCCTTGCTGCTGTTCACCATTCTTCGCCGATGTCAGAGCCCAGCATCTTCAACCCTCCGGAGGAGCAAAGGCTTGAGAACTTCTCGGGATCTTTTGGCATTGTGGAACATTCCAGCCAGGAAAGAGGCTGCTGCCGGTGGCTACCTTGAAGGATGCTATTTTTATTGAGTTATTTTTTAATAAGCTTTATATATATACTACATTCTATAGATTCTGTTTCTCCAGAGAACCCTGACTAATACAGTCTCATAGCGATGAGTTCCTGGATTCAGCATCTCTATAGTGACTGAAGAAATCTGGCCAGCAGTGTACCTCCCCACCTTCAGGCTCTTACAGTTTTACCACCCCTATTCTGCAAGTGTCCCTGAGATTTTTTAGGATGAGGGGAAGAGGTTTGGTTGACCTGATTCAGGTTGAGTGTTTTAAGATCACTGATACCATGCACAATGATTGATTGTTTTTCTCTATTTCACTACTCTTCAATTGGAATAGGCAGCAGTATGTTTGGGTGTTGAGATCTTTTCTTATCTAAAGATGTAATGGCAGCTTACATGGCATTTATGATTGGTATTAGTGTAATTTTTCTTCCCTTCTGCTGTTGTTTAGGCTAGTATACAATACTGGACATGCGTTCCCTGTCATGGGGGGAGAGGTGGTTTAGAGGCAAGCCTATTAGAGAAACATGGAAACAGTAAAAGCAGTAAAAGCAGAAGAACTTGGGGAGGCACCCTTCAAGTCATGAAGGATCACAAATGCAAACCCAAGCTGCAATATCCAACTTGAAGGTGAAGAAAGATTTCCCCAATAAAAGTAAACTAAAGTCCTTATTTTCTATCAAACAAGACCTTCAGAAGAAACTCAAAAAATAAAATATGGATGACAGAAGAAATTGACCAACATGCTCAAGAGGATAGAGAAGGAAATTATGCCATTACAAATACCAGACAGAGAACTGCCAACACAAAACCAATGTACAAAAAAATGAGAAGAGGGACTGGAGAGATGGCTCAGAGGTTAAGACTCTGCCTCACTAGCAGAAGGCCCTAAGTTCTGATCCCAGGTCCCATGTAAAAATTCCCAACAGAACCAGTGGCAGCCTGCACTTCCAACCCTAATGGCCAGAGCCTGGAAAATCCCAGAGCCAAGCAAGGAGGTAAAAGCAATCCAGGATGATTCCCAAATTACCCTTGGTCCTCCACAAGGACACACAGTGCCCTCTAATACACACACACACACACACACACACACACACACACACACACACAAATAAAATGCTTTAAATGACAGGAATCAGCAAGTACTTCTCAATTATCAACTTAAGCACTCATAGGATCAACTCCCCAATTTATAGACACAGACCAGCAGCATGGATCAAAAGCCACAATTCATCAATTTGATGCGTCCAACAAACACACCCCATCTTTAAAGACAGGCGCTACCTCAGAGTCAAAGGATGGTTGAGGGTATCTAAGAAAAAGCAATTAGAAAAACAAGCAGGACTTGTCATCCTATTATCTGACAAAATATAATTCAAACCTAGAAAAATCATAAGAAGCATAGAAGGATACAGCATACTGGTCAAGGAACAAAACATCAAAAAGAATTTGCAATTTGAAACATATATGGTCCAAACACAGGCTCACCCACATTCTTTAAGCAAACACTATGATGTGTACAACAACAAATCAACTCCACTATATTAATAATACAGGATTTCAACACTTCACTATCAACCAATAGACAAGTCAACAGGCAAAAACTGGACAGAGACAAACTGCACCAATCTATGAATACGTGTGGTGATTTACTATTCTAGTGTCTTCCTTGATTTAATTTTCAAATGTTTTATAGTTTACACATTCTCAGAAGTAATGACTACTTTTCAATCTATTGTTCCCTTGTTTGTTTGTTTTCTTTTTTTTTTTTTTTTTTTTTTTTGGTCTTTTTGTAATTTTATCTTTTTTTTTTTCTTTTTTTCTTTTTTTTTTTTTTTTCGGTGCTGGGGACCTAACCCAGGGCCTCGCGCTTGCTAGGCAAACGCTCTACCACTGAGCTAAATCCCCAACCCCCTTTTCAATCTATTGTAAATGGCACTTTTTTCTGATTTTTATTGTCCTATGTTCACTATTTATATATATGACAGAAATAAACAGTTGAGAATGGAATTGGCAGGTACCATATCTGAAAGGCATACACAACAAAGTCTTGGTTTTGAATTCTAGAAATTCACAAAACCAGACATGGTGACATATATCTCTAATTCTAGCACCTAAGAGTTTTCAGAAGCAAAAGGGTTGGAAGTTCAAAAGTCATCTTCAGCCCCATCATGAATTTGTTGTTATCCTGAACAATGTGAGACCCTGTCTCTAAAACATTATTGAATGGAATGAAAATAGGGCTCAGAAAAATAGGGCTCTGTTGTTACCTCCAAGTCTCTGGATCCCACTTAGGAAGATATACAAAAAGGGAAAAAAGAAATATACATATATCTTTATATGTTGATTTTAAAACACTTTACTTTAGTAAATATGATATCTGATATAAGAAAATGAAAAAGGAGGATGGGAAGATAACGATTGCATGTCAGGTGCCTGCTCCCAAACCTGAGTTCAATCCCCAGAAGCCCACATAATGGGAGGACGGTGAGATAACATTGCATGTAAGGAAGGCGAGATAACAATGCATGTAAGGAAGGTGAGATAACACTGCATGTAAGGAAGGTGAGATAATACTGCATATAAGGATGGTGAGATAACACTGCATGTAAAGATGGTGAGATAACACTGAATGTAAATTTGGTGAGATAACACTGCATGTAAGGTGGTGAGATAACACTGACTGTAAGGATGGCGAGATAACACTGCATGTAAGGAAGGTGAGATAACACAGCATGTAAGGAAGGTGAGATAACACTGCATGTAAGGATGGTAAGATAACACTGCATGTAAGGAAAGCAAGATAACACTGCATGTAAAGATGGTGAGATAACACTGCATGTTGGGCCTCATGGAGTCTGACCCTGAGCCTGAGGCCTGGTGGAAATTCCTGAGCCTGACTAAAGTGTGGCAACCTGTCTCTGGCCTGCGAATTCCACATCAGGGTGACTCAGCTCCTGACACCCTGATAAGGAGCAGCCCCTGCCTAGTTACTGCTTTTGTGGTGACCCTTTATTGGCCCTTACACCTCGCCCGCCATCCCTATACCCCCACCCTTTCCCCCAACTCTATATAAGTGCCTCCCTGATACAATAAAGTGAGAAGCTGCTTCGACAAGTCTCCCGGCCTGGTCTGTGTCTCCCCAGTGGTGAGGGGGGTCCGGGCTGTCAACACTCATCATCCCGCTCAGCCCCAGAGCCTGCCCAGCTGGTCTGTGCAGCCCCTACACATCCCTTGTCGAGGAGTCCGGCAAACTGGTACCCCGTGTGAGGCAAATCACTCCACAGAAAAACGCTGACGGGCAATCGGTCTGCGGGTGAATGTACCCCCATAAATTATGGGGCAGTCTTCGTCTAAACCAAACCCAGCCTTAGAATCCTTAAGAGTTCTGTTAAAAAGCTGAGGCCTGGGCTGGAGAGGTGGCTCAGGGGTTAAGCCTCCACCTTGCAGGTGGAAGGTCCCGAGTTCGGATCCCAGATCCCACGTATAGACGCCAGACGGAAGCGGGTGCGGCCTGCGCTTCTGGTCCTGGTAGGGCGGAGCCTGTGAATCCCGGGGCAGAAGGAGGTGGAGGCATCCATGGTGGTTCGCGAATTCGTCCGTGGTTCTACACACACAGACACACAGACACACACACACACAGACGTGCGCGCGCACATACACACGCATATGCACACGGTTGAATAAATAATACTAATAGTAAAAAAAAAAGAGAGACATTAAAAAAAAAAAAAAAAAAAAAAAAGCTGAGGTCTTAATCTCCCTGATAGTCAGGCCCTTCAAACATGGGGCTGTTTGCTTAAGATTGCTCCATGGCTACCTGAGAGTAATCTCTTTGACTGGGACATGTGGGATAGAATAGAGAATTTGATTAGGAGAGCTCAAATAGAGAAAGGAGAGATCCCTCCTTTGGCAGCCCTCCTGACTGTTTCTGCCTTAAAGGGCTGTTTTCCACCCAGACCCCCGAGAGAGAAGGAAGCTCGGACCCCTTAATGAGAACAAAGACCAGAAGGAAACAAAGCCAAAGCTAAATTCTAGCCCAAGTTCTCCCCTCCGATCTGAGTCTCTTTACCCTTCCCTAGACCCTTTCGGAAGCACCCCCGGGCCCTCAAAGGGTCCACCTCCTTCAGACCCTCCCACTCCTTCCTCAACTAATCCTTTTTATCACCCCTTTATGCCTCCACCCGATCCACCTCCCGCTGTGCGCCAAGCAGTTGAGCTCTTTCCTGTTAATATCAACCCGGGTGGCAACCACCCCGCTGCCTGGTATCCTTGGAAGGCTCATGATCTAAAGGATCTTCAAAAGGCCGTCTCAGAGGATGGACCTAATTCCCCTTGGGCAGAGACCATTCTCCAGGGCCTTGCCCACCACCCTTGCACTACTCAGAATTGGAAAAACCTTGCCAAGGCTGTTCTCTCTGGATCCCAATATATAAAATGGTGTGCCTTCTTCCAGGATGAGTGTCATATCCAGGCAGAACAAAAGCAGCCTCAGTCGCAATCACGTGTGGAAGGCTCTCAGGCACCAATGACCAATTTTCTACAGGTCTCCTACAGGCCGCTTTACGGGATTCATATCGAGATCAGGTTTGGGCCATAGGATTAGCTGCATGGAAAAAGCTAGAGGAGGGCCCTTCAGAACCCCCATCACAGGGGTTACCCAAAAGGCTCATGAAGATTTAGCCACTTTCATAGAAAGAGTGGAGAAGAGTTTACAAAGAAAGTTTCCTCCTGGCCTCCTACATGAACCATTTATCAAAATGCTAGCCTGGGAGGGCATGACAAGTGACCACGAGCTGGCCTGCGCTGGGCTGAAGGATCTTCCATGAGTAGGTGGATTATAGCTACTAAGGACGTAGGGTCCACCTCCCATCAGGCTGGGGCCGTGGCTTCAGTATTACAGGCCACTCTCCACGAGGACATGGCCACCCTGGTATGTGCTCTCCAAAAAGTCTCTGGGGGAAAAGGGCAGCCCTGTTTTGGGTGTGGCAAGGAAGGTCACTTTAAGAGGGAGTGCCCTAACCAGGCCCCAGGTGCTCCAACGGCCTCATCAGCCCCTAACCTGCGCATACACCTTGTCCTGATATAAGAAGGGGTTCCATTGGGCCAAGGACTGCAAGTCTAAGTTTAATCTTCGGGGTGAGCCTTTAAACTCCCTCAGGAGCTATCCCCAGCCCCATTAAATAAGGGGAAGAGAAACCGTTAGGGCTCACTGGACTGTGCCTCTAGTCCTGGACTGAGACCTAAGATGTCCCTAACCGTTGGCGGGAAGAATTTCAAATATCTTATCAATACAGGGGCCGACCGCACTGTCCTAAGGAGGGAGGAAGTGCCCGCATCCTGGCGGCTGGCCCAGGGCCCGCCATTGTTGGGTGGACAATCTACGTCCTGGGAGACTGCTGACTACCAACCCTGGTCTGATCCCGATGGGAACTACGGAGAGGTGCCCCCTAGTGGTGTCTGGCCTAACCGCTAATCTTTTGGGCCAGGACATTCTAGGAGAAGCTGAGGCCTATATTACAACTGATCATAAGGGTTTTTATGAGGATGTACTTGATCATGAAGAATATGAACAACAATTTGAGACTGGCAGCGCTAGCCATCCAAATTATAGAAATGACCCTCATTTTGAACGTCTAAGACAAAATCACCCTCCAGTCCACCCCCAATCCTAAAGGCCACTGTTCACCCCTTGGTTCCTAAAATTCAATGGACACCAGGAGACCCAATATGGGTTGAGCAGTGGCCTCTACCTACCCTCAAATTACATCAACTTCACATACTTATAGAACAATAATTGTCCTTGGGACATGTGCGGTCATCTACCAGTCCCTGGAATTCCCCTAAGAAAGCTAATGGCTCATGGAGACTTTTACATGACCTAAGAAAAATAAATGAGAGGATGGTTCCTTTTGGGACCCCTTAAAGGAGCCTACCTTGGATTTCAGCTATTCCCAAAGATTATTATTTGACTATTATTGACATTAAAAATTGTTTTTTCTCCATTCCCTTGCATCCAGAAGATGCAGAAAAATTTGCATTCTCTGTTCTCTCTGTCAATTTCGGGGGGCCAGATTTAAGATATGAATGGACTGTTCTGCCTCAGGGAATGGCCAATAGCCCCCCAAATGTCAGTATTTTATGTCACAAATTTTCTCATCCTTGCTTGGCGGCCCTAACATTTTATTTTACATTTATATGGATGACATAATCTTGGGGGCTCCCTGCCCCCATGGGTCTCCGAGAAGTTACTAGTGAATGCCTTACCATCTTGGAGGCCAACAAGTTTAGGGTGGCTCCTGATAAGATTCAGACTGTCCCTCCTTTTAAGATCCTGGGCTCTGTGCTGTCCCTCGACACGGTATCCCCTGTTAAGCCTCGGTTACATATTAAAGATTCTTATATGCTGCCCTAACTCCAGAAGATCCTGGGAGAAATTAACTGGATGAGGCCATGGATACCCATTACCACTGAGGAACTGTCTCCCCTTTTTGATCTTTTAAAGGGCTTGGATCTCTCCTCCCAGGTGACCATTATTCCTTATCATCGCCAAATTTTTCTCAAAATTCAACGAGCGATAGATGGTTCTGCCTAAAGAGATATGATCCCGATCTATCCATTGCCCTTTACCTCTTTTCTGGAGAGATGTTATGTACCACCCTGTTGGCACAAGGAGGTGACCCCCTTCAATGGATCCATCTCTCAATTGGAGGAGCCCCTAGAGTCTCTTCTATGACTGACCAAGTCACAGACTGTATCATCAAAGGCAGAGATGCTAGCACCCGATTGTTTGGGCTAGAGCCTCACCTTCTTGTCATCCCTTTTAAGCTTTCAGACTTCACCTGGCTTCAAAGAAATAATGACAGGATTGCTTTAGCCCTTGAAGGATTCTTGGGAAAGGTTGATTGCCATTATGGTCCCCATAAATGGATGAGCTCATTTACTAGACTAGATTGGAGACCCCCTGGGCTCTTCCTCCCTCAACCTGACCCTAATTTTCTTACTGTATTTACGGATGGGGGGGTGCTTAGGAGCCTCCTTGGTGGCATTTCTCCCTCATAAAAAAGAACAACTGTTGTCCCCCCTCAAAAGGATCACCCATGAGGTTGAGGGCATCCCTTGTCGAGGAGTCTGACAACTGCATGTAAGGAAGGCGAGATAACACTGCATGTAAGGAAGGTGAGATAACACGTGAGGATGGCGAGATAACACTGCATGTAAGTATGGCGAGATAACACTGCATGTAAGGATGGTGAGATAACACTACATATAAGGATGGTGAGATAACACTGCATATAAGGAAGGTGAGATAACACTCCATATAAGGATGATGAGATAACACTGCATGTAAGGATGGTGAGATAACACTACATATAAGGATGGTGAGATAACACTGCATGTAAGGATGGTGAGATAACACTGCATGTAAGGAAGGCGAGATAACACTGCATGTAAGGATGGTGAGATAACACTGCATGTAAGGAAGGCGAGATAACACTGCATGTAAGGATGGTGAGATAACACTGCATATAAGGATGGTGAGATAACACTGCATGTAAGGATGGTGAGATAACACTGCATATAAGGATGATGAGATAACACTGCATGTAAGGAAGGCGAGATAACACTGCATGTAAGGATGGTGAGATAACACTGCATGTAAGGATGGTGAGATAATACTACATGTAAGGATGGTGAGATAACACTGCATGTAAGGATGGTGAGATACACTCCATATAAGGATGATGAGATAACACTACATATAAGAATGGCAAGATAACACTGCATGTAAGGATGGTGAGATAACACTGCATGTAAGGATGGTGAGATAACACTACATGTAAGGATGGTAAGATAACACTGCATGTAAGGATGGTGAGATAACACTGAATGTAAGGATGGTGAGATAACACTGCATGTAAGGATGGTGAGATAACACTCCATATAAGGATGATGAGATAACACTGCATGTAAGGAAGGTGAGATAACACTGCATGTAAGGATGATGAGATAACACTGCATGTAAGGATGGTGAGATAACACTGAATGTAAGGATGGTGAGATAACACTGAATGCAAGGATGGTGAGATAACACTGAATTTAAGGATGGTGAGATAACACTGCATGTAAGGATAGTGAGATAACACTGCATGTAAGTTGCCTGCTCCCAAACCCGGGAACCTGAGTTCAGTCCCCACATAGTGGAAGGACAGCAAGATAACACTGCATGTAAGGAGAATACTCCCAAGCCTGGGGACCTGAGTTCAGTCCCCAGAGGCCCACACAGTGAGAGGACAGCAAGATAACACTGCATGTGAGGTGCCTTCTCCCAAACCTGGGAACATGAGTTCACTCCCCAGAAGCCCACATAGTGGGAGAACGGTCTTATAAATGTTGTCCTCTGACCTGCACCCATGGAACATGGTCTCTCTCTCTCTCTCTCTCTCTCTCTCTCTCTCTCCCCCTCTCTCTCCCCCTCATAAATAAATAATTAGAAATTAAAAAATCCAAGAAGAATTTTTATGGTCACAAAGGTGGGGCAATATCACATGAAAATAGGAATATTATGCCTTTCTTTCCTACTTGTGTGCTTTAATTTCTTTCTTGCTGGGCTGACTGTGGAGGTAAGATCTGTTTTAGCAGGACTGAAGAAAAAGAATGATCATTCTGAGTGTTACCCTATATAAGAAGAAATGCTCTGAGTTTATATGGAGAATTCACCTGTTTTCAGGAACTTGAAAATTATAAATCTCTGTACATCTTTGGCCAGTGAATATAAGTGCTTAAAGTGGTGATGCACTGGCATGATGGCTATTGCTGTCAAAACAATCATCAAAACCACTGCCAGTAAGATCAGCAAGGAGCAACAGTAGAAGCATAAGCAGAACATGTTCACAGAGGGCTAATGCTGAATTTGGATAGAAACAGACTGAAAACACTACATGCCTGGGATAATTTCAGTTTACCCTTTGCGTTCACAGACCTGGACCTTTCCCGACCAATGATTCTGCTACTCTCCCTGGCTGAAATCCATGCTCAAACTTGAGGAGCAGCTCAGGCTTGGTTACACACTGCCGCTGAAGTAGAGAACAATATGCAAATGATGTAAGAGGGCTAAATCATCTCCCTGATGAAAATGACACCTTAGTTCTATAACTTTACTATGACCAGTTGATCAAAATTTTATGTTAGAGAGAACTTGCAATCACAATCTTTATTAAAATATTACAGTTCAGTGACCGAAAATTACATAATATTTAGCAAAAATAATGAAAAAGATACAACTTATGAAAATAGAAGTGACTAAAACAGGAAACAATGAAGTTAGAAAGACACTTTATGGTAGTGATGACAAATTACAAAGCAGTTATAAATAAGAACCATCTGGGGCTGCATCAGGCTGCAGGAAAAGGTGGTCGTCTCTACGGGAGTTAAAGTTCCTTATTTGAAGAAGGACCAAAAGGCATAGTAGGTGACGGCATGTTTAGCTGAGGTTAACAATGAATTTAACCTTTAAACCAATAGGATATAGATAAATGGACATTTGATTCTTGAGACTTAATTTTTTCTTAAAATGTGCAACATGTCCAAAACACAAGCAAGCAAACAAACCAGTTAAAGTCAACAACAGGTGGAAAAGGCACCTTCTCCAGTGACGCATCACAGTGGGAAAGCCACCTTCTCCAGCGACGCAGCACAGTGGGAAAGGCACCTTCTCCAGCGACGCAGCACAGTGGGAAAGCCACCTTCTCCAGCGACGCAGCACAGTGGGAAAGCCACCTTCTCCAGCGACGCATCACAGTGGGAAAGCCACCTTCTCCAGCGACGCATCACAGTGGGAAAGCCACCTTCTCCAGCGACGCATCACAGTGGGAAAGGCACCTTCTCCAGAGACGCAGCACAGTGGGAAAGCCACCTTCTCCAGTGACGCATCACAGTGGGAAAGCCACCTTCTCCAGTGACGCATCACAGTGGGAAAGGCACCTTCTCCAGAGACGCAGCACAGTGGGAAAGCCACCTTCTCCAGCGACGCAGCACAGTGGGAAAGCCACCTTCTCCAGCGACGCAGCACAGTGGGAAAGCCACCTTCTCCAGCGACGCAGCACAGTGGGAAAGCCACCTTCTCCAGCGACGCAGCACAGTGGGAAAGCCACCTTCTCCCAAACCTGGTGAGCCAAACTCAACCCCCAGAAGTCCATGTGGTAGAAGGAAAAACCTAATTTCTGGAAATTATATTCTGACTTTGACTTCCACCAATATACCATGGAATGTATTCCACGCGTAACTCTCACTCCATCTATTAATTCATCTAAGATTCTCTATTTTAAGTGATGATTTAGACAAAATAGTCTAAGCACAAAAACTAGTTATTTTAAAAGCAAGCGAGAATAGCACAAACTTGATTAAATATAAGAAGATACAGATCTTTTTATAAGTAGACACCTGTATCACCAAAGCAAACATTTCCTTATGGTTGCTTCTAAAGAAAAAGAATGTACAAATGTAGATACTGTAAACCAGGTGTGGCAGTGAATGCTTGTAATCCCATCCTGTGCCAGGAGGTGGCAGGAGGACCAGAAATCCCAGATCATTTTAGAGCATCTAACACACAGAAGAACAGAGCAGCTTGAGTGAAATGAAATCCTACATCAAAAACAACACCAAAAAAGAAATTTCACATTTTTTTGATTATAGATGAGAAGAATTAATAGTCTTTAAAGGTCCATTCTACTGAGATACAGAATGGTCTGTCACCTTAATATCAGTAATGTTTTTCAGGGAATTAAAAAGAAAACTGTCACAAACATTATTTCAAACAATGTCTCAAACGGCATTGTTAAGCACACAGATTCCAATGACAAAAAAATAAACAAATATGGAGTCTTTTGAACACCAACATTCAAGTCTCATTAGAGAGATAGTAAGGTACTATCACAACAAGCTCACATACATCACATACATATACAGAACTGAGGTAGAGGTGTGACGGATTTGGGGGTCATCCAAAGATCCACCAGAGAGCAAAAATTAAAATTCATAACTGAGAGGTTTTATTAGAGAGAGAGAGAGAATGAGAGAGACTTGGACCAGGGCTTACATACACAGCCAGGGCGTTGTGTGTGCAGCCCCAAATTATGTCTCCACACAGTTTTTCTACACAAGAGACAAAGCAGGTTATAACCCCCCCCACTTGGGTGCAGATCCATCAGTTGACTCCCTGGCATCAGCAAGTAGTTTAGCTGTCAGTGTTTTACAGTCTTATCAGCATGCAGGCTCCTTATAGATCCTCTGGCCAAATGGCATTCCAGAGGGGAATCCCAGAGAATGGTAGGGGAATGGGCATTTTATTACCTGCCAGAAATTTCTCAGGCTGAAGAATTTCTTTTTAAGATTTTAAGATTTTGCCTTTTATGTTCCTCCCCCCACAATTTTATTGTTTACAATCAAAACAATAAAGCCTGTGCTGAAACTTACCAGGTACCTCCATCTGATCACTACAGTTACATATGTGTGCTACAAAAACACACTGTTCTCCAACACCGTAGCAGTTCGCCTGCATGGTTGCTACTAAATAACCATCAAACAGCTTAATGGAACAAGGGACTTATTTTCTTAAGACAGTCCAGTTACAGTTCTCAGTTCAGCTTGACAGGAGAGCATGCACCAACACCAGGGCCAAGGGAACTGGCCACACCATCTCTACATAATGGTTGAGAGAGGGACGATCATTACTTGCTAGACTAGCATGTCTGGTCAAGTGTACACAAGGACAAGCCGACTCTCTCAACCAGCTCTCAGTATTTTATTCATCTATTCAGGGCCTAGTCCCACCCACCATAGACTGTGTCTTCCCCGTCAGCTAGATAATCTCCTGCAGGTTTGCTCTGAACTTAACCCAACCGCTAATTCTCCATAAATGTGCCCAGAGCTCAAACCCTCAACTGTCAAGTTAACACCTGTGTCTAACCATGACAAACACTGTGTGTCATTACCATCTTTACTTAAAATAATTAATAAGGAGTTAGTATTGAAGGTTAGAGATCCTTCCTACACTTACTATCCAAGAAGACATTAATCCTGAGAGTTCCAAAAGAGGAAGAATCACCCAAAGCCAAAGTTGTTATAGTTCTCCAGTACCGTATCCCTGTAGACAGTCCTCTGAGAGCATCCAGGCTCTGCCACTCCTGCCAGGTAAAGCCACAGCTATGTCTGCAAATGATACTGACCCTGCAGTGACACACTCCTCCTCTTCAGCCCAAGTCCTGAGCCTTGGAAACAGAAATGAGAGTTAAATCTCCTCATGTGTCTCATCAGAGTCCTATGAAAGGCTGTTTGCCTCGTAGACTGGACAAAAGGAATATCAACACAGGTAATGCATCTGTTTATATGTAGAGATTCAAGAAAACATGATTAAAGAATCTTCCAAGAAATTACAATAACAAAAATTTCTGTTGTGTATGCTCATGCCACCAGAATCCAAAGGTCCAGGAACTGAGTCTCTCAGCATTCACATAGTACATTAGACAGAATCCAGGCTAAACCCACATGGCCTAGGAGCAGAAAGTAATGGGCAAAAGCAAATTCTTCTGGAATTCACAAAAACAAATGACTCTAGGTGGGCACAGAGCCACTTCCATTGTCTAAAATTCCAAGCTGTAAAGCAGAAATGGGTGATTAAAATCACACAGCCCTGTGTAGTCACGGAAGAACATTTCTCCCATTCAATACTACCCAGGTCAAACCATGCCAAGCATCAGATATCAGAGATGACTGGGGGAGTTCAGGATGGTGTGGCTATAAGCAGAGAAGAACATATCTATTACATACTCTTCCAGTGGCTATTTGACACTAGATCCTGAATTCTAAGAAATATGTACCAGAAATGGAATTCTGTAGTGCATTGTATGTGTATACTACATGCATTTATGCTATGTATCTCTAGTCTTCGCATGTGCTGTGCATTCATGTGCTGCACTGGAAGTTGTGAATGTATTGTGTATCTGGTGAGTGTATGTAAGATTCGTGTCTATGTGCTGTGTGTCTGCATGCTGTGTACTTGTTTTTTTTTATTATCATTATTATTTATTCAACTGTGCGCATGTGCGTATGTGCGCGCGTGCGTGTCTGTGTGTGTCTGTGAGTGTGTGTGTGTGTGTGTGTGTGTCTGTGTATGTGTAGAACCACGGACGAATTCGCAAACCACCATGGACCGCCTCCACCTCCTTCTGCCCCGGGATTCACAGGCTCCGCCCTACCAGGACCAGAAGCGCAGACCGCCCCCGCTTCCGCCTGGCGTCTATACGTGGGATCTGGGATCCGAACTCAGGACCTTCAGCCTGCAAGGCGGAGGCTTAACCCCTGAGCCACCTCTCCAGCCCTGCATGCTGTGTACTTGTATGCTGAGCATGTGTCCCATGTGTTCTGTACATGAAGAATGTCTCTGTAGTGTGTGTTACTTGTATCATTCATCCATTCCTCCATCCATCCATTATTAATGGTCTAATGATCTATCCACAGATATATCTCTTCACGATGGATACACTAGATGCTGTGTGACAGAAGAGGACACAAACCTAAGAGGTGGTTGCTAATTGCCCTTAATAAAAACATAGGACCCAGAATCATGACAGAAGCACTGGTGAAGCCACATGCAATAAAGAGCATGATCCTGATTAAGAGTCTGGTCCTTAACCTATGAGTTAAGTTTCTGGTCACCCTAATAGTGATGTCACTAATATTGGGGATGATGACTGACAGTAACAGACTGATACACAAGTCTAAAACCTAGTGTGCTAATTTATCATGAAATTATTTTTGTCTTCAAAAAGTGCTTGTATTAGGGTCAGAGAGCTGATTTAGCAGGTAAAAGTTCCTACTGAACAAACCGAAAGACACAAGCTTGACCTCCAAAACCCACTCTAAACTCTACACAAGTGCCTTGCTGTCTGAAAACACTTATAAATACATCATCATACTCACACATAAATAACAATAATGATGATGAATAATTTGTTAATAAAAAGTGTTTGTTGGGCTGGAGAGATGGATCAAGGGTTAAGACTTTGCCTCACAAGCAAAAGGAACTGACTTCACATTCCAGATCCCATGTAAAATTGCCAGGCGAAAATGACTGCTGTCTGCACTTGGTGCCATAGAAGACAGAGCCTCGGAAATCCCAGAGCCAAGCAAAAAGGAGGTAGATGCTCTCTTGGCTCTGGTCTTCTGGATTCCTTGCAGTTCCTTTTATCTGCTCCACTACTGGAAAGCACCACTCAACTATGGGCTGGGTCCTCCAAGTCAATTAAACAAGCACCCTCAGGTTTGTTCAAGGGCTTGACCTGCCCATCAATTCTTCACAACTATGCCCCAAACAGCTGGCAATTATCAAGTTGACACCTGAATCTAACTATCACAGTTATCATTAATAATTAATAATGTTACATTTGCTCATCTAAGCCTTTATTACTTTATGTAATAAATCTGTCATTGCCTGAATGACAATACAGAAAGAGGATGAATGATACTTCTGACCCGTGTACATGCCTTAATGAGAGTTCGTGAGTGGTCCAAGTGTGACTGTCAGCCCAGCATCATGTGTCCCAGCAGATAGACAAAGAGGTTGGACAAGGCGCAAGCGCATTCTTTGTCCTTTGGTAGAGAACAAGCAGCCGCATTAAAACATTGCAGACAGAAGATTAAATTTGTTTTTGATATATGTGTTTGTTTATAAACCTTTGACCACAGGTCCATAAGAGAAAGTGGAATCCAAAGGCCAGAGCCAAGAGAGCATCAACTCTACCCTCCACTCTCCGTGAGGAGAAGGTCATGGGCTTCTGTAGGTCTCAGTTTAGTCAGCTATTCATTCTACCCACTTTATGCTGAAGGTCGAATGAATACTGTGTTTATATTTCAGATAGGTTGTTTGTGATTTATTCCATTCTAAATTAATAGTGCCAACTAGTCCAATGTATTTATCAGTTTCTGATATGAACTAATCCTTTCTAACAGTTAATTTAGATAGCTTCCTTTTTTGTTTTTTAAGGAAGGTTTCAGTGGGCCAGAAGAGCAAGTTGGAGTATTTGTGTGTCCTTTCCAATATTGCCCCAGCAGAGCCCCTGACTCCCAGGCTGTTAAAACAAATATAGCTTCAGTGACTGGGCTCAACCCTGAACCAGGCAATAGCCGTGGTATGCACATTGAGCTGAGACTTGAGGACATCCCTGAAATAAAGCTCTGTGGCTACCTAATGGGAACGTTCACCACAGAAGGTTCTGTCACACACGCACATGCAGTCTGCACATGCAGCTGTGGCCTCGCGCCTAAGCCACGACCCGCACCAGCCTCGGCTTTGATGGTGGAAACCAGAATGGAGGTGGATTTTTCAGTCTTCTCTTCCTTCCTCCTGCTGAAACTCCAGGTTGTCCTTCACCTGAAGGCTGTGGTCTAGGCTTTCCAGCCCTTAATCCTTCCTCTCCAGGAGGAGGGCAGTGGCCACATCCAACACAGCGAACTCCTTAATGCAAGTAAGTGAGGCTCACTGGAAATCCGGGACTCCTCCACATTGTTCCAGTGAAGTCCAGTAGCCTCGGAGGTAGTGCTTTGTGTTCTGTCCTATTAGAGGAATCAGTAAACCAGAAGAAGAATTAAAATCAAAACCATAGGTTTCAGTGTCTTTTCTATAATTGTAATATGTGAAAGTACTTCATTCTTTATTCAAGGAATCCGTATCTTGTATTTATAAAAGTTATACCAATTCTTCAAGTAAAATACTCGCTGAAACCCTAATAGTTGATACAAATTTGTATAATTTCAGGAAAATCACCCTTAAAGATGAAGAAGCCAAACTCAGGTATATTAAGTATTGTAGCCAAATTCTCACATCAGAGATGAGCATTTAAACTTTAATCCATCTATCAACCAACATGACCATCAACAGAGGAATGGGTAATGAAATTGTGGTACATATATACAATGGAATATTATTCAGCTATCAAGAAGGATGAGATTATACAATTTGCTGACAAATGGATGGATATAGAAAATATAATATCAAGTGAGTTATCACAGCTTTGGAAAGATAAACATCGCATGTGTTCTCTTATATGTGAATGCTAGCATTAAACTCTTGTCTGGAATATTTGGCTTGTCATGGTTAAACACATATGTCAACCTGACAGTTGGTTTGCACTCTGGGCACATTTGTGGAGAATTAGTAGTTGAGTTAAGTCCAGCGTGGGCCTGAAAGAGATTAGCTGATGGGGAAGATCCAGCCTATGGTAGGTAAGATTAGGCCCTGTAATAAATCACAAAGAGCTGGTTGAGAGAGTCGGCATCCTTGTGTACACTTGGCCAGACATGCTGGTCTGGCAAGTAAGAATCATCCATCTCTCAGCCATTACATAGAGATGGTGTGGCCAGTTCCCTCGGCCCCAGTGTTGGTGCATGCTCTCCCGTCAGGCTGGCCTGAGAACTGTAACCGGACTATTGTAAGGAAATAAATCACTTGTTCCCTTAAGCTGTTTGTTGGTCATTTATCAGCAACCATGCAGGTGAACTGCAACATGGCTTTAGAATTCTGATGTGATTATAGAGGTTGCTATACATGCCCAATTTATTACAGCTACTTATGGCCCTGAGATGTTTGGGACAGCTGACAAATTCTGTGGTGTGGGATTCAGAGATAGGGTTGGATATGTTGGTGTGACCACAGCAAAGATAAATAAGAATTTGGTGGAGGATGAATTTGTGCATAGTTGGGTGATGAGTGCTGCCTACTACGTTAGAAGACTTGGAATCCTCGTAGCTGGGAACTATGGATTTGGTTGGGTTTTTGGATGGAGTGGGATCCCTTTGAATTTCTGTCTTAGTGTGTTGCTGAATGATCTGTGATGTTGCATTTCTGTTTATGATTTGGGAATTTTGTTTCCTTATACAACATTATGAAGTCTACTTCTGTTTTAAACTTTTCTTTGAAGTAATAATGTTTAAATTTTTTTTGAAAATCTTGAACCATCTGAATCTATACTTTGTCTCCTTTTAAGTGCACTTTCTGCACAGTGAAAACAGTATCTTGGGAGTGTGTGCTCAGAATGGTCCTGTGTCCTGCACTGCCCTGGGCTGACAGAAGGGACTGGCATGCTCACACCTGGGGATACAAACTGTGTCTTCCAATGTGAGAAAGATTTCAAAGCAGATCTACTCACCACTTTTATCTAAACTGATCTCTTTGTATTACAGCAGAACAAGGAGGCATCTTCACACGGGGATAATTTGGGAAGAATGTGTTTTGGTCTGTGATTTTTATCTACCTGACCCACCCCTTGCCCCCACCCCCAAAAAAATCATGTTCCTGGTATTAAGATGGTTTCTTTCACTTCCCAAAGGGGCACACAAATGTAATAGAAGTATCAGAAGAGGTTGATTCAGGTGGAGGCAGAGAGTTAGTGGAAATATAAAAAGAGTCACAACTTCAAAAGCAACATTTATATGCCAATAAATTACCAATGTCAACGCATGATAAAAGAAGTGGTATATTAGCCATCAAGTATTTTCCCACTAGATGGCAGAATAGTGTAAGAAGAAAGAAATCTCTTCCGAAGGAAGGGGAGGAAAAGCTCAGACCAGCAACGTGGACTCGTGGCAGGCAAGAGGTCCCGGGAGGCCAGGACGAGCATCAACTTGGTAAGTTCTAGCTGTGAGATTCTGAATTGCTTCCCTGCTTATAGCCTGTTTCCACATCTGTACAGTGTATATGAATATCGTTCTGTGTGTGTGTGTGTGTGTGTGTCATATGTTCATACAAGAGAGCATTTAGCATGTGTGCCTGAGAGTAACTTCAGGAATTTCCCTGGATTGTTCTACTTCCTGATTGCTTCGTTCTGGGTTTTCCAGGCTCTGCCTTTCAGGGCAGGACTTGCAGGCCACTGCTGCCATCTCTGCCCAACATTTTTACGTGGGATCTGGGGATCCAAACTCGGGTCCTTTTTCACATGAAACAATGTTTTAACCACCAAGCCATCTCCCTAGCCCATGACTGTTATTGTCTATAAAATAGTACTATGAAGTCTTGCAATTTTATAGTATAGGTTTAATAGGTGTGGAGAGCATGAGGAAAGTTTCAGTGAGGAAGAAATGGATGTGGACTTGGAAAGGCTAGTAAATGAAAAAGCCTATGTGTAATATTAAAAGAATGTGAAAACAACTGTATGTAATTGTGTGTGATAGATAAGTGGGCTGCTGTGTCAGCCTATATTGTGTGATAGATAAGTGGGTCTCTGTGTCAGCCTAGCTGTGGTGTGATACGAACTGTGGAAGACATAAGAAATGAAAATCTGTAATATCAAAATGAGGCAAAACAATTGTTTTGTAACTATAAACAGACCTGTACCCCAATGATGTAATGTGGAATAAAACGGTATTTAAGGGACAGGCCGAGAACTGGGACCTCAGTTCGGTAAGGACAGAGCATCCCAAGACTCTGTCCGGTTGGCAGCTGAACTTCCTGTGCAGCTCCAGCCAAAGTACGCCCTGAGGACTGCTGATCGTCTGGCACCCCTCGGCTCTGACAATGTGCAGAAATGGCCCTTCGTTTAGCCACGGTCCCGGCTCGAGACCTGCACCCTGGAATATGTCTATCAGTAAGCCGCCATGTGGTGTGGTTATTGCTGGGTGGCATAGACCTCCGGGGAAGTAGAAGTCAGCGGCACAGCCCCCCCCCAGGTGTGCTCGCGACAATAGGTAAATAATTATTTGGGTTTCATTCTCTCCCTTGACTTGAAGGAAAATAAACAGAATTTACTTGCAACCTGACGCTTAGTTAACCCTTCAGGAATGCTTGTGATAACATGAGGCCGCTGAGAAAGTAAGGAGATGACAATGCTGCACTTCCTTCTGCAAGGACCTTCTAAAGTAAATGACAGCTTACTGTCAACAGCTTCCTTCCTCATCTCTCCATCATAATTGAAGTTTAGCTCCTGTGACAATGGTGATCGACTTTTTCCAGAAGTATTAAACTTAAGACGGGCCTTCCTATCCATGACATTGGCTGGAATTCATAATAGACACTCCGGTGCTCAATTCCATTCTTCCATCAGCACCAAGTTGGCATTCCATTTGTAGGTGCAAAAAAGAATATTGAAAAATAGCAGTATTTGGAGTATTTGATATTGTAGAGCCAAATAATGGCTTCAAAAGATATAGCTAGCCAGAAAAAGTGAAGGACAAAAGATTCTTGCAAATGTAATTACACTGTGGATTCCAAGTGAAGATCACCCTAGACTGTCTAGGTAGATGCTAAACCCTAAGGTGCCTGCCTTTAGAAAAGTGAAGGGAACCATGGACCAAGGCTGAGGAACTGATCTGGAAGTAGCAAGGAGAGAGTGTCCCCTACATCTTCCAGAGGAGCTGTGGCTGTGCTGAGAGCTTCACCTCTAGCTTTTGGTGAATACATACATAAGACACCAAGTCTGTGGCCATCTGCTATGGCAAGCCTAGTTTGACTATCAACCTGACACTTCTAGAATCACCCAGGAGAAGGAACTCTAGGCATGCTTGTGGGAAATTATCTTGATTTCTTTCATTGGCATGGGAAGACTCATCTTAATTGTGGGCAGGATCATTCCCGGGCCATATAAAATGAAGTGCTAGCATGCATGCACTAATTCATGATCTCTGCTCTTGATTGTAGAGATCATGTGACTAGCTCTTTAGCTCCTGCTGTTGTGAAGTTCTCTGTGACTTGGAGCCGTGACCTATATAAACTCTTTCTCCTTTAAGCTACATTTGCTGGAGGATTTTATCACAGCAACAAGAAGAGAAACTGACACCCAGTAAACTAACTAAAATTAGTGAGAAACTACCTGCCCTTCAAATATATCCCTGTTGTTACTAAAACTGTCAAATATAAACTGATTTCAAATAAAAATGGCAAAGCACTTTGTGAAAGAGGTCATATTTTAGAGAATGAATAGTTGGCATGAGTGATCTTCGAATGCAGAGTATGGATCTGCAAGGACATGACACAGCAGGAGAAAAGCAGCTCCGAAGGCCTGAGGAGAAATGGTCAAAGTGCAGTTAGACTTGTTGCTACGCTCAAGTCTCCTTGGAATTTGTCCCCGAGTTCCTCCTTGAACAAAGGCAGCCAGGCTTTACTGAAATCCTAAGCACTATTCCTTTAGACTCATCCTTTAGACTCATCTAATCTTTTAGACTCATCTAAGAAGATTCTACCCTGAACCATCATTGCCTGCCTTTGTCTGGAGTAAGGCAGCAATAGAGCCAATGGACTTGTCTACGGATGTATCACTCACTGTCCATGAATTAGACTGCCCACGGGTGTGTCATTGCTCACAAACTAGACTTGCCCACAGGTGTGTCACTTTTCACACACAAGACTTGTCCACAGGTGTGTCACTGTTCATGAACTAGACTTGTCCACAGGTGTGTCACTGTTCATGAAATAGACTTGTCCACAGGTGTGTCACTGTTCATGAACTAGACTTGTCTACAGGTGTGTCTGTTCATGAACTAGACTTGCCCACAGGTGTGTCACTATTCATACACTAGAGTTGCCCACAGATGTGTCACTTTTCTTTTTTTTTTTTTTTATAAGTAGCACTTTCTTTTTATTTTTTTATTATTATTATTTATTCAACTGTACATGTGTGTGTGTATGTGCTCGCTCGCGCGTGTGTGTATGTGTGTGTGTCTGTGTATGTGTAGAACCACGGACGAATTCGCGAACCACCATGGACGCCTCCACCTCCTTCTGCCCCGGGATTCACAGGCTCCGCCCTACCAGGACCAGAAGCGCAGGCCACCCCCGGTTCCGCCTGGCGTCTATACGTGGGATCTGGGATCCGAACTCGGGACCTTCCGCCTGCAAGGCGGAGGCTTAACCCCTGAGCCACCTCTCCAGCCCAGATGTGTCACTTTTCACACACTAGACTTGTCCATGGGTGAGGCACTGTTCACATACATGCTAAACATGTCCACAGGTGTAGCAGTGTTCATACACAGACTTCAGCACAGGTACTCAGAGTCCATGGTTTATAATCCAAGTGTCTCTAAAGCCAGTCTCAAAGCCCCTGCAGGCTTTTCTTCTAGAACAATGTGAAAATATAAAGTAACTAAAGGGCATAATTGGTGATATTGTATAAATTTCACTCTCTTTATAATAACTGGTGAGGTCCTTATCCATTTGGAAATGAGTGCAGTAATAGTTTTGTCCTGGCTTCCCTCTAAATCCCTTACTCCTGCTGCTGAACAGAACCTGGCTCTTTGTGGGATAGATCCCCGTAGGAGTCTTTCCCAGGTAGTTTCCTGGTCCCCTGGTCCTTACTGTAAACATGGAGTATCTTTAAGGTATCTCTACAGCAGCTTGAAGTTTATGTAATAAGGTACCAACAATTTCTTAATAAGGGGTTTTTCCTCTAGGGAAGGCTGCAGCAGGTTATCTGCTTTCTGTGAGTTCTACAGGATGGGGAAAGGGCGGGTTTCTTTCTTGGATCAGTACTCTTGTTCTGTCTCAGCTCCTGTACTAATTGGAACTGTCCAATTAGATCATAGCTAAGTATTGGTTCTTTCTTAAACAGAGGTATGAATACAATATATTTCCCGTGTGACGCTATTAAACATCTTTCCTGGCTACAACAGCCCAAGTGCTAAGGTTCCTACTACTTCTCAATGCTTAATCACCCACCACAGTGTCCAATGGGAAAAGAAAAATGTGGCAGGATAAGCAGGACCACTGCAGCTTGAAGGAAATTAACAGCTTTGAATCCTTCTCAGTCGCCAACCAGAGAGACGCTTCCTGGGAGTTTGTCACCAGCTTAAAGACAGCACTGGTGACCAAAGAATCTGAGGCAGCTAATGTGCTAAACATCAGAGTCACCAATGTACAACATCTCACATTGGAATGATGAGCTAAAGCATTCACATGGTTCCCTGCAGGTGGACGGACGCCTGCTGTATTCAGAGGTGACAGGCAGCTGCCCATAACTGCAACAACATGCCCAAGATAATCAACTTATAAAGAGTAAAGATTTACATTGGCTCACAGTTTCAGAGCTTCCAGTTTGTGACTGAAGCAGCACAAACTGAATGATTAGCTTCTACTCACTGGCCTCTTCTAGTCTACTGTACTGCTCAATGTCTCTTCTAGGCTGCTTGGAGTCTACTTCCAGACTTCGTTTATTTTTACTTTTTATTCTCTTAAAGTTTCATATATGAATATGGTTAATTTATGATTTTTACATCTTCATTCCCAATCTCATCCCCTTCCCTTTCCCATGATAACCTTTCTTCTTTCCTACCAGTCTCCCTCCTATTTTTTAATTCTGGATCCCATCACACACACCCCTTTCCCATTATAATCTTTTTTCTTTCCTACTTCCTTTTTTTTATGTGTGACCCACTGTATTTCATTGTGTTGTCTTTGATTGCATATGCCTGAGGGGCACCAACTGGAGCATAAATCATACATCAACAAGTACCACTGAAGAAAGCATCTTTTCTCCCCCCCCACACACACACACATCCAGCATTAACCCTCAACCCTCCCTCTCTCAGGGAGGCATGGTGAGATCTTTCCCTTTCCATGATGAAATGTTGATAGGCCAAATACTGTACAGGTCTTGTAGAAGTACACACAGTTGCAGTGAGTTCATGGACGTAACAGTCCTCTCACACCCAGAACACTGTTGGCTACACCCCTGCCCCACTTCAGGCCCTTACATTCTTACCACCCCTCTTCCATGATATTCCCTGGGCCTTGGGTGGGGATGTTGAGATGTCCTGTTTAGAGCTGAGCAGTTCACAGTCACTTATTTTCTTCAGTTTGGCCGATTGTGACTTTTTTAACAGTCACCTTCCATTGCAAAAGAAGCTTCTGGACTAAGTGCTAAGCGCTCTTCCAACCTATAGATACATGTTTAAAAAGAAGTTCAATATTAAACTTTCATAACTGAACCTTAATGGTTTGTATCCCTGCCAAGGTTATGTCACCCCCTTTCATAGGTTCTCAGCCTGGTTGGCAGTACTGAAAAACAGGTCTTAAATCCAATCAAAAACCAGGTGGTCGCCCTCTTGACATTCATGAAGTTATTACACTGGTGGTCACTTTTGCCAAGGTGGTTGCTACTGTGGCTTGCAACTTTCAAGGACAGAAAAGACTTTTGGTTGCTTTTCTTTTCTAACAGCCTGCATAGTAGTACTTCCTGGAATTATGAAAGCTGGCCAACGAGGAAGAAGCTCCAGACCAGTTCCAGATGTGTCCCCCACCCCACCCCCGCGCCGTGTTCTATGGTCAACTAGACAGGAAAATGCTGTCTGTTCTTTCTTATATGTAGATGAATTTAGCCTTCACACAAACCTTAAGTTTGTGTACTTAATTCAGAATTCCTATAACTGCAAGAAAACTTGAATGGAACCATTAGGTAGGAGTGGGAAGAGCTAAGCAATAAGGTTGTAAGATATAACCAAATAGAAACTGCCTGTACTGGCCAGTGTCTGAATCCTGTCTCGAGAACCTGTGATGGAAAAGCAATCTATCCCGCCTCTCAGAGCCATATCTGCCTATTCCAAAGGTTTTCTCTGGAAGTGTATATACAATCCAACACAGCAGAGGGAGCGAGAACCTGGCATTAAATGCAAACACAGGCCCCAGGCAGCCATATCTCTGAGCACAAATGCCTGTACTCTGGGGTCAGGGACTCATCATCCAAGTGCAGGAACCCCTTTCCATTCTCTATGGGCCACGTTCACCAACCTCCCTCACCACCCTCTTGTAGAGTAAAGATCCCTGTATCACAGCCTTCCTCCTACTCATTCCTGAAGAAGCCCCAAGATGCTAGCCTCTGATGCTACCTGCACCGGAAAGTCCCCTCCATCCACATCCCTTTCCCAGATGCACATGCCCTTATAAGCACGCCCTTTGACAGCTGATGCAGACTCACATATAACCAGTAGAGGGCACCATTGCTCTTCAAGCCTTTGCCTCCCCTCAAAATTGCCTGAGGTAAGTACTTCCAAAGTGTGTGGGGGAACTAACTATCTGTGGGCAAACAGGAAACGTCACAAAGAATAAAAACACGATAACAGCATCCAGACTCAAAGTCCTGGATGTTTTTTCTGAACGCTAAGCTCCAAAAAGAAGTTCATAACCTGTGCAGGAATTTGGTCCTGACGCCTGCTACATCTTCCCCCACCGCTGGGAAAACCCACCTGGGCTTGTGGTCCCGGGAGCACTCTTCAGATCTGCCCACCTAAGAACCAGCCTCATTTCCAAGTCCCACTTCTTTTGGACAACAAAAATGAAGGGAGTGTGGCCTTTAGGACTGACCAGCCGTCTCTCTCTTCCTAGTTTATGAAGAAGAGAGGCCTGAGAAGGGCTGATCAAGAACACAGGTCAGGCAGGCCCTTCTAACCCATCTCCGTAGCTCAGAGCTGCCATGCCCACGCTGCCTGCTCCCACCCCACTTCTATAGCAGACCGTCGGCTCTCGCACACACTTTCTCCCACTGAGGACAGGATACGCTTTTTCAGATCTGTACTTTCTTCCCCACTCTGGCTTCCTCTCACTTGGTCAGACCTCTGAGAGAGCAGCTTGCCATGTCTGCTCCCACTGGACAGTAGCTTAAGCCCAAATCCTCTTTAGGGAACAGGTTCCATGCAGCCTTCTGCTTCAGGGAGCCCTTCTTGAATAACCTACTCTTGATAGTTCTAAAGATGGCCTACAGCATTGTAGTAAGTCTCCAGATATCTAAACTGTTAGCAGGTCTGATGCTGGGGGTGGGGCGAGAACTTGGACAATACCAACGACAATTGCTTTATACTCAGCCTTCGTACTGGGGGGGTCATACCCAAGGCTCAGAAATTACAGAATGGTAGACGGGGTACATCTAGGTGTCCCCTACTGAAATGCCTTCCTATGGTTAGAATGCTGGTCCTGTGATAGCTCAGTGTGACTCCGATGGGCAAGAAGAGAAGGCCATGGTTCAAAGAGCAAGGAGAGCCAAGGTTGAAGTCTCACCTTACTCTAACTACTGCAGTCCATTTCTTCAAGCAGTGGAGTTGATTCTTCTGTGGCACCCACAGACAACCCCCACCTCAGGGGGGTTCTTCATGCCCTCTTCACAGGCCCTGGAAGTTCGAGGTCCAGCTGTCTGCATAATCTGCTTGGAGAAGAGGGACAGCTTGGGGAGGGGCATTAGCTCTGGCACAGAAGGCAAAACCCAGCTGGCTTCTGTGCAGGGCCGTGGACAAGTTCTAGTTGTTGAATCCTCAGCTTCTGGGTAGGCGGTGATGGTTACTTCTGTGATTTGTGTGAAGACGCCAGTAGAATGCCCAGCACACTAATATTTCTAGCAGAAACCAGCAGTTTACCAGTGTGTCCTCACTGAACACCTCTGCCAGAGGAGGAAGAGGAAAGGCCTGTCTCAGTGAGCCGAGTGAGGGGAGATGAAGGAGGGAAATGCCCGCACAGCGTCTGTGGTAACTTCTACAGGGTACTGCCTATAACAGAGGGTTTCTGCCTGGTCCCCACTCCCTACAGCAGGGCTTGAGGAGTTAAGAGCCTGTGGCAGGATGAGGCTATGGAGACTGGCTTGCAGAGACTGGCCTAGGGGCAGCTGCAGGCAGGCAGCCGACCAGACTTCCCGGAAGGTCCTGGCGCCTCTGTCATGCTGCCGGGCGCTGGGGACATGGCTGGGCTGCCGGGGACAGCTCCGCTCCTGTGCCAGCATCCAGTCTTGCATCACCACCCCCAGCCTTCTCTCTCAGGCTCAGCATCTGCAATGACAGCGCTGTTAGCTGTCAGCTCCACTGGGCGCCCACCAGACATGCAGGAGACAGCAGAATCACTCCCACAGGGCTGAATCTGTCTGACCCTGTGACCAGCCAGGGAGTCACCTGCCAGGTCACATGGAGCTGGTACTAGGATCGTGGAGGGGGCTGGGGCCACCTGACCGTGCCTGAGAGTCCGGGGCTTGTTCACTACCAGTAGGCAGAGGCTACTATACCTTCCAGACCCTAGGAAAGCCACAAACCAGGAGCAGCTTAAGGGCTTGCCCCTTGGCTGCCCTGTGATCTTCATGTGCTACCACTGAGCCCCTTGCTGTTCTCTGTTGCTAGGGCCTTGGAAGCAAGCGGGCAGGCCAGCCCTTAATACCCATGGGGCAGGTTCCCTGATGGGAACATGTGGAAGAGGCTCCAAGAATCCAGTGCATCCATACTCAAAAACTAACGCAGGTGTGACTGTGAGAAGAGTGGGCAAGTTGTGAAACAGGCATTCTCAAAAGCACGTACGTGAAGAAGCTGACGTGAAGGACATAACCTGTGAAGACCGTGATACTGTTGAGAAGAAAGTGTCTTCATGTTTCTTTGTCTAGGCATAAGAAACACACCTTCCTGTCCACCACATTCCCAACATGGAGGGGCCTCTGGACTTCAGCCCTGATCAGATTTAGGGGACAGAGACGTCTCCTACCCAGTTTATGATCTGCCTCACTCATGCCCCTCTGGGCACCTATGCAAGTGGGCCTGGTCTGTATCCTCTGCCTCCCCAACTCCTACGGCCTTGACAAGCCTGCCGGATCTCCTCTTCCTCCCCTCCTATCCCAATATCCTCCCTCCGTTCAAAGCAGAAGCCTCCTTCTCGCCTCCCTCAAAGGGGGAGGCAGCCAGGTAGTCGGCAGTCATCCGTCCCTGCTACTCACTCATCCATCACCCTGAACTGTGCTCCACGATAAAAGCACTCATCCCCAGCCAGTGATAAATGAAATCAGTCTCGAGGATACCACACAAAGTGGGGGTGGGAGCTCCCCATTCAGATTTCTAGGCCCGATTGAAAGAAATTCAGGTGAATTGTTTTTGTGTTAATTCACAGCCTGACCAAGGCCATGTTAGTGAATCTGTACAAGTCCACTGTGTATTCTTGCTGGGGTGTGTACATGTGGTTGTCGGGGCTGGGAGTCCGAACCCAAAGAGAAGCCATATAAGCTAAGAAGTATGGGTATGGTAGTCAGGGAGGGACTAAACAGAATCCCCAGAGAAGGAGCTAGAGGAACCAGAACAGGAGACAAGCCACAGAGTGAAAGGCTAGGCCTCTGTGAACGGAGCTGATATTCAGGAGAGAAGCAGCTAAGTCTCAGACATACAAATGAGTGATGGAGATCTGGCAGGAAGAGTGGCTCTTGGCAGCTTCAGTAGTTACAAGAACTCCCAACCCCTATGGACATTAAGGATTCCTTACTTGTTTTCTGTTAAAGAGTAAGACCAAGGCAACCTGATGACCCACCAGCCTGGAGCAAAAAGTAGATAGTATTAGGTTAGTGAGAAAGAACAGGAGCCCAGAAGGGCTGCTCAACTGGCAGAAAAGGTTGGCAGGTGCAGGTGCAGAAGCATCCTCTGATTGGTCATAAAGCCTCAGAAGGAATTCCTGGATGCAAGCACACAGGTCTATGCTGCTTCAGCCTTTAAGGACTGACAAGGAAAAAGCCTGAAGAGCCGGCCTGAATTCCCAGTTACTCTGGATATTGTTAGAGGAAGTGAGTCTTAAATTTGGGGTCCCAGGGCTCTTCCGTTGGCTGGATTGAGGACACGCGGCTTCTTTTTCAGTTTTCTTTTACTCCCCCTTCTCTGATTTTGAAGCGCGGGAGGTCTGACACATTCTAGGTAAGTGATCCACTCCTGAACTGTTACACTGCAGTGCAAACAGATGGCGTCTGGACTGGATCATTTTCTCCCAGAGACTCTGTAGAAAATAGCCTCATCCACGATGAAGATGTAGCTCAGTGGTGCATGTACTCAGAATGTTCAGGATCTGGATTTAAATCTCAGCACGCGTGTGCGCAAACACACACATGCACGCACGCATGCACGCACAAAGTATTACCTGCCATGCAAAAGATGCACCATTCCCTGGTGCCTTTAGGTGTAATCTGCCCCTCAAACAAGAAATGAGGCAAGAACCTAAGACCCAGGAGCATCTCACGCTCTCCTGCACGCTGCCTTCCTCTGTCCCTACCACCCTGGTCTTGAACATCATTCCATTCATGATTATCCATCTGTGCAACTAGGAACAAAAACCCAAATCTGCCACCTACCTACAGGTGAAATGTCTACATCTTTACAGACTGAACACATCACTGCTTCACCAGAACACTATTCTAGAGAGTCCAAATCCCCTAGTGCCAGCAACAGCACTTTTCTTGGCAGGGCAACCAAGACCACATGTTTCAAACAATATACAGAGGTCTGCCAATCTTCCAAGTGTCATGTTCCCTTTTCACACACACACAACACACACACGCGTGCACATGCTCATCAGGGCCCAGATGTTCCCCACGATCTACAGATCCCCCACTTTCAGAGAAAAACAGACCCAGCATCACCAGGAGCATTTCAAAGGTTGTCCTCACAGTGGAGCACTGATGATTAGCCCCCCAAGGAGAGATCGCCCATGGTCCAGAACCCATGGGAATCTATTGCTTCAGATGTGAGGTAGATTTACCCCCAGTCACTGTGGTGTGCTGTAGCAAACATACTTCTCCTGGTCCTTCATTCAAGCCATCAACCTTTGTTGCAATCCGTCTGCATGGCTGCTGATAAATGACCATCACACGGCTTAAGGGAACAAGGGGTTTAATTTCTTACGATTTCTGGTTGCAGTTCTTAGTCCAGCTTGACAGAAGAGCACGCACCAACACCAGGGCTGAGGGAACTGACCACACCATCTCTACACAACAGCTGAGAGATGGACAATCCTTACTTGCCAGTCCAGCATGTCTGGCCAAGTGAACAGAAGGATGCCACCTTCCTCAACCAGCTCTCTGTGATTTATCCAGGGCCTAATCCCACCCACCATAGGCTGGGTCTTCCCCATCAGTTAGACAATCTCCTTCAGGTTTGCTCTGGGCTTAACTCAACCATCAACTCTCTACAACTGTTCCCAGGGCTCAAACCCTCAACAGTCAAGTTGACACCTGTGCTTAACTATGACAATCTTCCTTGGTATCAGGATCAGCCTGAAGAGGTCTGGAGCTAGAAAGTGGTTAAGCTGAGGCATTGCAGGGGGTGTGGCTGACTAGAGTCCTTCTGAACCTCTTGCTAGGTGAGACTTCCCTGGTGCCTAACAGATGAGGAAATTAGCAGCTGATGGGCCACTGGTCTGATGTCCTACACACTGAAGGAGTCAGTAGTACAGTCCAGGCACAATCATAAAACACGTCTGAGAAGCTCCTTTGTGCCAAAATACAGTATAGAATGACACTGTGGATACCCTTATGGAAATGGTACGCTTGTGGATGAGTGCCAGACTCATCCGAAAACAGCAGGCAGAAAAGGAAGGACTGGAAACCTAAGGGACAGTGTGACCAATGAGCCCTAACTCCAGTCTCCAGGCTATAGTGCCGGGAGAGGGACCCCAGAGTTCAGGGATCTCACAAGAGAGAAGAGACAGATGTGGGACCCTTTGAACGTCTAAGCTGAGGGTGAGCCCCGAAGTCAACTGAGCCCAAGTCACAGAGGGTAATGCTGAAAGGCCCAGTGACATCTACCTGTGAGGACAAAGGAGATACTGTGTGCAGAGACACGTCAGAGATCATGCTCCTTCTCCAGCCAGCAGAACCTTAGACCACAGCAAGGGGTAGACAAGACCTCAGCACACTGAAGCGGAACAGTCAGCCCCAGACCAAATGCTGCTCTGACCTTAGAAAGGCTTCAGAAAAAGACTCAACCGGCCCAAATGGTTCCCTAGTGACCTCCTGATGTTCAGAGCAAAGAGGATTCACAAAAATAGTCAGCACCCCATCACCTAATCAAAACTCACCAGAAATGTGCAGCAGCAAGCAAATATAACTCAAAAGAGAAGGAAAATCTCATCAATTAGAGATGACCCAGAAACAACACAGCCGATAGAATGATAGACACAAAAGTTATAGCACTAACTACTGCTGCTTCCAGATGTTAAGGAATTGAGAGTAGACAGGATATGCTAAGTGGGTACATTCTGGAGCAGTGAGAACTAAGAGGCCACCCGGCCCAGAAGGCATGTAATAAGCTGTCTCTACTCCATCTGGTGTATCTGGGACCTGAACACCTCACCAAGCGCTGGGCCCACTTTATAGACAGAACTTCAGAGGCTGAAGGGCTTTCCAAAGCCACATAGCCAGAAAGCACTAGGCAAGGAGCCCTAGACACATTGTCTCCGAGCTACTGCGCCACACAACCCTGACCACCACGTATCATCACCCTTACAATTCAAGGTGAGATTTGGATATTTCCAGCACCACAAAGTTAAGGCTAAGACTAGAAGACAACCAGAGGGTTTAAATCCACCAACTTTCCTGGCAGAAGGCAGATGTTAGTACCATCCTTCTTACCACATGCCTGCTGGTTTTCCAACCTTGCCTGAACCACTCCTTCCCAAGTTTGAAGGTGGAGACAAGACTTGACCAAGGCAGACCCAAAATCCCTATTTTTTCTCATGTTCTAGGGCCAGAATTCTCTGGCCTGTGGCCTTTGAGTTCAGTGCCCAAACTCACCCAGCAGCTATACCTTGGAGTGCCAACAAAAAGCCTGGAATCATGATATTCAAAAAGTATCAGAATCCCAGGAGATTCTGACTGCTCAGCTTGGGCCCGCCCTTCCTGGAACAGGGCTTCTACTGCCACCAACCTCACAGAAGTATTCTTTGCTTAATACCCCAGACCAGGAGCAGCTCCAGAAGACAGACAACTATTCCTACAGCTTGCACACTTAGATATAGGTTTTCTGAGCTCCACTCCGAGAGGCACTGGCCTCTCTGAACACAACTTTCATTCTGTGGTCAGGGATAGATAGCAAGGGGGTCTGTGAACTTCAGTTGATAAGCACAGGGATAACAAAAAACCTTATCCTTACTGAGCAGGAGTGTGCCCAAGCTTTACAGATGAAGGACTTGGTTCCACTTACAGAGAGGATTTAAAGGGGCTGGAGAGGTGGCTCAGGGGTTAAGCCTCTGCCTTGCAGGTAGAAGGTCCTGAGTTCTGATCCTAGACCCCACGTATAGACGCCAGGCGGAAGCGGGGGTGGCCTGCGTTTCTGGTCCTGGTAGGGCGGAGCCTATGAATCCGGGGGCAGAGTAAACAAGGAGGAGGCGGTCCATGGTGGTTCCGGAATTCGCCCGTGGTTCTACACACACATACACGCACACACACACATACACGTGCACAATTGAATAAATAATAAAAAAATTTTTAAAAAGAGAGGGTTTAAAGTCCAGGGGACATATAACAAACCAAACCCTAATGTTAGCCGCAGCCTCCATCTCTGGGGGTCACATCCTCAGTGGCTGCTATAGAGGCTGAGGTGACAAAGGATCTCCCCCAGAACCTCCAGAACAAGCAGCCATTCAGAGCAGAGTCAGGCAGCAGGACTTCTGCCAACTCGCGTCAGACTCTGGCAGCATGAACGATGGCGACTGGAGTGATAAGAAACTAATAATTTATGTTTCCACTGCCGACACCCAGGGACAGCTGAGCCACAGCCTCCCTTCACTGGAGCAGCTTCAATCTTTTATTGCACAAATTATTAATGACCACAGAATGAATGACTATAATCAGATCAAGGCTGCCAGCACTCTTCATTTCATTTATTTGTATAAATCCAGTACTCAGTGTGTACCCTAAGCTCCGAGAGCGAGCCTTCTGCGGGCTAGGTACCCAGGCCACAAAAGGATGACAGGGCAACCTCTCCATCCCCCTTAGAACTCCAGGAGGACCTGAGGACCTGAGACCACTGCAGTTCCATTTGATGACTGACACTGACCAGGGCCAAAAACTGCTCTCAGAACCAGGCCTACCCATAATGAGCAGGTATGAGACTGGAAGAAATTACCCCCAAAAGGACATAACGCCCCTACGTCACCATCCTCAGCATAGATTGTCCACATATCTAAGGCTGTCTCGAGGCAATTCTGTCCCAGACACAACCCTGTTCTTCTGTCTCATGTGCCCTTCCTCTTGCTGCTAGGCCATCCCTGCCCTGGACAGGACACACAGGCAGCAAAGGTTTCTACCACAGAGCTGCAGTGGTCCTCTCATAAGCCCACTTTCAATCTCATTGACCTCTCTTTATACTACCGTGCATAATTCAGATTTGGAGGTCTTATGTTCCATCATAAATTGGCCTGGCAGACTTCCAATCAACAAGATAAAGCTGTCTCCTGCGAGGTGGGTGTTTTATTAGTATTGCCCTCACTGCTACAGGCAGGAGCTGAGGTAGGGATTAAGGGCTTTGCTCTGTAGTCCTCTTGCAGTGTAAAAGCACAGATAGTGCTCTGGGTCCAAGGGCTATATTTGACTCCTAGAGCATGGCTACCACTAACTACAGACCCTCAACTTAACACCAAATTATCCCACTGCCTGAGAGTAGCCATGCTGAGACCAAAACTAGACGCTCAAAGGGGCCCCATGGGGAACCGTCTCAACACAAATCTCATGCTCATTCAAACACATTTCTTTCCTCCCATAGTGAACCTACAGGAACCAGGCAACAAGCTTCTGTTTGCAGATCTGTTCAAGGCTTCCACCCACAACTTTCTGGTGCTACAGCAGAGGTTATACTTTGACTCTGAGGTTATGTGTCACAGACTTCCTGCTCTTATCAACAATATCCAAGGGTACCCCCCACTGCAGACACAAGTAGACACAAGTAGAAAACACTGGGCCTTCGACCCTCACAACCAAACACCCTCACAAGACAAGGCATCCAAGAGCTCACTTGATGATGGGGGCCAGGACTGCAGGCCAGGCTCAGTATACACTTTCAGAAGTCAGTCTGGGGCAGACTTGTGGGAAACAGAACAATTTACCTGGATTTTCTATCACCTGGTATAGTAATAAATTCTGAAAACTGACTGTCAGCCTTCTAGTGACCCTGAGGAAGAGGGTAGTGGTGGTGGGGAAGGGACAGGCAATCATTCCTCTTCTGTATTGGTGCAGGTCCAGAACTATGATCCCACTGTGCCCAGGGTGAATGAAGTCTCACAATATGTAGCAGTTTGCCACCATGGTTGTTGATAGTCACAAATGGCAAAACAGCTTAAGGGAACAGGGGGTTTAACTTGACTACAATGGTCCATTTACAGTTCCTTGTCCAGTTTGACAGGAGTACCTATACCAAACCAAGAGCCAAGGAATTGGCCACACCATATCCACACAACAGCTGAGAGGGATAATACTCACTTGCAAGTCTGGCCAAGAATACAGAAGGATGCCAACATTCTCAACCAATTCCCTCCTCCATCTTATTCAACTGCCTGGGGACTAGTTCCACTTGCTATGGGCTGGGCCTTCCCATCAGTCAGACAATCTTCTGCAGGTTCATTCTGGGCTTAACTCAACTACCAATTCTCTACAAATGTACCTAGAACTCGAACCCTCAACTACCAAGTTAACACCCGTATCTATCACACTTCACCCTTCTCAACTTGACACAAAAGCGTATCACTTTTAAACTGTAACCTTTAATCCTTGTCCCACAGATGTTAAATTTATCTTATAATATAAATACATTTAACTTTAATTCTGAAACTCTAAAAGTTTTCAAATGTTCTTTTAAAAGTTTTTAAAATGTTCTGTCATTAAAACCTGAGTTTTGACATTTTAAAAGTTCAAAGTTTATGTGTGTGTCTGTGTGTCCGTGTGTCCATGAGTGTGTGTGTGTGTGTGTATGTGTGTGTGTGTGTATTAGAGGGAACTGTATGTCCCTGTGGCAGACCTAGGATGATTTCAGGAATCATTCTTGATTGCTTCTACCTCCTTTTTGCTTCGCTCTAGGATTTCCCAGGCTCTGCCTTCCAGAGCCAGAAGTACAGGCCGCCATCATTTCCACCTAGTGTTTTTACATGGGATCAGGGATCCTAACCAGGATGATTCTGCTTATGAGGCAGAGGCTTAACCCCTGAACCATTTCTCTAGCCCAAAAGTTTAAAGTCTCTTAACCACAAGAGTTTATCAAATCAAAATAAGTTAAATGCTACAACACAGATAAAGCATCAAAACAGAAGCATTATGATGCGGTAAGAAAATATCAAATTGGGACTACAGTTCAGCCAGTTAAATACTACATCATATAGTTCACTATCCATCTTCTGTTGCTTATCATGTAGTTAGAGTTCACTCTAAGATTCTAGGCAGTCCCTTTTTACAGCTATAAGTTACATAAGCAGTGTTTCTTTGGACTGGGCTGAATCCGCACTCTCAGCCATCCTCAGCACTTACCTCCAACGACATTCTGGGCTTGCCTCTACAGCTATAACGTCACTTTCCTCTGTTGGAACTCCAAACCTGCCACTTGGTGACAAGCTTCAGCTGTTCTCTACGACCCTTTCATCATGCATCAAAAGCAGTGTCAACTAGGGAATGCTGACAAATTCTGTGGCAAGGTTGAAATGTATCTTGGACTACTCAAACCACAGCTGTACCAACTTTCATGAGCTGACCCTAGAAAAATCCTGTTCTAGGCAGTCAAAACATTTGATGGGCAAGAAACATTTTCAACTTAGGCTTTTAGCCTCTGAAGGAGTTCAGGTTTTCAAACCTCAGAATCTCTATTTGGTGGTATTCATTTCTTCCACTGTCCCAGTGCAAAGCACTAGGTCGTCCTTCACTTATGCTCATTTCTCTAACAGCCACAAGCTGTTTTGTTGCCTGCTCTTTCCTCATCTAAAACTTCAAGGCTGCCAACATATCTCTCCTTTACCAAGCAAATCAGTCCATCATTTTTAAAATCAGCTTTATCAAAGTCATTGTTCCATTCATCACAAATTGAGCCCAAACTATTCACAACTCTCTCAGCATCACCGTCTTCCAAATGACAAACAAACAGAGCAGTTTTTATAGCACCCAATCTCAATGTCTTCAACCATTGCCATATTACTCAGGAAAAAAAGAACACTCAAATTCCACAAAGTCCACATAGCCAGAATTATCAACAACAACCCACTCTCGGTACCAAATTCTATAGTAGTTTTCCTCCATAGTTGCTGATAAAATCATAACATCACAGCTTAATTTTGGCTTACAATGGTACAGTTACAGTTCCTTGTCCATCTTGGCAGAAATGTCTACATCAAACTAAGGGCTGAGGAGGGAACTGGCTATACCATATACACAAAAAGCTAAGACAGACAATCTTCACTTGACAGACCAGCATAATTAACCAAATATACAAAAGATGCCAACTTTCTCAACCAATTCCCTCTATCCTATTCACTTGCCACCCTGGGCTGGACCTTTCCCATCAACTAGGCAATCTCCTATGAGTTTTTTCTGGGCTTAACTCAACTACTAATCCTCTTCAAATGCACCCAGAGCTCAAACCCTCAACCATCAAGTTGACACCTGTGTCTAACTATCACACAATATATGGTAGAAGAGTGATCAGGAATGACTCCTGATAATGTTGGGCTTTTACATGCATATACATGCACATTCATGTAACCCACACACACGTATGTGCCCACACATGTATGAACACACATATTTGCACGTGCACATATGCATACACACAAAAAAAATGGAAAAAGAAAAAATATCCTAAACTATGCAAGAGCTACGCACAGCCCTGTAGATATTTCGGTGCAAGTTTCATTCCATGATGAAAAACTTAAGAGGTTTCTGTATAGGTCTCAACACATTTGTAACCCTAGCCGCTCCCACCATGATGTAGCTCCCTTAGCAGTAGCTGCATGCTATGTGTGAAGGACATGTATGCTCCATGTCATACCCATATTACAGGTCCCACTCTATGCTCTGTCACACATGTGTGTAGCCATAGCTGTTCTATACCACAGGCCTGAATCCCTGTCATGGATTGCTGTTCCATGTCATGTAACACACCTGGCAAAAGTATTTGATGCCCAGGAGGATCTGGGTGACTGGGACCTGACTTGTTGCGTTACAACAAGAGTCATGACATCAGACTCTCTCAAACTGGTCTTGCCTCCTGGCAAGTAGCTATCAGCTTCTTCCTGAACATCCAGTAGACATTACCCAGGAAGCAGCTGATGCTCTTACACAGCAACTCTGGTTACTTTTCTCTATTTTCAGACTACAGGTTTACTTCCCTCCTATAGCCTAGAGGACAAAACTGCTCCACAAACTCTTGTTGAACATGGAGAAGGCCCATGGTGGAACACTGATAGACATCAGACCTCAAGCAGTTAGCACCTGGGATCCAGGATCTCAGGTCATTCCATAGTGTGACCCCTGTCTGCTCCCAGCCATGTACTTGGGGGAGCCTGTGTATCAAGGGCTGTCAAGGCCCTCAGATTGAAGTACCACACATACTCATGCACCTTGAACTCCATACCTGCTGATGACCAAGAATATCCACCCTTAACATGCCAGAAGATTCCCATGTCTCTGATGAAGAAAACAGTACTGAAACTTTTCTTCAATTAATATTTTCATTTTTTCTTGGACAATTTCATTCATGTACATAATATACTGACCACATCTAGCCTCACATCCCTTGAGCCCCCGCCCAAGTTCCCCTACCTCCATTTCCTTCTTCTAAGTAATTTAACGAGTCCCATTACTGCCATCTGCATGCGCGTGTGTGTGAAGCCATTCCCTGGAGCATGAGCAACCTACCAATGGATGTGGCCTCTTTTTAAAATATTTTCTTTACTTGAGAGAGGTTGGTTGAATAAGAGCGAGAGAGAACACAAGCATGGCATGTCCTTGAGTGGAGGCCCAAAGACAATTTCCAGATGTCGGTTATCTTCTTCTGGGCTTCTGGGATTGAACCCAGACACTTCATGTTTGCCATCAGGACGTTTAACCCACTGTGCTATCTTGCTGACCTGAATATGGCATCTTTTTTAATTTTTTATTATTATTTATTCAACTGTGCGTGTGTGCATGCGTGTGTGTGTGCGCGCGCGTGTGCACGTGTGTGTAGAACCACAGGTGATTTCGGGAACCACCACGGACACCTCCACCTCCTCCTTTTTTACTCCGCCCCGGGATTCACAGGCTCCGCCCTACCAGGACCAGAAGCGCAGGCCGCCCCCACTTCCGCCCGGCATCTATACATGGGGTCTAGGATCCGAACTAGGGACCTTCCGCCTGCAAGGCAGAGGCTTAACCCTTGAGCCACCTCTCCAGCCCTAAATATGGCGTCTTAATAAGCTTTTGGACACAAGAAGATTTTACATAAAGTCCCAGGGGGGCAGGTGGTAGCAGCATGGCTAACCAGGACCAAGACAGCCATATTAGCCTGGAAGTAGCTTAGAAAGTCAAACTGGATATGAGCTGAGCTCTCCTACCCTACAGTGAGTGGGTCGGGATCTACGTGCAACCCTCAGATTTAAATAAGACTTGCTGTGAGCCAACGAGGCCAGACGTGCAGTACACAGCTATGGGCTTCAGTTTGAGGCTGACACCTAGAGACTCTCAGATCCAAATAAGACTTGCATGAGCCAACATGGCCAGACGTCCAGCACAGCTCGGGCTTCAGTTTGAGGCTGACACCAAGACTCAGACCCAGTTGAGAGCATCAGCTTCTAGCTAGCCACACCCCCAATCTTTTCTTTTTTTCCTCCAGCCTGCCATCCTCCTACACTTCCCTTGTTCTCTGGGCAGTGTACAAGGATCAACAGGATGCCTTTTTCTTGTTTCCATCTGGAAACCTGCTGAGCAGCCACCTGAGCACACTCTCCTCATTCACTCCCATGGCCCTTGTAACAGAGTGACATCTATCCAAAGCCCTGGAGACAGAAGCCTGGAGTCCCTGTCAGGACTGTCTAGTAGCTCTGACCCAGCCCTACCCAGACCTGACCAAGCAAATATGCAGACAAAGCTGTCTGTGATCAACATGTCTGGGTTTAACCCATCAAGGCTCATAGAACAAGAAGGGAGGTAGGTCCCTAAAACCTTTGCATGGGTTCTGTACTGAGTATGAGTTGATTTGACAACATGAACACCATCACTCCTCACATAGTACCAATACACAAGTATGCAGAGTTCTCTACCCTCAACAACGTCAAAATTTTCACCCTCACATTCACACTCTTGGGCACAGTTCAGGCACATAGGATGAGACTGTGTTCCGTGCCTGCATGCTTTCAATCTCTGACGTGCATCTGAAGAAGATGCAAGAACAATGCTCTGTGATAGCTTTGCATGGGGCTTCTCCACAATCACCCAGAAGGGCAGCAGCTGCTCCCCATCACCCTCTTGTCCCCTTTGACTGCCCAGACAAAGCCCAACCCATACCTGGCCATACCCTTAGGGACAGGTGAAGCCAACCCTTATACTCATGCACCATACAGACTCTCTGTTCTCAGGAACCCTGGAATATTCTACTCTGACCCTCTGTTTGTCCCTCATAGGGGTCAGGGTCTTCCCTCCTCTGGGTCACCAGGACACCGATAGTCACACTTTACCCTGACTACTCTGCAGTAGGTAGAAGGGAACCACCACCTTTGAGGCCCCTCTCACTTTCAGGGAGGAAACCAAGATCCCAGGAAGAACAACAAAGGCTGCTGGCCAACAAGATCTGAAGCTCAGGACTTCATATCTATTATCTGCACCATTTGCTTCTGTCTCCCCTGCACACACAGGCCCAAGTTGGACCACAGAACTGGGAAGGCAGGGAGTCAGCCCCTATGACAGCCAAGAACAGGTATTTCTGCACTGCTGTGGGGGAGGCACTTAATGTGTAGATCCAGTAGTAACAGAGGACTCCTGTCAAGCTTCAAGACTAGCATATGGGATGGGAGATAGGAAGATCAGAGGGACTTAGAGAAAAACCCTAAGATTATGGAAAGTAACCCCAAAGGAACCTCCTATGCTAGTAACATGTCAAAAAAAAAAAAAAGAACCTTTTTAAAAAAGGAACAAGAATGGGCAGTCCCTATTCAGAAGAGCATTGAGTGAGGAAAATGGTGCGGGGGGCGGGGGGATTACCATCTTGGAATGGCCTCTGTGGTGCATCAGGATCTGGTAAAGTGCTGTGCTGAGGTCACCGCATGTGTCGGCACACTTGAACATGACCCGTAATCATCAGTACACAGGGAGAAACGCCCTAGGGCTGCATGCCCTGCAAGTACTTACGGCAGTCCCTGCATGTGTGCAGGTGGCGCAGCAATCCTCCTGCACTCACCTAGGCATGGGCCAGGCTGAGCTCAGGCTTACCTGCATTTCTTTAGGTGACAGAGGTTAAGGTTGTTGGGCAGTCAGCCTCAAAAACATTTTTGTACTTCCAGAGAGACATGATATGGTTTGAAGCCAGTTCATAGCCAGCCAGAGACTGAACATGTCCCAAAAGTTGCCTCAGAAGGGCAACTCCTGTGATTCTGAGAAGTGGACACATTCTTGGAGAGTGTGACCCTTTGTAAGAATGTCTAAGGGAGGGTCGAGAGATGGCTCAGCAGGTAAAGGCTCTTGCCATGCAAACCTGGCAACCCGAATGAGTGAAGGAGAGTACCAACTGCTGAAAGTTGTTCTCTGACCTCCACACATGCACCATGGTACACACGTGTACACGCACGCGCGCGCGCACACACACACAAATTAATGTCTGATGGAACCCCAGAGAACTTACCACTAACTCCTGACCTTACCAATTAACCTTTCCTAGAAAGTTGAGCAGCACTACCAGCTAGACACTTGAGCTAGACACTCTGTCTCGGCAAAACATGTGGTACTGGTCCACCTGTATTGGTGACTGCAGGTCTCATGTCTATGCTTCGTGTGCATGCAGGTCCTGTGGTAGCTGAGATTTGTCTGTACTATTTGTGGTTAAGCTGCCTGCTTTGGGTGGGCATTTGAGAGGGTGCCTGGGCACTGTTCACCATCCTGTGTCAGGTTCAGCAGCGGAGGAGGCGACATGCAGGTGTAGGTTGTGATCTGCCTATGCTTGCTGGGTATCTTTTGAGCATGACATATTTTGCTGGTGTTTGAGTGTGTCTATACACAGATATGCTTCCTCACAGTTCAGTGTCCACTAGACACTAGGCCATACCGGTAAGTCTGTGGCTCTTCCCTGACTGTCTCTCTGCTTTGTGGGATCTGGGCCTACATGACATGCAGTCCCATCACAGACAGAATCCCTGCACTCCGGCAGACAGCAGGGAGGGGCAGAACTCTGATCTTTGCACCTCTTCTGAGCACACCTCTAATCTCAGAAATATTTCTCTTCTTACAGACCTACATCTGGTTCTCTCTTTCTAGGGTTCTACCACATCTGGCTAATTGATAAATAGATGATTAAAGGGACTCTAAAAACAGGAGTAATCCCAGATTGGCAGGCAAGCTCAGGTTGGGGATACAGGAATCTGTGACAAGACCAGCCCCCACCCCATATATATCAGGTCACAGTCTGCCCTGCATGCTGCCACCAGCAGTTATTTATGACCCACCTCCCCCTTTGCAGTAGCTCTCCAACCTCAGCCAGCAGCAGAGGGCCCCAAGTAGGGGGCCTGGGAGCAGCGACTAGCAGAACAAGGGCAAGCAGGGCCTCCTGGGCGGAGGAGAGGCTGTGGAGTAGGTCCAGGTTCCGGTAGAACATGGCCTCTGCTCAGTTTGAGAAATGCAGAGAAAAATGTGGAACAGGTGGCCCAGTCCAGAATGCAAGTATAACCATGATAATGTTCCCATGGAGGAAGTCTAGTCCTGGAGAGGATTTGTATCTTTGCAATTGGGGTTGGAAAGCAGGGCTGGAAGAAAGGTGCATCCACCCACTCACGCCACGCATCAGCCTTGTTAGAGCTGGGCCTGTGGTCTCCAAAGTCCCAGAGGCTCTTAACACAGGTGCAGACTAACGAGAGAAGTTCTGGACTGGGAATTGTCTTGGACAGCAGTGTCAGGGATATGTTCAGGCAGTGTGCACCTAAGAACCAACACTTAGCCTTAGACAGCAGCCGCGATGGCTTTTCCACATATACCACAGTCAGCCGTTACTGGATCACAGGCAGCACCTACATGCATTAGACATGGAGATATCTTAAACTACAGCAAGATATAAGCCATAGGGAAAGTGAAGCAGTGGGCTTACTGGCTGTTACACATGTGGCCAGGGACATGCTGGAGTCCAGGGAGATGGGGCCAAAGTTAGTAAAAAAAAGACGGCCATTTCCATTCCCTGAAGCCCTACCAGACCACGCATGAAGATAGCCTAATGGAAGAGGTTAAAGGGTTGTCCCTGCTCCCAGGACATTCCTGGTCTGAGCAGAGCATGTGTAGAGCCCACCTTCCAGGTCAGCTTAGGCTGATGTCTTTGCAAGGAAGGAAGCAGGCAGCTTGGTTGGTGAAGAAAATCAGGGTGGTGTCAGCAGCCAGTTTCATGTCAGCAGGTGCTGGGTCACTAGGGGAGGTAAGGGAGGTGCAGTTTCCTGGCTCCCAGATCATCCCTTGAATACTATGCTTCTACAGATAAGTTTGTGACCCAGTTCAGCCTTCTAGTACCAAGTCAGAGAATGTCGCTACATTTCAGAGGCTAACACCGGATCACTTCTTCTAGTGGATCCAATATGACACACCAGCTATTACCAAACCCACAAGACCTCTGTTTCTTTTCACGTTGCTCTCAGTTCTGTACAGACTACCACCGCCCAGCTGCCTGGTGCCACTACCCGCGCAGCTGACCTGCTCCTTCCCAAGGGACGAAGGTGAACATAAATAAGGCAGCACTTTCTGTCTCCAGCTTGGACCAAGTAGGAGAGAAATGTGCTGACATGTACATTTGCTGTGCCAACTATCACCATCCCTGATTCCTACCCTGATTTTATCAATGCCTCCTTACCATGACTCTGACACTTTAACTTGGAGGTAGACATTTTGATCTAAACACCTGTGTATCATCAGAGATGGCTTGACCTGTTTCAGGCTCTCATCTCTGAAATGAGAATGATAAAGAAATCCACAGTGATCAAATGTATCAATTCAGTAAGTAACAGGTAATAAGAGAACTGAAAGGGGCTGGAGAGGTGGCTCAGGGGTTAAGCCTCTGCCTTGCAGGCAGAAGGTCCTGAGTTCGGATCCCAGATCCCACGTATAGACGCCAGGCGGAAGCGGGGGCGGCCTGGGCTTCTGGTCCTGGTAGGGCGGAGCCTGTGAATCCCGGGGCAGAAGGAGGTGGTTCCCGATTCATCCGTGGTTCTACACACACACATACACACATGCGCGCGCACATACACACACGCACAATTGAATAAATAATAATAAAAAATGCTTAAAAAAAAAGAGAGAACTGAAAGGAAATTGCTGGCCTTAATACGGAGAACTCAACCCCTCCACAGTTCACAGCCAAGACCCTGAAGGTGCCAGGCCTGGATAGGGGAAGGGGAGCCGGTTTTCACTCATTCCAGTACCTCTCATCTATCCTGTAGACTCTGCCTTGCTTCTTACTCCACAGTTCCACAGTTGGGGTCCCAGACTCTGACCCCTTTGGGGCTCCCACCCGGGAGAAGCCCGTAGAGAAGCTAAGCTCTGTCCCTCGACCCCCACGACACCCGAGTCCAGTCGGCCGTCACGCACCCCCCCGCGGGAACCCGAGTCCGCCTGCCGCGCCGGGGCGGTTTAAATGGGCCAAGTTGTGGCGGCGGCGGCGGCGCGGCGGCGCGGCGGCGGCGGCGGCGGCGGCGGCGGGTCTCCCGAGTGTCGGGGGGGTAGGCGGGAGCGCGCTAGTGGATGCGGGTGCGCGGACCAACAGCAGGGCGGGGCGAGGCGGAGCGGGAGCTGGAACCCGAGGCAGGACAACGAGCAGGACTGGAGACTCCTTAACTTCTCACTGCCCCGCTGCGCGCCGCGCTAGCCAGCCTCCAGCCACTCTCCAGCCCGGGTGCGAGTGCAAGTGGACTCCTGGACTCCCGACGCCCGGCTGAGACGCCCAGCGCTGAGGCTCAGGGCCCGGGGATGCAGGATGTAAGGCGGGTCAGCAGCACCATGCCTCAGGCCGTCGAGGCCCAGCCAACTGGCCAGACAACTATTTGGGGCAGCCGGGCAGGCAGCGCGGCGCCGGCGGCTGAGAACGCCAGGACAGAGTAGCGGCCCCGGTGGGCGCGTCGCCAGAAGCTTCCAGGGCCTCCCCGCCTCCGACCCTAGACCCAACTCCAGCCCCAGCCGGAATAAATTGCGCCGCCGCCGGCGAACCTCTATCCGCGTGCCATGCCGGCAGTGAAGAAGGAGGTTCCAGGTCGCGAGGACCTGGCTCTAGCCTTGGCCACCTTCCACCCGACCCTGGCCGCACTGCCGCTGCCACCGCTGCCCGGCTACCTGGCGCCACTCCCCGCGGCCGCCGCCCTGCCCCCGGCCGCTTCGCTGCCCGCCTCGGCCGCAGGCTACGAGGCACAGTTGGCTCCTTCCCTGCGCCCCTCGCGCGCCTACCTTAGCCTTCGCGAAGCCGCACCTCGCCTTCACTTGCCCCGCGACCCACTGGCCTTCGGATGCTTCTCGGGCGCCGCGACACCCGATTTCCAGCCGCTGCTGGACAACGGCGAGCCGTGCATCGAGGTGGAGTGCGGCGCCAACCGCGCGCTGCTCTACGTGCGCAAACTCTGCCAGGGGAGCAAAGGCCCGTCCATCCGCCACCGCGGCGAGTGGCTCACGCCCAACGAGTTCCAGTTCGTCAGCGGCCGCGAGACGGCCAAGGACTGGAAGCGCAGCATCCGCCACAAAGGTGCGGCCGCGGGGGAGGCTCGCGCCTCTGTAGTCCCTCTCGGCTCCCCCAGGACCCGCGGGTCTGGCCTCCTCACCGCCACCCGGGAGACCTGGTGCCAGCCCAGAGGAGGGCGCTGCAGCTCCAAGGCTGCCCTTGGGACGCCGTCCCCCACCAACATCCGCCCACCCACGCGCGGGCGATCTAGTGGACACAGCAGAGCTCTCTCGGTCTCCACGTCCCCATCTCCCGGGCCTCAGCGCCCTGGGTTCTGGGGTGCGCGCGAACCAGCCTCTCCCTCTCTCTGGGGAGGTCCTTGCGCGGCCTGAAAGCAGGAGAAGTTTACGGGAATTCGAGAGAGACCTGCTGGGAGGGACACCTCCTCTCCACGCGCGCGGAGCCAGCGGTTCCACGCAGGAGTGGAGAGGCGCACGTGTGGCCAGGGTATGAGTACGCGCCGGTAGAGGCTGCGCAGACAGCTGGGGGCGACCGCGGAGCCTGACAGCCCGGCGGGCGACATGGCCAGGCACAGCCTGTTTAGATCTTGGCTCCAAAGGTGCGACGTGAAGGGGAAAGGAAAGTGAGCCGGGTTCGGCGAGCTGTGGCGCTATACGGTAATTAGAAAGTTAGGTCCGCAGCCCTCGGTTTAGGGGTTCACGCCACCGGGTGGCTTCCCGCATTCTACAGAGTGGTGGTTACAGACGCAGGCCGGCTTTCCTCGGCACTTCTCGTCTGACCCCGGGCTCGACATTACTATGGGTTTCCACGCGACCAGTTTGAAGAAAGTGGAGCATGGAAAAGGGGTGCAGGGGGTAGGGAGGAAACTCCCCTTCCACAGGGGCGGGTACTTGCTCCGGATTTGAGCTTCAGAGCCCTGCAAAATCACAGCCTTGGCCTCGAGGGTGGGACGGTTCTTAAATTCGGAAGTTGGACAACGTGAAGTGTGGGAGAGCTTTGTGCATTTCATGTACCTAGGAAGGGGAGCTGACCTTGCTGCTGGCTGCGCCCCTGAAACGCAAACGGATGCTATCTGCACTTGGCCTCTCCCTCACTGATTCTGCTTGGTCTCCTGGCAGGAAAAAGTCTGAAGACGCTTATGTCCAAGGGGATCCTGCAAGTGCACCCCCCGATCTGCGACTGTCCGGGTTGTAGAATATCCTCGCCCGTGGTGAGATAGGAAATAACCCGGGACGGTTGTGGGGGAGTGGGGGGAAGGGAGAATGGGTTGCCCCCGCAGAGCTGTTGATTGTGTTGTCTGAACCTAGAACCTTAACCTTGCAGGCTGTTAATGGAGCCTCAGAAAGGCAAATGGGCCACGGTCAACTAACTGGGTAGGGGAAGGGATTCCATATAGGGGAGCCCCTCCTGGATTGAATAGTGTCAGTTCTGCTTATTGAACCTCTCGCCCTTGGAGCTACTTCTCCCCAAGTCCTGGGAACAGCCAGGATTTAGTTTGGGCTTAGGGATTTCCTTCCCTCAGATCTTGGGGTCACTGAGTTCTCTGGTCCATCTAGTGGGGATGCTGGTTCTAGAGTTGGTCTTATTCTGTGGTGTGACAGTACTGACTGGCTTAGATATTGGCCTGGAATGGTCTCAAGCTTGGGTGTGAGTGACTTAAGGATCTGGAATGCTGTGTTGGAATTCTGCCCAGCAAGATCTTAGCTATTCAAGTGTGGGGGCGGGGGTTGCAGTCTAATCAGCGAAGGGTCTTTGAAGTATGGGTATCTAGCAAGCCCAAGGTGGGTTAAAGTATCTGATTTGAGATTCATGGACAATCTGTTGAAGACCTGGAGAACAGAAGAGATTAGGGAGCCAACATGCATTCCCCCGGGCAAGGAAGGCTTGGGGGATTTATCTAAAAAAGAAATCAAGGTTTTAAGCCTCTGCTCCACAAGCAGAAAGATCTGAGTTCAGATCCCAGATCCCATGTAAAATAACATCAGTCAGAAATGATGGCTGCCTGCAATTACAGCCCTGGAAGGCAGAACCTGAAAAATCCCAGAGCAAACATGTGGCCAGAAACCCTTCCCCCCTTCCTGAAGAGGGAAATCTTCAGGTAAGTTCAGAAAAAGGCAAGGCTACTGGGACTCTCTGTCCTGCCCTGCATGAGAGACAACTGAGACCTTGACCTGTCTCTTCTGAGCTTAGTCCATCTGTGGGAGGAGCCCATAGCCTCCCTTCTTGCCAGTTCCTACTCCTCTCACTGTGAAACTATCTTCCTCACCCCCATGACCAGGGCCGCAAATGTGTATTAGTCCCACATTTACTCTAGTTGTAGAATTTAAGCATACAAAGACTAAGGTTGGCAATGGTCAGTTGGTTCTGGCCCTTTTCCAAGTGACAATCTTACTCCGAACCTCACGTAAAAACATCAGGTGGAAAGGCAGCAGACTATACTCCTGGTCCTGGAAGGCAGAGCCTGGGAAACTCCAGAGCAAAGCAAATAGGAGGTAGAAGCAATCCAGGGTGAGTCCTGAAGTCACTCTTGGACCTCCATAGGCACACACGGTGTCCTCTGATATATACAGACATACACACAAAATTAAAATAAAATAATTTTTTAAAAAATAAGCGATTTCCCCCGTGCCTGTGACCAACAGAGGCCTGAGACTCAGGTGAGCACAACCCCTACCGATTATCTGCACTCTGCTGTCCCTAGAACCGAGCAGGGCCAAAGATAGGCAAGTTTTACAGGGCTATAGAACATCCTCTCCAGTCCTGAGGCCAGTGCTCAGACACTTTGCCACAAGCCCAGCAGATAACAAGGAAGGGGGGGAGGGAAGAAGGGGAAAAATGACCTCCCATTGATGTTGGTGTCAGTTTGGGGGACTGACAGAGAATGCAACAGGATTTCAGACAGATACAAACACAGAAATACCTGCACTATGACTGCACATCCGCCAGAACCAGTTCAAGAACCCTGCCCTTGGCAGAGCCAACAGAGCATAGGACTCAAGAAGGGTTCTCTGGAACGCTGAAGGCAGGACTTGTCAATCACACCTGGCTTATAGAGCAGAGTTGGCCTGGAGCCTATGGGGGTCTATACCACCATGTCTGTGGTTTGCAACAACAGGCCTCTACACCTTGGCCCAAGTCCTAAAGGCTGAAGGCTTTGTCTGGCCTAACTTGCTTCTCACCTTACCAGAACCGGGGACGGCTGGCAGATAAGAGGACGGTCACCTTGACCCCTACACGCACCCTAAAGAAAGAACGGACCTCCAACTTCTCAGCTAGTGATGGTGACAGTGATGGAAATGGCCCGACTTGTGGGAAGCAGCTGGGATTGAAGCAGGAGGGTGACTCACACATCCATATCGTGAAGAGAAGGTACTTGTTCCACAGCTAGACGGGAACCCAGAGCTCCTCTGGGATGAGGCATTGAAATCAGGGATCTCCTCCAGATACTTCTGTGGGCCAGGATGTGACACAGGCCAGCACCTCCCCTGCCATGTCATCCTGGTGTCTCCTCTTCTGTGCAGGGATCACTTTGTAAATGGGTGGGTGGCAACAGGATCCAGAAACCTACCCCTAGGCTGATGCTCCTTCAGATGACTGGTGTGAGATTTATTCTTCATGTGATCCCACAACACCTAGAACAGCATCAGTAATTAGAAATTTGGTTTCAAAACAATAAGTATAGAGGAAGTCTCAGGACCTTCCCTACCCTCCACCCCCATGCAGCAAGACTCCTCTTTATGCACCAAGTGGAGCAAAGTCAGAGTTATTGTCCTGTCTCGTCTTTGGTGGGCTGACAGCTGACTATGGCCTGGTGAGTGGGAACTAAAGCATATTGAGCTTGACATGGGGCACTGCCCCTTGGCTACTTGACCCATCTTCTAGTCTAGCAGGAAACCACAATCAGATCCGTGTGCAGGTTCTGTGCAGAAGTCACTTTAGGTGGGTGTGTCCTGGGCCACAATGACATTGTTTATCTCCTTACAGAGTCCACACTCACTGGGATGTGAACATCTCCTTCAGAGAAACATCCTGCAGGTAGGAAATCCAGCTGGTAAGACTTCTGCCTACCCTTGGGCCTGCTTATAAATCCTTAGACTGCTTACTTTTCCTTCATCCTCTGCCCATAATCTCCTATCTTGTCCACCATTCTGGCAAGCATGAACCAGTGTAAGTTGAGCATCTACCAGATTTGCTTTGTCTGCTTCTTGTCTAGCCTGAGAGGAGAGTAACTGAGTCCTCTTATTAACCAAGTGCAAACTTGTGCCAGATCATAGCATTAGCATAGACAGAGGTTCTAGGGAGACCAGCTCCGAAGCCAGAGTGCATGCTAACCCTGACGAGATTGTCATTTGCATCCAAATGCTCAAAGATGAGGAGGCTAAGGGGGCTAGAGAGATGGCTCAGGAGTTAAGTCTTTGCCTCACAGGCAGAAGGACCTGAGTCCAGATCCCAGATAAATTCATCAAGCAGAAATAGCAGTGCCCTACACTTTTAGCCCTGCAAGGTAGAAACTTCCAGAGCAAAGCAACAGGAAGTTAAGCAATCCAGGGTAATTCCTGATGTCACCCTTGTGCCTCCACAGACACACGCACTCAAGTGCCTTCTGGGGCACAAAAGCAAAAAAAAATAAAATAAAATGAAGATGAAGCTATGACCTTTTCTTCCTGCCTCCCTAGAGATCTGCCAGGAGATAAGAATAGTGATGTATGAGTAGTATCTTTCTGTGTGTGTGTGTGTGTGTGTGTGTGTGTGTGTGTGTGCGCACGCATACACACTCTTGGAGACACAAGGATGACTTTGAGAATCATCCTGAATTGCCCTACCCCCTTTTTGCTTTGCTATGGGGTTTCCAGGCTCTGTCTTCCAGGGCCAGAAATGCAGGCTGCCACCATTTCTGCCTGAGCCATCTCTCCAGCCCTGTGAGTGGCTTCTTGAAAGATGAGTACACTAAGGAAAAGGGGGTTTGCAAAGCTGTTTTGGAATGAAGGAAGAGGATATGAGAGGACAGAAGGTAAATTTGGCAGATCTGGCCCAGTGGTTGGCTAAAGATCTGTACTTTGGCTGCCAGGCCTGTTGGGTTTTGTTCTTGAAGACAGGGGAAGTCAAGGGAAGTTCTGCAAGGAAGTGACCAGTGAGTGTTTGGAGATCTTTCTGGAAGCACTCCCACCTGGCAGATCAAGGCTGTTCTTGGGATGATGTGGATTCAAGCTGCAGAAGCAGGACAGAGGAAGCAAATCCACTATGTATCAAGGAAATGAAAATGAAGACATTGGACAGGTGTTGGGATGACCTGGGTTTGCAGCTCCTGAGGAACAGAAGACGGTCAGTCTGTGAGCACAGCCTAGGTTTGACTTCTGTCCGACTTATCCTGTGGCCTCCAGGGAGTGCAACAGGAAGAGTCCAACAGAGAAACTGTGGCTTTAGGAGGGAACAAGCCTACTATAGAGACACACACACCCCCATCAGCCATACTCGGTAAAGAACCTGCCCTGGCTTATCACCATTTTTAAACTTATTTCTACCTCATTTCTGAGTTGCTGGATCAACTGATCATTTTTATGATGCATGATGAACATTGATGATACTTTATGAGCCTTTTACTTTGAACACTACAAGATAAATTGCCTCACCACCAGCTCCTCCCCACTGTGCTCCCTCCTTTTGTCCACCTGGCCTTGAGTGGGGAGGGGGGTGACCACACAGAAGTGTCACAGTGGTAGCCACTGTGATCTGGTGCCTCACAGAGAAGCTAGGTCTAGGCCAGTAACCCTTTAATCTTACAATCCAAGAGCCAAAATTCTACCAAAAGGGGAAAAAAACAGCACGCCCAGGGTGGCAGCCCTGTGCTCACCAACTAACAGACTTCGTGTCTGGAAAAGAAGGCCGTGCCTGGTTAGGCCAGCTGCCTTGCATTATTACCCCTGCCTGGTTCTTTGTCCCATCTTGTTGGCCCATCCACCCGTGATTCTGTCTCCAGTTTCCTGCGTATTCATCTCCGTCCCTCTGTTACCCTTTGCTTGTGTGTCTGCCTGCTTCCTCCACATACCCATCTGCCCATCTGTCTCAGGTGGGCCTCTTCAAAGGGGCACATCCCTTCTTAGAGCAAGCAGACAGACACCCAAGGTTCTCTCCTCTTCCCTATAAACCCTCACTAGTAACATAGTCCCTGGCCTCATATATGCTAACATAGAGAGGGCCAGTTTGGACCTTCTGGGGTTGCCCAGGGAGCAGGTTGGGGACCCTTGGAGGTATGCTGGGCCAATCACTTTCTCTTAACTCCCCCTGCAGCATTCTGACTCTTCCTCCATTCTTCAGCCTTACAAGACCCTCCAGGACTCGGTCTTAGCATGTGGTGAAGTGGAGTGAATTCATGGGTGACTTATGCCTTCAAGAACCCCATGTTGTAATACTAAAGGCAGAGTCACGCGTTTTCAGTGAGGCCTATGCAGAGTGTTTTTACAGATTTGCATAAAGCCAACATAATTTTCCTCAGTGAATAACTAGGTAATGAGAACAGGTTTTCAAGAATAGGTTGGTTACCTTAGGCCCCATAGATCAAAAACTGTAAGACAAAATAGGATATTAATGTTAAAAGCAAACCCTGTTCCAACCAGGTATCACCTCCATAGGGCCACACACTCCAAGCGCCCAGTGCATTGATGCTCTCAGCAGGACTGGTCCAAATGCAGGTCCAGGCAGCGGGTCTTCACTTCTTCCGTGTGCCAGATTGGGTTGACAGAGCACAGACTTTCTGCCTTTACTCTGGAGTTCCAACAATGGGAGCTCCAGAAGGGGGTCCCCATGGGGACACACTCTGCAGTAGTAACTGCAGCCTGTGCCCAGCTGGCCCACAACCCCCTCCTCATGCTGAGGATAGCAGTTTTCTCTGACACTTCCACATTAAAGAGAACGGCAGGGAGTGGGGGACAGAAGGGGATAAGTCTTGTGTCGATTAATCCCATAAAGTACTTATACCCCCACCTACCCTCTAGGTCTACACTGGGGTGAGGAGGAAAGAACTATATCTGGGCCTCTGGGCCTCTGGGCCTCTGGGCCAGGCCCCCCAGGATGTCTGCTGATGAAACTGATCTTCTTAGGGGCCAGCCCTAGATTAGCCCAGCTCTACCATCCTTGGCCAAGGGCTGGGAGCTATTTAATGAGGTTCAGAGTTGGTTCCTGGGTCACTACATGGACACCGTGCCAGCGCTGGCATCACTGAGGAGACAGCTCTGCCACAGGTGGGCTGGGGAGGACTGTGTTGGGTGGGCTCTTGGCCCCATCTGCTGTCCATTGTTCCCTTCTCCACTGATGTGGGGTTGCGTACAGAACTCCAGGGTGGGATACTTCTACTTTCACATCCTCTTTTTTCTAGGTCTCTGCAGATAAAGACTGAGCTAGGACAGAGTTAAGAGAGTATACATGCCAAGCCCAGGGGGCTTGATTGTAAGTACTTGGCACACCTGTGGGTGATACGTCACCTGTGCCTACTGGTACTGTTGATGAGCGTATCTTGTCAGCTACAGAGCTTTGGTCAGAACTTCAGTTTCCTTATGAGAAGCAACCTGGGGAGTATCTGCCATGTTCTTGATGCAGAAGTTGGCATTACGTGCGCGACAATTTGTCCTCCCTGGGCCTGTCTTACAGAGATAGAACAGTCAGATGCCAGAGGCAAGGGATATGGCACGGCTCTGATTCCTCTGTAAAGAAGGGTACCTGGAAGGGCTCTCCAGAACTGTGGTGGGCGTGTCAGCTCTATGCTTCATCTTGGTCTACTTTGTGGAGCACACACACGGTATCACAGGTCTCACACAGATATACACCTGGCTTCACACACTCTGTGAACACTGTTCCCAGTTCATGAACCCTTATGCTCATATTCAGCATGCTAGGTTACCAGTCCGTATGGCAACTCATGAATTGCCCTATCTTGCTCTGTTGCAGCCAGAGCAGCAACATTCCTACCCTCATATCCAGTGTACATCAAACCCGCCACCTCGTTATGCCCGAGCATCCAAGCCACTGTGACTTCCAGGAAGGCAGCGTGGAAATTGACCTTGGACGTGCAGGTGATGACCCCAGGGGATCCCAAGGGCAAAGATGGAGCTATAGGGTCACCAAGCCAGGGGATAGCATGCCCTCCTCAAGTCCCTGCTTAGCAGCTCTTGGCCCCAAATACCTTGGCTGGTAGCCAGAGAGGCCAGCAGAGGAGGTGGGAGGTTGGCACGGCCCCAGGGTTCCATGTGGTAATTGTGTTAATCCCAGCCAGTGGGGCAGACAAGCTGCAATAAAGGCAGCTGGGGTAGGGCTTGAGTGGCTGAAGTCCACCACCCCCTCCTCAAAGGGTCAGACACCGTGTCATAGACTCAGAAATGTCCACTGCAGAATGGCTTGTGTGTGTAGGAATACTACTTACATAACACATGTGATTCTGCTCCTACCTCCCCGGGACCTGAACAGAGGTAGGCAGAGGGTACTGGGGCTCCCAGGACCGCTGTGGAGGCTGAATCCTGGAGACTACAGTTCAGATGGAGGGGAAGCCTGGAAGGTGCAAGCTGTTGAGGCTTCAGTAGGGCCAGAGCCTCATGCACCTTGAGGGGCCTTTTCATCATGTGGACTGGTGGGGGGCTGCTTCTGGAGCAGCTGGAGGTCTGACAGAGGTCCAGCCTGGTAGAGGCAGCTGAGCAAGCAGCTGATAAAATCTAATTGTTCCATCGATCTGGTGGAGCCAAGGGAACCTTGAAATGATTGAGATGTTCTGAGCACACACGTAGTAGACAAGCATGTTTGTATATGGGTGTGTGTGTGTGTGTGTGTGTACATTTCTCCCAGCCACCATGCTGGGTCTCAGCCACTTCTCTTTGCACTGCATGAGAGAGTTCATGCTATGGACAATTGCAGGAGAGTGTTGCATGGTGAGAATTCATATGTGCATTCCATTATGATCTTAACCCTCCTCCCTGTGGGGCCTTCTTTTCCGGCCTCCGCTGGGCCTCTGCTCCCTGAGAATACTGTGGGACTATGAGCAGTTCTTGTGACTTTGTGCATCTGCTGTCTGTCTCCTGTGGTCACCTAACCTGATGTGTCTCAAAGTGAATGTGGCCTCATCAAGTCAGCCATTGGGCGGGGTCTCATGTCACTGTTATCATTATATCTCCACCACTCTGTGACCCAAACTTTCTGTGAGTAGAAAGGCATTCCAGAAGCTTCCCTGGCCAGTCTCCCACTACACACAGAGCAGGGAGTAGCTTCTGTTAAAATAGATACAGTCTGCCACAAAGGGAGCAGTTACTTGCTCAACCCTAAAGGAGATGTGTGGGTCGGGACATGGACAGCAGTTCTGGAGTAAGGCCAAGTCACACAACCCTAAGGAATCCTCTTTTCTGCCTGGCTCAGTCGCTGCCTTTCCTGCCCACTGAGTTCTCATAGACCACTGGCAACACCAGATGCAGCTAAATGTTCTTCATCCATCTGCTGGGTTCATTCAGTCAGATATGTTACTGGAGGAGACCTTGCCCAGGTAGTAGTACTGACCCTTTTGTTGAGGCAGGGACTAGGCTGGCCAGCTAGACCAGTGACAGTGAGAGGACGGTGGCGATCGATAAGTTATTAGCACCATTCTGTCAGCTGTAATGTGGAGATTGATTGGTACCCTCACGGCTGCACTTCCCCAGCCTTATAAAAATGACAGATTAAGGGAATAAGAATACAGTTGTGGAACTGATGGCAGAGCTTTGAGGAAAGCGGGGCACAAATGTGGAAGCATTACTTGCTAGGGCATCATGGACAGTCCGAAGCACTCAGGGGCAGCACCTCCACACCCCACTAACTGATGAGGCTGAGAAGCTTCTGAGGCAGCATCTGACTCAGGGCCGGAATGACGCTGGCTGTTCAGCAGAGACATGAGCCTCTGATGAGGGGCTCGGAAGGAAGTCAGGTTGGTCTAGAGCTGGGTCAACTAGTGTCTGACAGTTGGTGAGCAGATGCTGCCAGGAGGAGAAGCAAGGCTCCCCTCTCTGTCACAAGTACAATGGAGAAGTCATTTGGAGGAACTCAAGCCTCTGGTGCAGTAGGTTGGGAAGACCCAGAGTGCAGTGCGTTGGGAAGACCCAGAGTGCAGTGCGTTGGGATCTGAGATGTGTCCTCTGGACTTGCCTTCCCAATGCCTGCACAGTGGTCAACCCTGTCCCAGGAGACAACAGTGGCCGTTCAGTCCCAGTACAAACTGAGGAGACACATGAACTTGAAAGAGAGAATAGACTGCCTGGTGGGGACAGCAGGTGCCTACGCGGACGTTGATATGAACCTTCCATTTTAAGTGCTGGAGTGTCAGGGCTGCTTTGTGCCTTGGACTGCTCTGTCCCTATCATGATGTTCTCTGGCCTGGAACCCCACATTAGACAGGGAAGGTCTTGACTGCCAGGAACAGCAGGTGATGGCTGAGGCTTCAAACTGAGCAAAGGTTGAAGTGGGTTTCCCTGAGCCCCTTCCCTCCGGGCCTGAGGCACTAGATGGGGCTCACTACATTCTCTGCAGGTGAGCTGCTGGGCAAGAGGCTGGGCTGCTCCTCTCCAATCACCAACGACTGCTCTTCAGAAAAGAAGTCCCGAAGCCAGTCCCCCCAAGGTGGGAGCCTGACCCAAGACTGGGAGGGAGGTTACCAGAAGAGGGAGGAAGCAGTTGTGTTCCTGAGTGTTAAAGGTTCCCTCAGACCTTGGCTGGGGACCCTAAGAGGGAGGCCTTGCCTTTCTCCTAGCAGTATCTAAAGGAAAAGCCCTGATCACATGTTCCCCCAATACAGAAACCCTGCTACTTCCAGAACTGGGGTCTACCATGGCCCCTGAGGACCATTACCGACGACTCGTGTCAGCCCTTAGTGCGACTGGTCCCTTTGAGGACACTCAACGTCTCTACCACCTGGGCGTCCCCAGCCATGGTATGTTCTCCCCATGACACTCTCACTTGAATATGCCTTCCTACCTCTCTGCCCTGTGAACCAGACCTACCCCCAAGAAGAGGCCCTGGTTATTTGAGAGTCAACACCAAGATCTGAGGATCTTTCACTCTTGTGGATAGTAATCCACAAGACCCAAGGTCCTTTTACTAGTCCCCCACTGCACATGCCTGGGGAAAAGGTGGGTAGACTAAGTGAAGGTAAGAGATAGGGGCTTGGGTAGGATCAACTGCTTTGTCCTGTTGTATGTTCTGTGGTTTTAGGCAGATCCTCACTCCCAGATCAGTATAGGACCATGAATGAATCTGTGGTCATGTTGAGATTTTATTAGATTCTCTTTTTTTAAATATTCAACTTTATTTCTTTAATAACTGGGTTAAAAATATACATTTGTAAACAACAACCTCTGTTATCCAAAATTTCATGGTGGTTATATAATCCTTATGAAATTTGCCTTAGAAGCCTCATCCTTGGTAATGTTAAGGTGGAAGAACAATAAGGAATCTTTCTTCATACTGAACTCACTCAGCCAAACAAATCTTTTAAATGTTATTGATTGTATATATGCAGGGAGGGGCGTACCCATGCCATGGCACATTATGTGGATGTTAGAGGACATACGCCAGGTCCTCACTTCCAGAGCACAGCGAAGGATCATGAATCTGTTTCATGTTGAGATTGTAACATATTCTCAAAGAGAGGTGGAGAGGGTAGACAGGTAGCCCAGAAAGGCAGAGCTGGGTTGCAGGAGGATGTGACCACCAGAACCTTAAGTTGCTTAAAAGAACCCACCTGAGGCCTTTGCCACCCCATATAGTCAGATACCTGTCCAGCTGCTGGGCTGGGGAAGTGAATTTTCTGGCAGAAGCGACAGAGGGCTCAGGGAAGGGGTCAGAATCTTCTCTGCTTGCAGAAGGCACTGTCCCCAGGGCAGCTCAGGCACCACGAGCCTGAATTATTCACCAAATGTTAATAATTTAAAAATCTTTCTTTTTAATTGCTTTCCCTGCCCTGCCTGAGGCTGGCTACACTGGCCTGTGGGGGAGGGGTACAGAGTAGAGGGAGCTGTCAATCACTAGCTGGACTGGTAGGGGGGAATAGGGATGGGGGTGGGGAACCGAGCTTGCCGGGCTCTGGCCACTGGCTCCCCACCCTAGGCAGACCCACTTCTGCATTTCAGGTAATTAATTTATAAGCAGGAAGCAGTAGGAGGCAAGCAGTGGAGCTTGAGCTAGGGGGATTAGGATGCCTGGCATGATGTGTAGCATTAGCACACTGAGCATGGCCTTATCTGCGCTGTGTGCACGAGCCCTAATATACTCATGCTGGACTGCGACTGTGCGCCATTGCTAGAGGACCTGTTTGCTCTCACGGACGGAGTGCAGCGTATGCTTTAGGACAAGTGCTTCCCGGATGCTCCTAAATATCAGAATCTCAAAATGTCCTGCCTGCTCTCTAAAAGGGAGACACCTGGGCTACTCAGAGTTCAAGGCCCCCTCCCAATGCATGGACTCTCACCTCTGACATCTAGGGACCTTTGCACAGCCTCTAGCCTTCATCATATCGACACCAACACTCAAAATTCCTCCAAATTCTCTAACTTGAGGCTCCTCCTTTCCACTTCCTTTGGGTTCCTGATCTCATATTCCTTTCCCAGTTCACTTGCTGAGCAGCATTCTGTGGGTCCTAAGGCAGCCTGATTATTCACTGCCTTTTGGCTGCTATGGAAGTCCCCTTCCCCCATCCTACTCTCTTGGCATCCCCGGGCCAACATCCTGCTACCCAAAAGGGGAGGGGGAACCCCAAAGAAGTTCAACTCCAGACCACTGCTACTGCCTCCCTCCCCTTGCAGATCTCTTGAGGGTCAGGCAGGAAGTGGCGGCTGCAACTTTAAGGAGTTCCAGCGGCCTGGACATTCATCTGCCCTCACCCACAGCAGGTCAGCGCCGGAAATGCACAGCTCCAGCTGCTGTTCCCCGATTCTCTGAAAGGTACTGGGGTGGGGGTGTTCCCACCAGGACCCCATATTGTTTCTGTTCCTGACGCACGGGCCAAGCCAAAAGCCCGGACCTGCCCCTGGCTCCTCACCACAGATTTGTGAGTAGTGGACACCGTCGTGTGCAAAGCACATGCCCAGTTCTCAGATTAGGATCTGCTGGGCAGGAGGCTCCTATGCTGAGACCCAGGAAACCATGTCTGGTACAAAATGTGTGGAGATGACCATCCATCCTGCACAGGAAAGCCAGGTGCCGCCCCAGTAGTGCTCGGTGATGGTGGGGTATGAAAGCAACAGCGGTGGAGGGCAGCTGCTTGCTATCTGGAAAGCCCACCCAAAGAGTCTGGAGGAAGTCGGCCTGAGTACCCGTAGTTAGGGAAAGACAGCGTCTGGTTATACCTACAGTCCAGACACTAGAATCCTTCCTGGAACAGACAGTCAGGGCCACAAGAGTGAGGGGAGGCAGGGAGTGCTGGGTGAGGGGCCACCGTTCCCCCTCCTCCCTCCCCTCCCGTAGGCCACCAAGCACTGCAGCTGCAGCTGCCTCCAGATTGAGGCTAATTATGGCCCATCCCCCGGCGCAATGGGTGTGGATGAGGGGCTGGGGAGGCGCACCCCGTGGTAATTACCGCTGCAGCCGCCGCCATGGCCTGCAGGGTCAGCGCCTACGCGCCGCCAGGGAGATTAATTGGCGCCGCCGGCCAAGATGGAGCTGCGCAAGACCTACAGCCATCGCTGTAACGAGCAGCTCATCGACCGCCCGGTGGGGTTGGCAATTAGTGGTGGCAGCAGGGGTGCTTCTGGAGACAGTTACAGGAAAAGGGAGGAGGGAGTGCACAAAAGGGACAGGGCCCGTGCTCACCATCCTACTGTCCACAGGGAACTGTCGCAGCCGCCCTCTTTGCTGACACCCCAGAATGTCCCTCACATTGCCCTGGGCTCCCACCTCAGGCCCCCCCTCTTGGGGATGTCCTCGTCTTTGTGCCAGACACCAGGTGAGGAGTAAGTGGGGGTTCCAAACCTTTTGTGTCTTAGGGGCACATGCAACAAGAATGTCTGGTTGGGGGTCCCTGCGGTCTAGTTGCCAGCTTGGATGGCCTGTGCCCTTCCTATAGGTTATGGCTTCCTGCCTCCAGCCCAGGCTGAGATGCTGTCTCAACAGCAGGAGCTCCTTCGAAAGCATAGTTTGGCACGGTAAGTATTGAGGGTCCTGGGGGGGTAGTGGCACTCAGGCTGCAGTTGACCCTGCTGCTTGTCTTCTTGATCCAGGTTAGAGATGTCTACCGAGCTCCTTCGACAAAAGCAACTTGACAGCACTCACCACTCTCAGCTACTAGCACCAGAGGGGGCCCTGCACACCCCGGAAGGCGCAGGCACGGAAGAGCTGCAGCGAGGGGCGATGTTGTTTTTGAAACACAGCTCCACACCGTTACTGGCCCTGCCACCCCAGGGCCCCCCAGGACCAGGCCCCCCCCAGGAGCCTGTCCACCTCACATTCCAGAAGAGGATCCCTGCTTCTGCCTCCGCCCAGTCCAACCAATGCCAAGAAACGGGATACGCAGACCTCTGGGTTCAAGCTGGCTCTGAAGAGGAGCCCTCCAAGGACTCAGAAGAGCACCGCGATGTGGCTGCTGCTAGGGGCAGGAAGTCTACCCCCAGCCAAGCTCCAGCAGGAGGGACCAGAGCAGAAGGGAAAGGGCTGCTCTCAGGGTCCACACTGCCCCCTCCACTTCCTTTGGGCTTTCCCTACTTCCACACAGGTGGGCACCAGAGACACCAAGTCCCTTCATACTGCCTTGGAGACCTAGTGTGGTCACTCACTTATGGGGGAGGGCATTCTCATGGGGAGAAAAATCCTTTAGTCATTGATCCAAGGACCTAAGCAACTTAGAGCACAGTCAGCAGACCAGGGAGGGTGGCGGCAGAACACCGACAAGGGAAGGCCTGAGCCCTCACACGCCCCACATCCACAGGCACTGTGCGGGGACTCTTCGCTGACAGGGAGGACACAGCCCCTGAGGATCTCAGCACATGGAGCGTGGATGATGTCTGCAGCTTCGTGGGGGGCCTGTCTGGCTGTGGCGAGTATGCTAGGGTGAGGGGAACTGAAGGTCACTGGGATTAGGAGGGGAGGGTCTTAACTTCTCAGGTCTCAACTTCTCAGGTCTCCACACCCAACTGCTTTCCCCAGCTATCTGCTTCTGCCTCAAGGGCACCCACATGCAACATTAAAGGGATTCTCCTACCATTGGACCATTTTTCCATTCAAACTGCCCATCTCCAGCCCGTGGACCCCTAGCTTGGCTGGCCTGAGTGGTAGGCCCTGAAACTCCCTTGCCCCCAGGTATTCAGAGAACAAGGCATCGACGGAGAGACCTTGCCCCTGCTGACAGAGGAGCACCTGCTCAACACCATGGGGCTGAAGCTGGGGCCTGCCCTCAAGATAAGGGCCCAGGTGAGCAGCCACTGGCTCCCAATAGGCTGGGGAGGGCTCTCTGTGGCTATGGCCAGTCCTACCAGGTCCCTTTCCCTGACTGGCACACCCAGTTTCACCTCTTTGCAGGTAGCCAAGCTCCTGGGCCGCATCTTCTACATGGCCAGCTTTCCTGCAGGCCTGCCAGTGCAGCAGCCAGGCCTGAGGACTCCTCAGCAGCTCAGCCCAGGACAGCAACCTCTGTCCCCCGGAACCACCACATCCCCCTATGGGGGGGCCCACCCATCCACAGGCGGAACCTCACCAAAGCAGGAAAATGGGACAGGAACTGTGGCTTTACTCCCAGGGGCCTCAGACCTCTCTCGGTCTCTTTGCTGAGCTGCTAGACAACAGGCATGCCTCCTGGCACTCATGTGACTGTTCCCGCCAGGACTTTATTTTCCTTGGTTTGGGTGTGAAATCACCAAGAATTTTTTTTTTTTTTTAAGAAACACACGTGACTTAAGAGGAAAGGAATGCATTTACAAAGATCTAGAGATAACTACAGAGATCACGGACAAACCAAAGACAAAGGAGGTAGGGAGGTCACGGAGCCACCCTCCTCCCTCCAAATGGACCGCTCTGCCGGGCAGGTCAAGCTTCCTGGCTGTGCCAATTCCCTTCCCCAGGTCAGAAGAGCTCTCGGTACACTTGGTCTGCTGTGCTGTACTAATAAAAAGTTCTGTCCACTGTCTACTGCTGCACAAATGTCGGCCTCAAGGCCTCCACGACTCAGCAGGAGGCCTTCACCCCTCCTCCTCTGACAGCTGCAGATCCTCCAGCTCATCCTGTGGCCCCTGAGCCAGCCGCCACAGTTCGCTGCGGTCCATCCCCACCCCTTCGTCTGGACCTCCATCTGTAGGAAAAAAAGAGGCACATAAATTCTACTCTATCACAGGTTGTATTTAGAGGTTACTCAGTCAGCATGAATTAATCGCAGCACTCATTTAACGGAGCTGCTATAGCGGGCTGCCAGAGTCCATGGGAACAGAGCAGCTGGCCTGTCACCCAGGGAGGGGCATGGGCCTGGTGCTCAGCGTCTCCCTCACCTCCCTGCCAGTCTTGCTGCCAAATGGTACTCCCAGGGCCAGTCTTCTTCACATCAGCAACCACTTACCCTCTGAGCCACTGGTACTTTCTTCCTCATCTTCCTCCTCCTGGTCTTCCTCTTCCACTCCCTGCTGAGCTTTCAGGGGCCAAGCTGTCCCTGGAGACCGAGAACCAGGAACTTGACAAGCAAAGAGGCAAAAGGCTTCGTCAGCAGGGTAGGAGAGTCCTGCACCTTTTCTAGACACCAGTCTCAGCAGCAGCAAGACCACTGGCCTGTCGCATCCCTTTCTTGGTCAGAGTTACCAACACTAGGGAGGCCCCAGCTCAAACAGTTACGCAGGTCCATCCGAAAGTCAGACAGGGACCCATCTCTGAGGAGTCACTTCAAGAACACTGCAGAGGCCATCCAGACCCACCTTTCTCTGAGAAGTCTATGCTGTCCTCTTCCTCAGCACTGTCGAGTTCAAACAGGTCTTTAAATTCCTTCCTGTCCTCATCCTTCGTGTCTTCCACCTTCCGCCTTTTAATCTCTGGGAAGTTCAAGTCTTCCAGCTTTAAGGACCAGGAACAAGAGTAGCAGGCAGAGACAGGGACCAAGAGATTTGCATGAAGCCAAGCTAGCCCAGTGTCCCAAACTTCCCCTCCCCTCCCCCAGCCCAGCTCTCTTCCCAGAGATTCTGCTACGCCTCCTTCCTAGACTCCAATCATACCCGCTCTTTGCCACTGATTTCCAGCTGGATCTCGCGGTCCCTCAGCTTTCGCCAATGGCTGTAGTACCTGGTGAGTGGGGTTCCCTCTTCTTGAGTCTGCTTCTCCCAAGCAGCCTGTGGGACCGAGCGGTTCAGAGCCAAGCTCTCCTTCAAACACCCACCACATCCCAACTGGGATCTTTATGCACCAGCACCCGAGGGCCCAGATACTAGGTCTTAACCAACCACTGCCGCGTGGTCAGACACGCTGAAGGGTGCTTTCTGGCGGCGCTCGCGGATATGCTCTGCGTTCTCTTGCACCTTCTCGAGCAGCTGGCGCACCTGCCGACAGTAGTTGGCCACCTTGCACTCCCGGAGGAAGGACTTTAGCTGCAGAAAAGAAGGGCTCAGTGTATGCAGCTCCGGGGACGGGACTGTTTCCCAACCCACGAGGGAGAGGCGGATCCACGAGACAAACAGGAAGACACGATGGCCTGCTGTTTGTGGAATGCAAAGAAAGTCTTCCTGGTGCGTGGCCCTGCTCCCTTCTGTGGCTGCTGTAGCAGTGGCTAAAAGCAATCAAAGCACTGCATATCCCACAAAGCCTGAAACATTAGATCTTAACTGGAAAAGACAAATTGCTGGTCCCCTACTCCAGACACTCGCACTCACATCCCTGGAACTTTGAGCCACAAAATAAAGGTGTCTTACTTGACATGACTGCCCAAGGGACAAAGAAACAGAGACTACTGCCGTCTGTCATGCATGAGCATGCAAACACAGTTCTTTAGTATCTGCTGCAGCTACACTCTCACTGGGATTAGACGAGGATAGTGATACCCCTCCCATCATTAACTGCCTAAGATGGGACAGGTGCACTGAGATAGAGACTCTCCTGGGAGACGACCACCTGGGAAAATAGAATGGGGACCAGCCCAACCTAGGCTTTGGACTTCCACAGGTGGCTCAAGGTCACGAGGGGCTCCAGTCTGCCTCGGGAAGGGCCAGCCCTAAACTTGCGAGTGGCTGATAATGCCTCACTAAGTAAATGCTACAGCACCCAGAAAAAAGTCCTTTGGGATTCCAAGCCACATGATCCTCCTCTACATAGGACACAAGAGATGCAGCCAGGCAGTACCAACATGGAACCCACAAGCCAGATAGATGGCTTTGTTACTGGTCCTGTGGAGCTAGGGTAAGGAAGCCCCTTTGTCCCCTCCAGATGAGGGGAACTAAGTCAATTAAAAGACGGTCTAGACGCCAGGCGGAAGCAGGGGCGGCCTGCGCTTCTGGTCCTGGTAGGGCAGAGCCTGTGAATCCCGGGGCAGAGTAAATGAGGAGGTAGGGGCGGTCCATGGTGGTTCCCAAATTCGCCCGTGGTTATACACACACACACACACACACACACACACACACACAATAAATAAATAAATAGATAAATAGATAAATAAAACAAAACCAAACCTCTGGCGGGGTTGAGCCAGGATGTCAAGCACATACCTGCAGGACCGTGGGCAGCACCAGCTCAGGGAAGGCGACGCTGTGGGCCTGGCCATGCAAGTACTCCAGGACAAGGTCGTACAGCTGCTCCAGCAGACCATCCTGAGACAGCAAGGCAGGACCGAGCTCATCAGGTGATGGGGTCCAGAACCAGCTGGCCGGGGCCGCTCAACCTCCAGGACGGGGTGAACAGTCTCCCCCAAAGCCACACAGAGCTCCACAGGGGTTGGCTGATGAGTCTAGAGTCTCTAAGAAAACCCAAATGCTACGAAACGGCAGCACCTTCCTTTCCACGGCAAAATCCTCTGAAATCTTGACTTCAGCCAAGCGAAGCATAACCCTAGGCCTTCCCCAGGGGCCCAGAAACAGCCTTACCCGGTACGCCTTCTCCTGCAGGTTAGTGCCAGACAGCTTCAAGATCACGGAAAAGTTAATGGGCCTGGAGCTCATACGGCCTGGCCGCTTATTGAAGTCCACCTGCTGGAAAACCTGCCCCCAGGATACCAGCATAAGCCATGGGAAGACTCCTCATGACAAAATGCAGCACTGCCTGAGACTCACAGATGCTTCTAGACTCTGTCCACCTTCCAAATCGGAGCCTCGACATGAAGCTATAAGGAACCCTAGGTACAGTAGTTCTCCCAACAGACCAGGACTGTTAATCCCTCACTGAGACCAGACATTCCTTGAGAAATGTCTCCACCATGCCAACCTCTTTTTGAGACCATGCACCACACACACCTAGGCCTGAGCTTAGCAGTACAGCCTGTCCCCACATCCCCCCCAAGCACTGTGGGTCTCAAGAGAAGAACTGGTATGACATCCCCCCCAAGCACTGTGGGTCTCAAGAGAAGAACTGGTATGTTTTACACCCTCCAGACTAGGCATCTTGGCCTTCTGAAGAGAGGTTACCTTGTCAGGTTTCGTGGCCTAGTGACGCCTGCCTAACCATCAAGAGTCCCCACACACAAGCAAGGTAAACCAAGGAGGCACAAGGAACATGCAGAGACATGGAAGGGGAAAGGTTTCTTGAGGGATGCCTCCGGCAAGAGACTCTGCAGCAGGACAGGGTGCTGGCGGATGGGCTATCTCCAGGAAGAGGAAGACCCAAGCAGAAAGGCATTAATTTGTGCAATGGGGAGCTCTTTCTCTAGTCTGGATGAAGGGCTGAGTAGGGGATAACTACCACAGTGTGTTCAATATCCTCTTCTCCTGTGCATAAATCAAATTAACAGCAGTGATGCTACACGGAAAGCTTGGTTTCAGCCACTGTGACTCACTTTTTCTCAGAAAAAAGCACATGGTATAAGGGACCCAAAAAATCAGCTGCAGTGAGCCAGAAGAGAGATCAGAATGATAACTGTCCAGTGAGAACAAGGAGGAGAAAGATGCTGCACTGAGAGCATGAGACTTGGGGAAGCTAATGCAGAAAACCTTCAGTGGAATGCCAACACAGAGGGTGACAGAGCTATAGTCAGAAGTCATCACGCTGCTACCAGGAAAATGTGCTCTCCGAGCCATAACCCGCATCCCAGTCACCTCGAGGATGAATGGCAGAACAGGGATGAAGGTGCCGGTGTTCTGGGACAGCAGTGTCAAGGCACGCACACAGTGCATACGCAGCGGGTAGAATCGGGTAGTGGGCACCAGCCTGGAGCAAAAAGAAGCATATCCTGGTCAGGCACCAGGCCTCCAACACCAGCCTCAGCTGCCCATCAACTCTGGCCCTCGTTACTCCCGCAGGCTAAGCACCATGGTAAGCATGGTGTTCCATGAAACATAAAAGCACCGTCAGAACGCCTGAACTTTGATGTTATCTCATTGCGTAGACTGTGAGACCGAGAGAGAGGCTACCAAGCTTCTAACTCGATTTTATCTTTTTTTTATTATTATTATTTATTCAACTGTGTGCATATGCGTGTGTATGTGCACACGCGCATGCGCGTGTGTGTCTGTGTATGTGTAGAACCTCGGACGAATTCGCGAACCACCATGGACGCCTCCACCTCCTTCTGCCCCGGGATTCACAGGCTCCGCCCTACCAGGACCAGAAGCGCAGGCCGCCCCCGCTCCCGCCTGGCATCTATACGTGGGATCTGGGATCCGAACTCAGGACCTTCCGCCTGCAAGGCGGAGGCTTAACCCCTGAGCCACCTCTCCAGCCCCTCGATTTTATCTTAAAAGGCAGCTATTCACTCCTGTCTCCCTTTCTGCACTCTTGCTTTTGGGACCTTCTTCCCTTAGACCACATGCCTCCCTTGCCAGTTCAGTATTTACTGCTAAAAAGAAAGCCACTCAGGACACAGATGCCCCCTCCTGGCCAGACAGGCACACAATAAAGTCTTAACATACCAAGAGCTCTAGATGCTCCACCCAGATCCTAGGGCCACTAGTCCTGAAAGCCCTTCGATTGTGCAAGGGCACCTAGCCCTCAACCACAGGGGTAGCTAATCTTGTCGCTTCATAAGAGGCTGACTACAAATCCAGCCCCCAACAAGTCCAGTCCATCTTCCTAGGCCCTTCCTCAAACGCCCGTCAAAACCCAGATGCAAGGTCCTAGGGTGTAATATATGTGTGTCTCAAGACAAATTCTTCTATGTCCGATGCAGCCCTAGACCAGGGCTGCATCAACTTGCTGTTCCCACCCTCCAGGACAACCTAGCAAAAGCCTACCCTTGAACTCACTTGATGCAGCCAATGATGACCTGTGAAAGGGGATAAAGCAGGGGCTGCAGGGCCTCACTGGAGCCAAGGGCACTCAGGACTCGACACCATAGGTAGAGGCAGTGCACATACTGCCAGTTGTACACAGACTGGTATGTCTCCTGGTCAGAACAGAACACACCTTTAGTCAGTCCTCGGCCTGAATAATCACCCCGTCTTTCACAAGAGATGGCGACTTCCAGGATGCCCCTCTGCTACTTAGGCTTCTGATGCTAGAGGAGCTGGTGTACCTTTTTGCCCGTGGTCATAGCATTGCGTAGGTGGATTGCAAGCTGGCGGATATAGAGGAAGGCATGTTGGTAGGAGATGCTGGGGTCCAGAGCAAGCAGCTCAGTCAGTGTCCGCTGCATGAAGTTGATGAAAGGCAGGGTACTGGGAGAGGTGAACTTACAGTTCCTCACGTACATTATGTACATTTGCTGACAGAGAGAACACAGTTAAGAGATAAATGAATACTCTCTGCTCAATTCCAACACACCGTAACTGCTATCCAAGCAGCACAGACTGACTGGGAACTCAACTGCAAACTCCTTCCCTGAGCCTGTACAGTGGGTCTCCCTGTACAGGGGGCCACCCCAGGCTTGGAGTTGGACAGCAGGATTGGATGCAGGTTGTGGTCTTCGGTCTGTTCCTGCTCCAGAGGCACATCCTCGTCCCGGGAAACAAGAGGTCCCTCCCTCTTCAGGAACAGCCATGTGCCTCAGAGTACAGGTAGAGCCCAAAGGTTGTGGTCTCCTGTGCCAGTCATTACCCCAACTTCTTGGTAAGAAACCATGATCCGAGTGCCCACGTGTCCAAACACTGTTACAAGGGCACCAAGTACAAAGGCTGCCGCCAGGCCCTCAGAATGATTCCCAGCACAGACCTGGCTGGACACAGGGCCAGAGTACCTTCAGGATGGGACTCAGGAAGGCATCCTTCTTGTGCCTGCAGACTTTGAGGAGGACCAGGAAGGCCAGCACACGCAGGGATTCCTCGCCCGTGCTCCACAGAACCACCATCCTCTGAAAAGGGGGACATCATGTTGGCTCAGGCTCCTCACCTAGGAACCTCGGGGACTAGCGTAATTATTCCTGCCTGAACCAGAGGCTCTCATCGTCACGGCTGGAAGACAGTCCTCAAGCACTGCAGGGGAAGGATGTGTACCAACATCAATTAGAGAGAAACCAAAGCCCAAAATAGAGCACAAAACACCCTACAAAGGTGGAACTGTGAAAATTTACCTTTGCTGATATATGTGCACATCAACACATACTAAATCACTACTGTTGAATACGAAGCTGCCTCAAACATCACTGATCCATGCTGCCCCATCAGAGCAGAGGGCTACCCGAGACTAGGACATCAAATGGGAGTGCAGAGAAGCGAGGAGGAGCAATGGGCACAGGTGTGGCCTCTACTCTAACCAGGAACAGGATGAGGAAAATAGGCATGTGCACCTCCAGCCGCAGGGACACAGCAGGGTAAGTCCACACACCTTGAGCAGCATACGGCACTGCTTGGGGAAAGTAAGGTAGTAGGGTACCAAGCTGCTGACGTGCTTCAAGACAGCTGCCGACACCGTGACCTCAGCAAGACAGGCCACCAGCTGAGGAAGCAAGAGGGGACAGTGAGATCCAAAATCACTCGTTTGGGGAACAGGTAAGCCCCAGACCACTACACACGCCAAGTCCCTATAATTTTTCCCCACCAGTTACCTGGACGACTGAAGTCAGATATGCCTTGATGTCCACACGGAGCTTCCCCCAAAGCGGGCTGCTGGATGGCTGCAGAATCCTATAGGAACCACACCCATCCCACCCGTAAAGCTGACACAGAGTTGACAGATACAGCATCCACAACACAAGGGCATACAACCTGCTTCCCCACCCCCACAAAAACTGAAAGGTTCCTTACAACTGGCAGATACAAGAGCTCACCAGGACTCTTTCAAGTACCACCCAAATACCCACAGCAAAGCAACATCAGCCCCTCCCACAGGCCAACTCCTTGACCATAAATTCAGAGCGACTACCTTCTAACATCCAAAATTCCTATTTTCCCAGCTTCCAGCCACAGATGCCTCCCTCAGACATAGCCCTCTTCTGGGTCCTTGTGACTCCATGCCCAATACCACAGAAAGTACCCAAAGTTTTTAGCTAACACACAGGGCCTTTGAGGTCTAAACTGGAGAATCCTTGCTTTGGCCTGTATGTGACGTGTGCTGTAAAGATGATTGAACTGTGCTTATATATTCAGTTTCATCTAAAACTCCAGACCCTTAACTGCTGAATGGTGACAGTGGCTAGGTCCCTTTGAGTTCTGCAAAAGTTTATCCCTCAGCATTCATGGGACTTAGTCCATAGTAGTTGTTCACAAAAAACTGAACTATACTAAGGACGAAGTCAAAGCCCATAAAGTCACCCTACCGTTCAACCTCTCTATACCTAGACCAACAACATCTGTGGGGTACCAGGAGCAGCTTACCTGACCTAAGAGGCGATCCTGCTTCTAAAATCCCACCTGCCCCTTCCCAGCAACTGCTCCTTGGGTCAGACTGCACTAACCACTGCCAACCCACTTAAGCTGCTTGCCTTGGGGCTCACTCGTGACCTGACTTTATCCTCTGCCTTCCCTTAATTCTGTGCTGCCTCCTCATGAACACATCCTGCCAATGCAGTAGCCAGGTCCACCACCTCCCCTCCAGGTGCTGACTGCAAGGCCCTTGCTGGAGCCTCTTATTCCTTTGAATGGCATGTGTGTAAGTTTGACTCTCTACATACTTACTACCTTCACATCCCGTGGCAATGTGCAACGTGAGCCCCACTGTAACTCCACTCTACTGCTGCTCTGCTGTGCTTTCCTAACATCTGCATTCTCTACCCCGTCAGGGACAAATCCGCAGCCCACAGATCCATCTCCTCACCTGTTGCTACCCTTCAATGCCTTTCCAAACAGCAGATTCTGAAGGCAACCACAGAGGTCTCTGATACAGAAGGTGACGAGCGAATTGAATGCTGTAAGGAACACAGGTGTCATTCACGGAGCACAGAACACGTGCGGCCTGACTCGAGCAGAGAACGCGTGCAGTCTGATGGGTCCCTGGGCCCAGCTCACCAGTGCTGTCTACGACCTGGAACTTGCAAGCCTCAGCAGCTTCCTGGTCTCCTTGGGTGGTGGCCACAGCTGCTCGGAACGCCTGCACGACTTCATGGAACAACTTGGGAGTAAGGTGCTGCAGAAGGGGTAAAAGAAGATCACTGGGGGAACAGTGGACATGTGGAACCTCTTCCGGGAACCTGCTCCATGCGGGAAAGGCACCCCTTATCCACAGACACAGAGCAGTGGTGGGGAAAGGGCTCTGGGCCATGAGCTGGCACCAAAAAGCAAATAAGGATTTAACCCCCTTGGATGGACAGGAAATCTGTTTTCAGGAACCCCAGGAGGAAGGACTAAGAATCCGGAGTCACAGACCAGCTTCAAATGGTATATGAAATTCTCCTTCATCCTTTCTACTACAGAAAGGGAGACCTGAGCATGAACGTTCACACCTATAATCCCAATACTGGAAAAGCAAAGGCAAACCGATTGCTTTGAGCTCAAGGCCAGTCTTGCCCATGTAAAGTTCCAGACCAGTCACCAGGGTTACACAGTGAGGCTCCGCCAAAAAAAGTCAAATTGCTCAAAAGCCAAAACCAAAATAAATAGATCAATGTGAGATAAGGATGCGACTTTACCTCCCTAAACAAATATTCCTAAAGGTCTGATGATACCTCCAAAAGCTCATGTGGTAGAAATTTACTGCCCGAATTCCTGCCGTCTCCATGACAGCATCAGCAGCTTTCTTACTGAGCTTCAAGGTACAGCTCAGTCTGGAATGTACAGGGGTTAAAGTGTAATACACAGAATCCAAAAAGAGAAAGATCTGAACAGGCGCCACAACATCAAGTCTCTATCACATGCTGTCACCATGCTCTTGACTTGCCAGCTTCCAGAACTATCAGAGTTTCTTTACAATTCGTCCATTCTGTGGTATTCTATTACAACAAGAGATCTATATCCCCACCCACAGTGATCTGACCTCTGAGACCAAAAACCGAGTGGAGGGAAGCAGAAGAAATCATACATTGTGACCAGAGAGGCTGCGCTGGGACACCCGGGCAGCCAGAAAAATACATGATAACTGTGCACTGCTCAGACTACCTCTGTCCACCTTCAGCTCGGGTCTAAGGCAAGGGCGAAGACTCTTGCCTCTGGGGACCCAGTCAACCAGCCTCTCACCCTTGCCCCCAGCTTCCATCTCTCGATCATGTTGAGGGTGACAGGAACAGGCTCGTTCTTCTTCCTTTGTAGTCCTTTAGGGTCTGTGTCACTATCCTCTCCTTCGTCCTCTTCTTCACTTGCTTCCTGTACCAGACACAAGGTCCAAGCTGAAACAAGATGTACAAGCCACAGGCACCGCGCTGGCCAGATCTGTCAAGTCTCACCTCCAGCATATCTGGCAGGGAATGCACCTGCTCTTCTTCTTCAGAGCTGTCTGAGTCGCTGAAGTCCAGCAGGCTCTGGTCATTTTCCTGCAGGAACTTATAGAACTCAGGGTCTCTGTCCTTCAGTCGAGAGAGTTGATCCTTGTGCTCAGAAACACGCCCTTTACGCAGGCTGAGAAGGTGAGCATCAGTAAGTCCCATGGAAAATCAACAGGGGGGAGGTTCTTGTCCCTCCACGTGGCTTGTTTGTTGGCCTTCTTAATGAGGCAACGGGTTGGTCTGTTCCCTGCACAGTGAGTACCACGACCAAATAAATGCAGGAAGGTCCTCAGGAGGTAAGCTCACATCTCTTCCAAACTCACAAGTCCAGCACTACTTTAACACATGCATCTCAAAGCCCAGCCCAGAAAAAAATCAGTGCTTTCAAGACCTGCTGGGAACCCACCTTGTACACTCACTGTTGTAATCTGTCACACTGGCTCTGACAACAGCATCTTCAAATATATGCATTCCTGCTCTCGGAACAACCATTCCCAGCCCAACAACTCCAAAGAGCCCTTTCGGTACGTCATCTGATGGCATGTCTCTGCTCCAGCGTGAAGCAGACCTTCCGTTTGCACACCCTGGTCCCTTCCTTGTCCCTCTGGGCTCACCTCCTGCTCCTCTCGGCGGCACGGACAGCCCACCCCAAGGATCCTCTCCGCCCCTCGGCCGGGCCCTCCAGCACCTGCGCACCTTCCCTCCTCCGCCAGCACTTATCCCGCGGCCCACCACGACCTAACCGGGGCCAGCGCGCTGCGGGCGGAGGCCGGCGGGGAGCCACCTCGCGGCGTGGCACCTGAGCGTCCCTGGACGCTCACCTGGGCGCTCACCTGGGCGAGCTGCGCGACCCGCGCGGCTCCGCGTTCTTCCAGGCGCCAGGTCCGCTCCTCTCGCGCGCCTCGGCTTCCGCGGCGTTCTCGGGTTCCGACTCGGATCCGGAGTCGAACCCCGAGGCCAAAAACTCGTCCACACTCAGCTCCGCCAGGCGCCTGCGGACCAGAGGAAGTCACGGCTGCTGCCAAGCGCCAGCCCCTGCCAAGCCGCCAGCCTCGCCCGGCAGCGCGGAGGGCTCGCGGGCCAGCGCCCGCCCAGCTCCCGGACTCACCTCTTGGGACCACGCACCCCGGCCATGCCGCTCCCGGCAGCGCGCGCCGCTCTTCCGGTCCCAGAATGCCGTGCGCCGCCTCACTTCCTCTCGCCGGCCCCGCCCGCCGCCCGGCTGGTGGCTCTAGGGTTCTCAGAATGCGATGCCGGCGGCCGCCATAAGCGGGGGGGCATTTCTCACTCTCGGTGCCGCAGGGGGACTACGCCGGCAGTCAAAGCCTCCTGAACACGCATTCGCTGGTGACTGGCGGACCACTGTTCACAGCTCAGTTCCTTTTCCGTGAGACGTGGCAACAACGGTCTGAACACAAAATTCGAAGTCCAGCCTGCTCTACCCTCAGCATTATCTATGTGGTGCAGTGCATTGGCTATAGACAGTGATTGACAGTGGGGGCTCCTGTGCAGAGAGAGCTCACAAATAAATGACATAAGAAGCACATGGGCTAATAAGAAAAACAACTATAAACGACAATGTACACACACACACACACACACACACTGCTCTCACTTTCGTGGCCCCAACTCAGCAGGAAGTAGCCAGAGCCAGCATCGCCCCTCATCCCCTAAGCACTCTATTTATGGGGGAATAAGACAGGATTAGAACAGCTATGCTGAGATGGGTCTCTCAGGTCTTTGAAGGTCCCCCCCACCCTGAAGGCACACCCCTGCTGAGGAACTGATTGCAATCCTCCCAGAGATAAGATGGGTGCCTTCCCTAGAAAGATTATGGAGATGAGCCTTCCACATCCAACAAACAACTTGGTCTCTAGCCCCACGTGGGCCCAGGAGCAGCTGGGTTCGCCCCAATGGGAGCTAACCAATGAGGAAAAGCCATTTCCTGGGCTGGTCTAGACGTATGAATATGCCCGACCCTGGCAGCCATCCTTGGCGCCCTAGCCTCTCATGGCACTCTAGTGCCAGGAGACTGTTTCGCTCTTTATGCCTGGGGTCCATGAGTTCCCCAGGGCGCCCTAGCCCCTCATGGCACTGCACGTCCGGAGTCCCTGAGTTCCTGCCTTTCTCTCCTCTAATAACTCTGCCATAATCCTCTACACGTGTTCTGGTTTCAATCTTCTACTCCGGAGCACAAGAACCCTGCAACATTGAGGCCGTCGTTCCAGCAACAGTTGGCGCCCAAACAGAGACTGTTCCTGTAACATTTGGCGACCACGAAGGGACATTTGGCGAACAGAGGAAAGACCGTTCCTGTAATAACGATGCCTTGATGGCCCGAGAGGCCTAGCTGCCACCCATGAGGTTGGAAAAAGTGTCCTTTCCATCTCGAGGAACAGCGCCAGCAGCACATCCTCCCATCCACCCGTCGCAGCACATTCGTGGCTGGGAATGCACCCAAGCGCACAGGTGTAAAACAGCAGACTGGGAGGGAGGTCGTTTTTTCACATCCCAGGCGGGGAGAGGTCTGAAGGCAAAGCCACAAGCCTAGCGCCCAGGGTGAAGCCCGCGACTGCGAAAGCCACTGTAAGTTCATCACAGAACTCGAACTTGGTCCCAAGGGCCAGACGGAAGCCACGAACTTCCTGAAAGAGTGAAGGGACTGTCGGAGGCGGGGCATCCCTGGAAGAAAATCCTGGAGGGCTTCCTGGCGGAGCGACGGCCCACCCAGATTTGTGGAAAAGGGGGAGGGAGAGGTGCTAGAATCTCGGTTGACGTGGGGCGGGCGGCGCCGAGAAACAGCAGCTGCGGCGGCAGGCGCGCGTGGAATTGCCGCCGCGACGGAGCCGCTCTCCGGGGGTAGGGGTGCTGCGGCGAGTGTTCTGCGGCCAGCCGCGCGGGTTCGGTGGCTGAAGCTATGCAGCCCCGCGGCGAGCGCCCGGCCGGTAGGACGCAGAGCCCGGAGCATGGCAGCCCGGGTCCTGGGCCCGAGGCGCCGCCGCCGCAGCCGCCGGCGTAAGTGGGGCGGAGGGAAGGAGGGAGGGATGGCGCTCGGCGCTGCCGGGTCTGAGAGCTTCGGTGCGGGCTGCGCTGGAAGCCTTCTGCAGAGCGGGTGGAAGAGGCCGCTTCCCCGGCCGGGCGAGGTCAGCCGGGTGTGCGGGAGGCGGGGTCCGCGCCCTCCAGAGACTCCTGCACTCCCCGCGAGTGTTGAGGACACCGAGAGCGCGAAGGATGCCCAGGAAGGGAAGCTTGAAGCCTAAGGAGAGGTGGTGGGCAGAGGAGGAGGAGCAGGCGCCAGTTGGGAACAGTTGGGTTTAGGGAAAAGTCTGGTCTGCTCCAGGAAGGCTGCTTGACCTGAAGGAGGTCTCGAGCCCTGGAAAGTGACAGCGAGTGGCAGGGTGGTCTTTGATTGCCCGCTGCCATGAATGAACTGCCAAGTGTAGACCACGGCTGCTCTGGCGGTCCTGAAGGGTGGGCGAGTGGTGACCCACAGTGTAAAACCTGACCTAGCCCTGCGGCCTGCAGCCCTGAAGCAGAGCGTGCTAGGACCAGGCAGGCCCGCCCTGCAGCTCCTATGGAAGGTGCCATGCAGCTGCTGAGCCGGGAGGGCCACAGCGTGGCCCACAACTCCAAGCGGCACTACCATGATGCCTTTGTGGCCATGAGCCGCATGCGGCAGCGTGGCCTCCTCTGTGACATCGTCCTGCATGTGGCCGCCAAGGAGATCCGCGCACACAAGGTGGTGCTGGCCTCCTGCAGCCCCTACTTCCACGCCATGTTCACAAGCAAGTACCATAGTCCGGGCAGTCCTCAGGGATCTCTGTGGATCTCCCAGGGCAGTCATCAACCTGATGCACTGTTCCCACAGATGAGATGAGTGAGAGTCGCCAGACACATGTGACCCTGCACGACATTGACCCTCAAGCCTTGGACCAGCTGGTGCAGTTTGCATACACTGCTGAGATTGTGGTGGGCGAGGGCAACGTGCAGGTGAGAGTCCATCCCGTGTTCCTCTGGGACTTGCTGCCCCAGGTTCCCTGTGCTTGGCCTCTAAAGGCCTCTCCTTGATTTCCAGTTATTTTATGTTTTCCTGGTTGCCTCTTGCCTCACCATCTCCATGCCCCAGACTCTACTCCCAGCTGCCAGTCTCCTGCAACTGAACGGTGTCCGAGATGCCTGCTGCAAGTTCCTCCTGAGCCAGCTTGACCCCTCCAACTGCTTGGGCATCCGTGGTTTTGCAGACACACACTCATGCAGCGACCTGCTCAAGGCAGCACACAGGTACGTGCTGCAGCACTTCGTGGACGTGGCCAAGACTGAGGAGTTCATGCTGTTGCCATTGAAGCAGGTAACGTGCCAGTCGGGACCCAAAACACACTCTGCCCCAGTTGCAACCCAACAATGAAGGCCCTGCAGTCCTCATTCTCAGCCCCTAATTACCAACCCTGTTCCCATGCTCTGACTCCACCCATGCCTTTGCCTTAGCTTCCTACCCTTACTACATTCCAGGCTTATGATGCCATCTCCCCAAGATTATCCAGGGCCTAAGACCCCAGCCCCACCCCAGGAATCAAATCTGTGGGGGTCTTGACCCTGCTTAGCCTCTCCCCACAGGAACAGTGAGTGTCATTGCCTCCGTCCCCTCCCCCCTTCATCTGACACACCCAGACACCATCGACCCAAAAGACCCTCCCCAGCTGTCAGGTCTTAGGACTCCTCGCCCCCAGGTGCTGGAGTTGGTCTCTAGCGACAGCCTGAATGTGCCTTCAGAGGAAGATGTCTACCGAGCAGTCTTGAGCTGGGTCAAACATGATGTGGACACTCGGAGGCAGCATGTCCCAAGGGTAAGGCCAAGGTCTGGAGGTCCCATGGTAGGGGATGCAAGTGGCTCACGTATGGGCATGCTTCATCATGCATCTACTGTTCTGGGACTCCATGGGAACAGGCATCTGAGTGGCTCGCAAGCCCTTGGGCACTTATGCCTAAGAAACTTGCCTGACCTTGACACTTTTTTTTTCTTGTTTTTTTTTTTTAATTTTTATTAATTTTTTTCCTAGTTTTACAAGTATATTGAGTACTTATCCCCCCCTCCCTCCCATGCCTCTCCCTTTCCTTCATCAATCCATCCCACTCCCTTCCACCTTTCTACCTGTCCACTTCTATGGACCCCGGAGTTCCCTCTGCCTTTCTGTTCTTGTGGGGGTTCAGGCCACTGTGTCATACCAAGCTGCCTCTCCTCGGGCCACTCCATTTATAGGGGTGTTTCCCTTCACGCATCCAGTTCTAGTGCCAAGGTTTCCACTGTATGGTATATCTCTCGAGTTCCTCGATATCTGGGGGCATCTCTCTTGAGTTCCTCCATAGTCCATGGGGCATGTTTATGTCAGTCATTAGGCAGGTCTGGTAAGAACGAGTCTCACTGCACTTTGGCAGCTTCTTGATCCAGCTGATGAAGTGTGTGCGGCTGCCTCTACTGAGCCGAGACTTCCTGCTGGGCCATGTGGATGCTGAGAGCCTCGTGAGGCATCATCCTGACTGCAAGGACCTGCTTATTGAGGCCCTTAAGTTCCACCTGTTGCCTGAGCAGAGGGGTGTTTTGGGTACTAGCCGCACGAGGCCTCGTCGCTGTGAGGGTGCCGGCCCTGTGCTCTTTGCTGTAGGTATGCCAGCCTCCCACCCTGTCCCTTTCTGCCTTGGGCCTTCTTTCCATTCCACAGACAAACCCAGCCCGCCACACTCATGGCCTGCTTCCCAAGGACCCTGTAGTGTGGGGCCCACCAGCATAACCCAGTCTCCATTTCTGCCCACCCACAGACCCTCCATATCTTTGCCCTTGAGTTGTGCTAGACCCTCCTGCCTTCCTAGGCCCCTGTACCGACCTTGCTACCCACCTCCCAGGTGGTGGGAGCCTATTTGCTATCCATGGAGACTGTGAGGCATATGATACTCGGACTGACCGTTGGCACGTGGTGGCCTCCATGTCCACACGTCGGGCCCGGGTGGGAGTTGCTGCTGTTGGAAGCCGGCTATATGCCGTGGGCGGGTAAGCATAGAGGCTGGGCTTGGATCATGGGTCTGCATGTGCTTGCCAGGCCGTCCTTGGTCAGTAGTGGACTCTTCTCCTAGTTACGATGGGACCTCAGACCTGGCTACTGTGGAGTCCTACGACCCTGTGACCAACACGTGGCAGCCCGAGGTGTCCATGGGCACAAGGCGAAGCTGCCTGGGTGTAGCTTCCCTGCATGGGCTTCTGTATGCAGCTGGCGGCTACGACGGGGCCTCCTGCCTCAACAGGTAGTAGTTGGGGTCAGGGCCCCAGTGGCCTTGCAGGCTTGGCTCAGCAGCAGCAGGTGAGACCTCGGGGATGAGTAATAGGTCTGCTGGACGCAAGCCACCAGGTCCTCCCAGGTCTCATTGTCTCAGGCCACAGCAGCTGAAAGGCCTGGACTCTATTCCATACACATCCCCCCCTTTTCTTCCTGTGGTGACCAGCACACATTTCAGCCACATTATCAGGGAGGGCAGCAGGTCCTAGGGCAGGATCCCCTGGCTGTTGTGGCTGAGCCTCAGCAGCGGTCTGGTACCCACAGTGCCGAACGATATGACCCACTAACGGGAACTTGGACATCCATCGCTGCCATGGGCACCCGGAGGCGTTACGTACGTGTGGCCACACTTGGTGGGTAACATGCCTGTTCCCTGCAAGTGTCAGCTTTCCTGTCTGCCCCTCCCCACGCCCTACAGGAGCACCATGGGTATGTTGCCTTCCCACAGATGGGAGCCTGTATGCCGTGGGTGGTTACGACAGCTCATCGCACCTGGCCACTGTGGAGAAGTACGAGCCTCAGGTGCATAATGCACCCCATCACAACTGTCCCACCCAAGTATGGGGGGCTGTCATCCTTCCCTCTGGTGACCTGTACCCTCCAAGGGATCTGCTTTCCACATCCCACTCCTGTCCCTCAGATACTACCCTGGAGCAGAGGTGGCCCTGTGGCAGAGGTGGGGTGTTCTTGTCGGACCTGCCTACAGCCTGTCCTCGTACTTCCACAGGTGAACGCATGGACACCTGTGGCCTCCATGCTGAGCCGGCGCAGCTCAGCAGGTGTGGCAGTGCTGGAAGGTGCTCTGTATGTGGCAGGGGGCAATGATGGCACAAGCTGCCTCAACTCGGTGGAAAGATACAGCACCAAGGCTGGCGCCTGGGAGAGTGTGGCCCCCATGAATATCCGCAGGTGTCTAGGCCAGGGGTGGGTGGGGGTTGGTTCTGTCCCTGTAGCTTGTTTTCCCTGGGAGACTAGCTCAAGGGGTGTGCACAGCGTCTCAGCCGTGCAGTGAGTCCTCGGGCTCATCCTGGGCACCGGGGTTCCTCTCCCAGCCATGTCCTCGTAGTCTCCCTCCTTCCAGGCTTGCATTTTTTGGCCTCTCTTTTGTCCTACCCTTGGGCTCAGTGTCACCCACCTACCTTCCAGGAGCACACATGACCTGGTGGCCATGGATGGCTGGCTCTACGCGGTGGGAGGCAATGATGGCAGCTCCAGCCTCAACTCCATCGAGAAGTACAACCCGAGGACCAACAAGTGGGTGGCAGCATCCTGCATGTTCACGCGGCGCAGCAGTGTGGGTGTGGCGGTGCTGGAGCTGCTCAACTTCCCACCGCCCTCCTCGCCCACGCTGTCTGTGTCCTCCACCAGCCTCTGACCCATGTCCTAGACTGCCGAGGCTCTGCAGCCTCCCACATGCCTTAAGCCCCGTGGAGCGGCCCTGCCACCTCCCTCTCCTTGCCGACTGTCGGGCAGGTTACAGACCCCACCAGGGACTTCCTGCTCCTTCTGTCTTTGTCTCTGCGTTCATTTGTCCTTGTTCATTTATGTGTGTTCCATTTATTTACTCACATATTTATTGATTATTTATTGATGGATAAGCAGTGCTGCAGATACCACTTCAAGCGTTTACTCAAGTGTCAGCTCTTCTGTATGCCAGGGACCTAGCAGCCCTCCAGAGCATCCTCACACCTTGGCTTCCTGGAGGTGGCAGGAAATGCTGGGAGTAGATACTCACTGCAAGAAGGTCAGCAACCCAGCTGGTTTTGCAGATAGCAGGGACCAGAGCAACTGCCACATGAGGAGAGCAGGAATGGAAGCAAGGGCTTTCTAAGAAAGTTCAGGCTCTAGCCAGCGCTTTACACACAGCACTTAACCTGGCTCTGTCAGGACCTGTCCTTGGAAGGCCACGAAGTAGACTCCCTCCCTGGGTCTGCAATGTGGTGTCTTTTTCTGGATCTTGTATGGAGCTGGACACACAACATGCACTTCGTCCCTACACAGCAATATGAGCCAGCCCGAACAATAAACAATAAAATGTTTTTGGCTCCACAGGCCTGAGGCTGAGTTTCCATTTCTGGCCCCTGTTCTCTGCTTGTGGTCCTGCAGCTCATACTTCACTCCCATAAGGACGCCAGGGCGAGGGTCTGTAGGCAAGTGTGCAGCTCAGCTTAGATGCCGTGTTAGCATCTAAGGCTGCAAAACAGCCCTTCTGCGTCCAGATGGGGCAGGGACTGTGGTGTCCTTGTTGGCCAATAGATTAGCCACCTGTCTGGTTCCAGGGTTTCTATCGCACCCCAGGCTTTGGAGCTGAGGGATGTAATGGGGAAGGTAGCCCTCCCCACACGCATACCTCATTGTTATCATCTGGACACCTGTGAGGCTTGGAGACCCTGACTTGGACCTGGGGTGAAGGTCGCTCCCCAGTCTGGGAGATAATCTGGGGAAGAATTCTAGCTTCCCCTTACATCTCACACTCCAGCAACAGAGTGAGTACATGTTTCCTAGAGTCACTAGTGATTCAGAGACCCGCTGGAATTAATGTGGAAACAGGGTAGGTGCTTTGGGAGGGGGAAACAACTGGAAGGAGGGAACCCTGGGTTCAAGAAACCCCATCACCCTGGAGCTTCCAATCTGGACGCAGATGGTTAGGGCAGTATGCGCCGGACCAGGCCTTTCTAGTCTGCACAGACCAGAGGCGCAGGTGAGAACCCTCGGCTGTTTCAGATTTGCCCCCCTGCCTCGAAGCTGCCCCTCGAAGCTGCCCTGTGGTGGCCGAGAGAACCTGAACGGGGCTCAGGTAAGGACTTACCCAGTCCCGAGAGGCTCCTCTGGGCCCTGGGCCGGGACGGGGCGGCCCGTAGCCCCGCCCACCAGCGGGAGGCGTGGGCACGAAGCCCGGGCCTCCGGGGCGCAGGGACCCACACCTGCAGCGCAGGCCAGCCGCAGCCACGGATGGGGAACAACCACTGCGTCCCTCAGGCCCCTCGGAGGTTGCGGGCTTCCTTCTCCAGAAAGCCCTCGCTGAAGGGAAACAGGTGAGGGGCGTGCCTTGCCCCCGGGCGCGGCCTTCCTCGGCCTGGCGGGAGCCAGCCGTGAGCCCCTTTCCCCTGTTGCCAGGGGGGACGGCGCAAGGAAGCCTGCTGGCCTGTTCGGCGCCGAGGCTTGCCCTGATGGGGACACCGCGGCCGACAAGATCTTCCATTACATCCCCGGGACGGTGAGCGGAGGGGCGTGTGCTGCTGGCAGCAGCGGCGGTCGGGGTGGTCTGCACCGGCCCCTGTGGCCCCGGGACCCCGGGTCTGAGTACAGCTCCGCACTCTGCACTCCTCTCTGTATGACTGTCGGAGCCACAGCGTGGCTGACAGTGTGACCGCGGTTAGCTCATCTCTGCGCAGCTCAGGGTCTTTCCTGGTCAGCTTGGGGGGATTCAGAGCCAGAGTGAGATGAGGAAGTGGACGCCGCCCCTCCCTAGGGAGCTCATCCTCCGAAAGTCTAGGCTGAGAGCGAAACCGAGCCGGGCACTGAGTCAGTGGTGAGCCTCGCGGACCGGGCGGTGCCCGCCTGCGCGGCCTGCTGCGCACCTTAGGGGCGGGGCCGCCCCCCTGAGCCTCGGTGGGCCAAAGCGCGGCGTCGGTGTTCGGGCACATCCGGGCTTCTGGCCTATTCTAGGCCTCCGATTCCCCCTGTAAGAAGTTGTGTCAGGGTTTTCCAGGCCCACAGCTGCCCGTCGCCCGCTCCGCGGCACCCATGCGGCAAGGAGCCGCTTCAGAGCACCAGAGGCAGCTCGTGGAGAGAGCTGGGATCACCCCGCTGTGGCCCAAGCCTTAACTGGGGGAAGGAACCTGGCCTCTTTTCCCAGGCACTGGCTTGGGACTACCTGGGCTGCAAGTCTGACAGGAACACCTCCCACTGTGCTGCTCCGGAGGACCACGCCCACCGCTCTGGGTGGGACTCTGTTGTGTCCTGAATCTCTCTGCCAGGGGCTGAAGCAAGACTCTCACCCAGCCTTCCTGGCTGCTTCAGCTGACATGCGTTCCCAGAGCTCGACTTCCACCCGGGTTCCCATCCAGCTGGGAAGACTATGTCATACCCTCTGGGACTCTCTAAAGTCCCAGGACAAAAGCAGAAGTCAGCTTCAGAAAACTTGCCGCCTCAGACAGGCAGGGAAGAAAAGGGAGAGTGGCCTGGCCAAGAGTGGAGTCCCTCCCTATAGCTACATCTCAGACCCTACTCCGTCCATTCAGGCCCAGGAGACTGCAGTGTGACTCTGGGAAGGAGTCTCATTGTTCCTTCGTAGTCGTCCCTAGCCAGAGCGCAGTAGCTAGAGGAACGCAGGACATGACCCTCTGAAGGTAGGACCACCATGGGGGAGAGGCTCTAGCCAGGTATGACTCCAGTCCTAAGCACTCTGTCTGAGCTCTGAACTGGTTCTGCACTTACAATAGAGTTGAGCCTGCCACAGCTCCCACCTGAAATCTCCCTTGTGCTCCAAGGTTGCCCAAGCGCCAGGACCAGCTTTATAGCCTTCCTGATTCATGACCGGTTTTTCACAGGTGTCGTCCATCGTCAGTTCTCATAATGGGTGTGGGTGCAAGAAGCCCCACCCAGAGGCAGGGGAAAATGGGAGCTGTGTTTATTCACATTCTAGATCTGTCGTAGAGGTGGCTCAGTTCACAGCTCCCAAATGAAATGTGACCCCTACCTAGCTTTTCCCTAAGTCTGTGGAATACATCTGGCTACACACCATCAGCATCTGTTCCTATCTGACTGCTAATCTGATTTCAAACCTCCTGTTTACAAAGACCACGGCCAAGACTGGCTAAGTGTTATGTGGCTACTGAGTCTGCCTTCCTTCCTTCATCTCTCCCCACCATCATACTAGGCCTTGTCCCAGGCTATGTGAGTATAGTAGTGACCAAAATAGACTGAGACTCCTGTTCTTGCCAGCCTCCCATTTCTGTGACAAAGATAGACAAAATGAATGAGAAAAGATCCAGTAAGTCAGATAATATTAATGTTAAGAAAAAAATACAGGCTGGAGTTTTAGAGGGCTGTCCAGAAAGAAGGTGAAATCTAAGCAAAGCTCTGGAGGGAATGAGACGGGGAGATGGGGTTGAGCAGTCCCAGTAGAGGAATTGAGAGCTCAAGAGCAAGATGGGAATAAGCCTGCTGTGAAGAAAATACGGAAGAAAAGGAGTGAGCCCCAGGTTGGTCAGAGAGAACCCCTAGAAACATGACCAGAGCCTCAGCTTCTACTGTGAGCGGGCTAAGCACTGTGAGCATGATGAGCAGGGTAGACAACGTGAGCTCACAAACGCCAACTGGTGTCGCGTTGCAGTTCCAGAGTTCACAGACATTGTAGCTTCAGACGGGCAGTGTCGGGAGTATTTGCACCACGGACACTGGAAAATGGCCTTGGGTGTCATTTTTTATGGAATGTATGTAATAAACGGTTGCTAGCTAAAACTGGAAATATGGGAGGCTTTGAGCATTGTCTCACTGACACACTCTAAAACTGAGAGACTGGTGAGGCTGAACAACCAAAGTCAAGTTTCGTAGGATAAGAGTTACAGCCACCAAGTCTCAATCTCACTCTCTATTATTACAAACGAGATAGTTCTGAGTGTGGCAGAAATTGTGTGCGTGTGTGTGTGTGTGTGTGTGTGTGTGTGTGTGTGTGTGTGACATGTACATAATATGCTATTTTTCATGTGAAGAGATGTGTGAACAGGGTTCATGTGTATGTGTACTTTATGTATGTACTCTGTGACCATGTGTGGACAGATCGGGTGTATATGTGGTGGCTGTGTATATATTGGCTGGGATTCTGGCCCCATCTGGCCCTTCCTCTGAGCCCTACTCCTCCAGGACATCCCAGGCCTGGAAAGTCAGCCAGAAAACCCGGAGCAGCCATTCCTGAGTGTATTCAAGAAAGGGAGGCGGAAGACACCGGTGAGAAACCTAGGCAAGGTTGTGCACTACGCCAAGGTCCAGCTGCGGTTCCAGCATAGCCAGGTAGAGTCCACACCTGGTGGGAATATGTTCATGGGCCACATCCCTGCCAGTGTGAAACTGGCCCCCTAACCCTCTGCTCCCCTCTAGGACATCAGCGACTGCTACCTGGAGCTGTTCCCCTCCCACCTCTATTTCCAGGCCCATGGTTCTGAAGGGCTCACATTCCAGGTGAGGGGTATAGACAGAAGGAGGGAGCAGCTATCTACCCTTGGGGTCCCTGCAGCCCCTTCTACTTTGTCCTGTTGCAGGGATTGCTACCACTGATGGAACTGAGTATCTGTCGACTTGAGGGGTCTAGAGAGCACGCATTCCAGATCACAGGTGTGAGGAAGACATTGGCCTGGTCCTCAAGGGGAACCATAGACCCGGCCTTGGTGGTCTGCATGGAGCCTTTAGAGAATAGACTTTCCTTTGTTTTTGGGAGCTCCAAGTTTGGTCCCTGACCCATCTGACTCTTATGCTGCTCTGTCCCCCAAGCACATTTGACTCTTACCTCGTTTCCCCCCCCCCCAGGCCCACTGCCTGCCCCGCTCCTTGTTCTCTGCCACAGTGAGGCTGAGCTTAGCCGCTGGCTTTACCATCTGGAGAAGCAAATGGCCCTTGTGGGAGGACTGCGGCGCTGCCACTCAGCACCTCCGCAGGTCAGTGGGAGGAACCTCTAGTCCTTTTCTCATTCCGTCCTCTGGCCTGGTCCTGATCTCCCTCTTCCTCCTCTTCCTCAGGGCCCCCCTGGAAATGAGCTCCCTTGGACTCTGCAGCACAGTCTGACCCGCCTGCAGAGAGTGTCTGGGTGTGAATCTGTGGGGAACGCCATTTGTGCTTCCAGGGTCAAGCTGCAACATTTGCCCTCCCAGGTGGGAGAAAGGAGATATGGGAGTGTGAGGCAACGGGGCAGGGTGAAGAGGCAGGAGGGATGGACCTAGGTGCTCAGACCCACGCCATCCTTTGACCTCTCGCAGGAGCAGTGGGACCGGCTTCTGGTCCTATACCCAACATCCCTGGCGATCTTCTCTGAAGAGTCAGATGGGCTTGGCTTTAAGGTGAGCCTTCCCTGTGGATACTCACCCCAGGGAGGTGCCCTTTGTGGGACTAGGGAGGCAACTCAGAGAAACCTGTATTTCAGGGCCTGTTGGGACAGAAAACAGGGCTCTGCCTGGCTGGCCTCCCTGGCCTGGTCAGTCTGCTCTCTGCTATGAAGCAGAGGAGGAGTCCTCACCTTCCACATCCCCTCTCATCAGTCATTCTGGGATGGGTGAGATGGAATGGGTCACTTCTAGAAGTCTACTGTCTCATGTATGCTTTTTCCCTTTGCCTACAAACACCTTTTGTGTGTGTGTGTGTGTGTGTGTGTGTGTGTGTGTGTGTGTGTGTTCTGGAGTCAGAGCATGTCACTGATGTGTACTTAAACGTCACTGAAAAGCATACAGAGAGGATTTCCTTGCCAGGGACCAGTCCCCATAAGCATCTTCTGCACCTGGCATGGGGTGGTGAAGGTCAGTAGGAGGTAACAACGAGCACGGAGCTACCTAGCCTTCCTCGGGATGCTGGTCTCAGAACTAGGTGGCTTAAGTGTCCAGGTCAGCTCTAGAGGGTAGGATAGAGGGATGGAGTCATACAGACCAGAATGCTGGAGGTGAAGGCCTGTTCCTCATTCCACAGGGGGAGTTACCACTGAGTGCCATCCACATTAACCTGGAGGAGAAGGAGAAGCAGATCCGCTCCTTCCTGATCGAAGGTGGGGTCCTATCCTGACTATGCCCACTGCCTGACTGTGTTCCTAAGAGGGTTGTGAGCCTATGGAGGTCCCAGTTCTTTACCTGGGGCTCTATGGATTAAGGGGTACACCCTGTCCTGTCAGGCCTCTCAGCTAACATGTCTGTGTGCAGGCCGCTTCATCAATACTATCCGTGTGATATGTGCCAATTACGAGGATTACAGCCAGTGGCTGCTCTGCCTCCGGACTGTCTCCCTCAGGGATGGGGTCCCCCTGCTGCCTGGCTCAGAGAGCTTGTCAGGACTGCAGGGATCTGCACAGGTGAGGAGTCGATGGGGACACTACAGCTAAAGTCTTGGGCAGTGGTACAAAACTGGAGAGTAGAGGGATGAGACCAAGCAGGGGTAGGTAGGGAGATGGACCACCTGACCTCTACTGCCTAGGCTCTGGCTGGAGGCCGAGGTTCACTCTCTTCTGATGGAAGGACCAGCTGGAACTCAGGATGTCCAGGGCCCTCCACCTGTACTAGCTACTCCCTCCCTGAATCCTCTGTGCCATCTACAACAGGCTGCTCTGCTCAGTCTACAACTGTGAGTACCTGGGGGACAGTAAACCATGAGGCTCCCATCTGCTGGGGCACCTGGGTCACATTGTCCCCTTAGCGACCTAGACCTCGATTCCTCAGGGAAGCCACTTGCACTGAAGGAACGTCCATGTAGCCTCGGAAGAGAGGCTGTGGAAGAGAAAAGCTTGAGAGAACTCGCTTCAAGATCCTTTGTTCCCCACAGGACCAGGCCGATCCTGACAGTGCCAGCCTTAGCCAAAGGAGGAGAGAGCTAAGGCGCAGAGGCAGTAGCCAGTCACCTAGGGGCAAAGTCCGTGAAGTGCCTAGCTTGGCTAACCCACTGCCCCTACATCTGGATCTGACCAAGGTTGGCCTGCCACATGCCCTAACCCCAAGATGTTCTTTCCTACCTTTCTCTCAGCCTAGGTAGTCCTAGAGCCCCCAGAGACCTCTGGCTGAGCAGGCGGAAGTTTCTGACTGCTTCTACCTGGGAGAACCCATGTCTCTCCTCCTTCCTGCAGGTGAGCAGACTGGGCCTAGAGGGCGGCCCAGAGGCTCCAGATTACTCTTTGGACATCCCACACTCCCCACTCTATGCTGATCCCTACACACCACCAGCTACGTCCCATCGCAAGATCACAGACATCCAAGATGTAGATGAGGTCAGTGCCGTGTTGAGTGACAGTGCTGGATATGCTGCAACCTGAAGTCGAGGAATACCAGATATCTGAAGTCTCCCCAGGCTATGAAGGGAGGCTAAAGTGTTTCTGGACAAGGCATCCTGGGCTTCACTTGGTCCCAGACCAGGACCTTGGGTGATCCACCTTTCTCTACAGTTCCTCAGGGTGATACAGACCTCACCTGGACTTGAATCATCAAGCCTGTTCCCCTCGGTTCCCGTGTCTGTGCCCATCTCTGACTCCCGTCCTGGAATCTCCAGATCCCCGGGTCCCTTGGCCCCCAAATGCTCTCCAAGAAAAGTGCTTTGAAGTCCCGAGCCTCCCAGAGACATCAGGGCTCCATCAAGGGTAGGGGGGCACAGCCCCCAGACTCTCCTCAGCTTGTGAGTAGCAACCCCTACCCCCACTCTGGGATACATTGATCCCCAAGCCGGCTCAAGGAATACTAATGTGGGATAGTCCTAGGACTCCAAGGGGAAAAGAGAAGTAGGAGGCTGTGGGGTAGGCAGACACCAAGGAGAGAGACAGGGCACAGCAGGAAGCAGCCAGAGCGCCAGTTGGGGGGCTTGGCAGATTGGGTGGGCTGATCTGCCCTGACTGAGCTTTGGATTTGTTGCAGACCACCATTGCCAGGGAAGGATCCCCCAGCCCCCTGCCTCCTCCAGGTGAGTGAGGGCCTCATCTCCTTCTGGGAGGGTGCTTCTTCCTATAGACTGATGTCTGACTTGTCTCTGCCTTTCCCACTAGATGGAGAGGCCCCCATCTGGGACAAGATTTCATCTCCCTCCCACCAGAAATGGTCACGGCTTAAAAGGCCTGCAGTGGAGGGGGGGCTCATTCAATGGATCTAGTGGCCCCCAGGTAGGCTGCTTGTGAGAAACACAGCCAGCCCCACCAGCCTGAAGGAGAGTCAGCTACCCTAGCCAGCCCTCTGACCCACAAAACATCCGTCCGGATCTGAACTCCAGCAAGTCAAGGCATCTCCGGAACTCGAGGCTGAAAACACCGCTCATCCAGCTCTGGCTCCTCAGCTTTAGCAACTGGGGCGACTGGGAGGGGTGCCTCTTTCTAGGGACAAACCAGGAGAGGCCATCAGTGAGATCCTAGAGGCGAGGTGCCAGAGCAGGCTTCCCCCACAACTGGGGACAGCACGGGTGTGAGACACAGACGACTAAAAAGGTTGGGTCAGTGCGCGTGCGATCAGAGGGCACGAGGGTTAGAGGTCACCAGGTGTGAGCAGAAGTGGAGGGGTGCCCAGGAGGAGGGTGGGAAGCTCCAGCATTCTGAGTACACAGGGGTCAGGCTGCTCAGAGAGATTGACACCATAAACAAGAAAGAGATTTTATTGGTGTTGTGTCCTTATGTTCCCCCCTCTGAGCAACCAGGGTCTTCTACCGTCCTCGGAACCTGCAAGTGCTGCCTTGTGCAGAATCCCTCCCTGAACTAGCTGTCACTGCGACACAGCAATCCTCTCATCCACGTTCCTGCTCCCAACTCCTTTCAGCCTTAGCCCTTGAAACAGTCCCAGAAGAAGTCCTTCCATTGGAGGCCACTGAGTTCTGTGTACACTCCGTCCAGGGCACTCACAGGAGAGCCAATTCTGCGCTTAAAACCTTCTGGCTGCCTCATGTTAGGCTCGGTCAAGAAGTGGCGTAGTGCCTCAGGACAGAGAACCCTGTAGAGCCTCGACAGCCCTGTCTGTCGTCCTGGAATGGACGCCGCCTCCCTCCCCCACTTTGAAGCCCTGCACCGGCCTCATCTTAGCTCTCAGACCTGATGGGGCCTTGTTGCTCTGACACTTGTCCTTACAGAGTCCTCTCCTGCTGTTCATTCCACCTACATGACTAGAGGAAAGGCGGGGCATTCAGTTAAGTTAGGTTTTAGTTAAACAACCAATAACACCATCCAAGTGCATCCCAAGAATTACATATCAATTCTAATTTGACTGGGTTTCCTTTTTTTAATGTGCTAATCTGATGCCCTACGCCTCAATGCCTTCTCGATGCCTACCCACCCAGAATCCTGAATTTCCCTCCTGCCAAGTGTGAAGAGTGACGCCGGTCTTAGCCACCGGCTGTTCCCTCGGATGGAGGCCACAGGAGCCGCTCAAAGACACAGGCTCTCTTCTGGATGCCACAGAAGCAGATCAGAGGGTGAGAAGGGTAGCGGGCTCGTCTCCCTGTTCTGCGCCTCACCAGGCCTGCCTGGCTTCTAGCAGTTAGCGTCCAGAGTAGGACTCGGGCTTCGACTGGAGCTGGAGCTGTGTCTTCGCCCTGCCTGACGACGGAAGTAGCGAATGGCGGAGATGGTGCCAAGGTTGGCCAGCAAGACTATAAGAGAAACACAAGCTCCCCTTAGTGCCAGCCCCATCTGTTCACTACACATGACCCAGTCCTCAAGGGACAGAATAAGGACAGTGTACTGGAGGTGACGGAAGCAAGGTCAAAGATGGCCTGAGTCTCCCATGTACCCTTCCTGTTTGCCGGCCCGGCAGATGAAGCACACAGTAGGGTCCTTAGGTCTGACATCCAGGCACAACACCCTCTGCCCTCAGAGCCCCCAAACCTGTTTTCCAAGCATCTGGAGCATGTAGGTCTGAGGTTCTGACAGCCCAAGTGGCAAAGGCAACGAACACCAGGCACATGTCATTCTGACTGAAGGTAAACGAGGTGAGAGGCCCTCGGAGCTCCCCTAGAAGAGAGAAGTACACTCGTAGCTACCTTTTTTCTAAAACATGCCTGTCCTGTGATACCATCTGCTTTTGTTATGTCTTCCTCAAAATACTGGATAGTATGTGTCATAGTCGAGTTAGAAAAAACTAGAGGACTTGCTTCTGGGGTCCCATATTTCCTGCTCTGTAAAGTAACTTCCAGAGGGGAAAAGTGACTTTATTTCTGCACTGCCTCTGGAAGCCTGGCCTGCGTGGAAACGGCCCTGCAACACTTGCCTCCTGGAAGCTGGGGAAAGACCTCGCTGGCTTCTGAACCGGGACTCAGGGCAGTGGTAGTGGTATGTGACCTGGGATATCCCTCTAGACTGTGTCCTGTGTCAGCTGGGAACTTGCCCTTCTCTCCTAGAGACCCTTTAGCCTCTCCATCTGCACCACTGGCTGACAGTCAGGGTGCTGCCCTGCCCCTCCCCCATATCCCCTTGGCCTGGCTCCCTGGACAGTGTGTTCTCAGGACCTGGATGGGGAACGGGGCTTGAACAGAACCTACCTGCCTCTCCGATCGTCAGGCCAAGCTGCTCTGCCGTGGCTGGGGCAGGTTCAAAAGATGCTTGGGGACCTGCTTCCCTGAAAAGCTCTGTGGACTGCAGCTGGAGAAGGGTGGGGGGTGGTGACGCAGCCCCAAGCTCTTCAGCGAAGAAGTGTTCATAGGCCTCAGGAATGGAGATGGGCACCAGGTCTCCAGGGGGAGCAGCTGGCACGGCCTCAGCTTTCTGCACTGGGGCACAGGGATGGCCCCCATGACACCTTGACCTTTGGACTTTGCAGTCCCGGAAAAAGAACTCGCATGTGTCAGGCCACTGGACATCACCCAGGGCCTGCCTGGCCGCTGCCTCATCGTCTGCATCTTCATCTTCTTCCTCAATAGTGTCACAGAAGAAGAACTCATAGGCCTCGGGCAGGGTCACTGCAAAACAGCTTCCGGGTTCAGGCCCTGCCGAGGCAGAGGGGGCAGGAGGGGGCAGATGTTTGAGGATCCGAGGCTGGGGAGGTCGGGGTCCAACGGCCACAGCATCCCAGGCTGCAGGCCCCCCACGGCTCCCTGCTGCTGTCCTGGCAGTTGGGGGTCCAGCCGGGGTTGCAGAGAGTGAGCTTGCAGGATCACCCGACCCTGACTCCTCGTGGCCAGACACAGCCATCGAGAATCGTACTTTTTTCCTCTTGGGGGCTTGGACAATGCCTAGGTGAGGCTTTTCTGAGGAGTGTCCAGAGACGCCTCCTGAGGGCTCCCCTCCTAGCTTCTCTTGGTGTTCTCCCAGAGACACGACCACCTCTGTGTCCACCACAGCGGCTTCAGCCTGGGAAACATGGGGTGGAGCTGTACACAGCTCAACCAGTGAGTCAGGCACAAGTGGATCCACCTCTGGCTTGATCTCTGTGACTGCTGCAGGCATGTTGGCGTGCAGTGTAGAGGCAGATGCAGACCCAACCTGGTCCAGCTGAGACTTGGAGGCAGGTTCAGGCAAAGCCCTCCCAGATTCAGAAGCAGGTGTAGGCAGATTCATACTGGGATGAGGTTTGAAGACAGGTGTGGGCAAAGTCATGTCAGGCTTGGAGGCAGATGCGGACAAAGCCATGTCAGATTGAGACTTAGGGGCAGATGCAGACAAAGCCTCACAGGGCTGAGACTTAGGGGCAGATGCAGACAAAGCCTCACAGGGCTGAGACTTAGGGGCAGATGGGGACAGAGCCTCGTAGGGCTGAGGCTTGGGGGCAGGTGCAGACAGAGCCTTGTAGGGCTGAGTCTTGGGGGCAGGTGCAGACAGAGCCTTGTAGGGCTGAGTCTTGGGGGCAGGTGCGGACAAAGCCCTGTCTGTTTGAGGCTGAGAGGTGGGTATAGATAAAGCCACATGTGGCTTGACCATGGAGACATCCGGATGAGCCTCCTGGACAGGTTTTGATACCACCTGTTGTAGTTCAGCTCTGGGTTCCATTCTGATCTGGTCTGTATCTTGTTCAATTGTTGGAACAGGCACAGGCAGATCCAAATCTGGCCCTTTTCTAGTAACGTGCTCTGGGGTACTAGAGCTATTCTCAGAAGTTCTGGCAGAGTCTGGTTCTGACATGTCCTGCTGGGCTTTTGCCATCGGCTTTGCTGTCCCAGCCACAGGACCCCCCTCAGGTCCACCCGCAGACACCAGCGGTGAATCTCTTTGGAGAGCAGCAGGCCCTGGGGCTCCTGAGCCCTTGCCGCCCTTGGCACCCACAGCACGCCTTTTCTTGCGGCCAGGGCTCTTCGGTGGGGCTCCAGGACTGTCAGGGGATCTCTGAGGGGTAGCGCTGAGGCCAGGGGACTCCGGGCTCTGAGGAGGTTCTCCAGGGGAGCTGGAGGCAGGGCCCTGTAAAAGCCTCTGCATCTTGTCTCCGAAAACTGCTGACCCTGGAAGGGACAAGCACTGGCCAGGAAGGGCAGCGTCCAAACCAAGGGATAGCAGAGCTGCGTCTGACTGTGCGGACGTGCCGGCCCCCTGTCGACTGGCCCCCAGAGCCAGGACAGGCTCACAGCGAAACCTGCTGATCAGCTGATGGGTAGCCGCGTCCTCTACTTCACAATCCTGCTGGCCCCTCCCCCCAGAAGCTAGCTGCCCAGTGAAGAGGGGTGGGGGCCCAGGAGGGCTACTGCCGCTGCTGTCCCCTTGCTCAATGTCACTGGACAAGAGCTCGTCACCAGAAGCCAGGTGTGCCTGCAAGAGGCCACACTCGTCAGCAGTGGCTGAGAACTCAGCCCACTCCTGGTCACTAAGCTGGACACTATACTGAAAGTTGTCCATTGCAGGTCAACAGAAATGCTGGAGTGAAGGCAGGGCTTGGGGCTGGGTGAGGTCTTCATAAAGCCAGGCTCCATGCACCAAGCAGCACATACTGATACCACCGTGCACCTTGGTGGCACCCGTCTCCTCCTTCCTGGTAGTTCATCTTCACCTGGAGGAGCCCCAGAGAACAGTTTTCTGCTTCTTCCAGGTCTAATTCATTCTTTCTTCTGAGTTAGAAATCCCCAACTCCAGCTTTCCTTATTTCCAAACCGACTCCAAACGACAGCTTTACCGTGACACATTGTCACAGTTCTAAAATAAAATGTGATTTCATATCAGTGAATCGAAGGTTGTATTTGAATGTTGTTGCCTCATATATCTGAGATCTGTTCAGTGCAAACGACCTCCCTTCTTTACCTCCCTCCACAGTGGTCTACACCAAGGACGACCCACCAGGAATCAGCTGCCCACTGGTAGCCAAGTGCTAAAGAGGGGCTGCAGTGTCCAGTAGACAGCCAACTTTCTGGGTGATGACCTTCCACCAGCCTTGACTTGCACAGACCTTCTGAACTCTCCAAGGTCACATTGGTTCTGGCCAGAGCTGGCTCAAAAGTCAGCAGGAAAGAGCCTGGGCCAGAGGTCACAGAACATAGATGAGCCCCTGAGCCCAGCAGCCTCCCCTGGATAGCTCCAGAGTCCACACTCCTACTCGGTCCTGCCCAGCAGCCTAAGGCCCCATTTTGCCCATCTCAGTGAACCAAGGAGAAAGAGAACTGGCCAAGGCCTTTAGCCTCTGCCCCTACAGGGCTGCTCCTTGTGTTTCAATCACTTACAGCTAGACGCAGGAAGGGCAGGAGGTCACTTTGACTGGGACTGTCCTCAGTGCAAAATGCTGGAGGTCGCAGCACTGCCAATCCCTACCCAATGACTCCTTCTCCCCTCTCTGACCTCTGAGAGTCTTGGTGCAGGCTGCCTGTCCTGAGGACCCCTGAACAGGAACAAGGGGCTGTGTGTGTCCTACCTTGGTCTCTGCAGCCAGCTGGGGCCGTGGAGCTGAGTGTCTAGCGGCCTGTCCCAAGCAGCATGGTGCCGGGCTTGTGCTGCAAGCTCCACCCACGGCCAAAAATACCCTGTCCCTGGGCTCACTGGTGACTCGTGCCAGTCTCAGGGCCAGTCCACAAATAGATGGCATTTGTGGGGCTTCCAGCAATGTGAAGGACATCTATTGGTGCAGGACCAGGCCTGGGGCTGGCACCAGCTGAGGTCAGATTACAACTAGAGAACACTGTCCTGCTATCAGTACCCTACGGGCCTCCCTCCCCCAGTAGAAGGCCACATGTGCTTCTGGCTTACGTGAAGCTTCAGACCCGCCTCCTCTGCCACCTGAGCATCCCCAGCCCACTATTGCTGACAGCCACTCTGACTTGAGTCTCAGATACGAAGCTTACACGAGCCTCCTGGGAAACCTGCCAATGGGACTGAGAAACAAGTGAGGATGTGGCCATGGATTTTTAGGATCACCTTGATGCTTCAGAACTGAGCCTTTGGCTGGAGAAATGACACAGGAGTTAAGACTCTGTCTCACAAATGGAAGATCCTGAGTTCAAGTTCTAGATCCCATATAAAAATGCCAAGTGGAAATGGTGGTGGCTTGCACTTCCAGCCCTGGAGGGTGGAGCCTGGGAAACTCCACAGCAAAGCAAATAGGAGGTAAAAGCAATCCAGAGTGATTCCTGAAGTCACTCTTGGGTCTCCACAGACACACACACACACACACACACACACACACACACACACAGAAGAGAAGAGAAGAGAAGAGAAGAGAAGAGAAGAGAAGAGAAGAGAAGAGAAGAGAAGAGAAGAGAAGAGAAGAGAAGAGAAGAGAGAAGAAAAAGGAAAAAAAAAAAAGAACTGAACCTTTAGGCACACTTATGAGGAATTATCTATCCAAAGCCTATCTTGAAGCAAGCCTTAGGAGACTCCTAATAGAATAATTAATACAGGAAACCCCACACTATAATAGGTGGGTACACTCCTCATGAAGGCAGATAAAATGGAGAGGGAACTAGAGGGCAGTTTGGCAGACTAGCAAGCTAGGAGGTATGCATTAGGTCTTCCTCTCTCTCAGCTCCCTTGTGGATTTGTGTACACTGCAACTCTCCTGCTGTGATGGACTATTATTTGAAATCATAGCTGGGATAAAAGCCTTTTTGTGGGCTGGGACATGGCTCAATGAAAGTACCTGCTACTGAAGCAAAAGGACCAGGGTTGGGATCCCCAAATCTCATGTTAAAAAAAAAAAAACAGTGGGCTGGAGAGATGGCTCAGAGGTTAAGACTCTGCCTCCAAAGCAGAAAGTCCTGAGTTCAGATTCCAGGTCCCACGTAAAAATACCAGGCTGAAACGGCAGCGGCCTGAACTTTTGTCCTTGGTGGGCAGAGCCTGGGAAATCCCAGAATGAAGCAAAAAGGAGGTAGAAGCAATCCAGGATGATTCTTGAAGTCACCCTTGGTCCTCCACAGGGACACACAGTGCCCTCTGATATAAATACAGACACACACACACACAGACACACAGAATAATTTTTTTAAAAGTGCCAGGCATTTGTGACAGCTCACCTGTGACTTCAGCCCAAGAAGGCGGGCCCTGGAAATCCCCAGAGCAGTCTGGCTAGCCAGACTAGTCATAATGGTGCATTCTGGACTTAATCAGAGACCCAGGCTCAAAATAACAAGACGAAAGAATAATCAAAGATGATTCCCAATAACCCCTTTGTGGTAATCAGTTCCCACTCACGCATCCATTCACTCACTCACACACACAGCTGCTGGCTGTGATGAAAGCAGGTTCCAGCCGTCCCCACCTCTGCCTCTATCCCCAGAGACTCGGCACAGGACAGGGAGATTGTCAGAAGCAGATCTCAGTTTATTGGGAGGAGAAAAGGAACTTTTATAGACAAAGGCCACCAAGCCACGAAGCGGGCATCCAATTGTGTCACAGATCAACACATCCTACAGGTGCTAATGGTCAAGTTCAATGTCACTCAGCACAGGGGGCAGGTAGATACCTGAAAGCCAATTAGGGCTCTCTGTGAAGTGATCAGGTTACACCCAAGACCCTTGCCCTCAGCGCCATCTTTAGTCCCATGTGCTTGGCCAAGCCCTGGGGTAAATCCTGGGCGGGCCCAACACCCCTTTAGGCCTCCGTATGCACACACATTCACACAAGTGTGTACTTACATACAAACACACATACACATATGCACACATCCCTGTATATAGTTACATATGAAAAAAATCTCCTTGTTCACCCAAAAAGATTACGGGAGACAGGGACCGAAAAGTGAATTAGGTGGATGGCTCAAGACAGGGGGTCACTCTGCTCCCCGAGAGGTGGGCAGACATGGCTCTGCTTCTGAGCTGCTCACTTGCCGGGTCCCTGAGCACTTCTTTGTAAACTCGTCCATTCTGATAAGGGCACCAGGAGGACCCTTCTCTCTAAAGGGATGAGACACCAGACGGTAGATGGTTCATACAGCCTCTTGGCCAACAAGGAAAGAATGAGATTCCTAAGCCCTACTCTTTTTATTTCTGTTTATGTGGTGATACCGCCTCCCGATGTAGTCAGGTGGACCTCAGATGTGTTCTGTAATCCTGACTGGCCTCCACTTTGTGATCTTTCTACTTCAGTCTCCCAAGCATTAAGATTACAGGAATGTGCCGACATTCTCAAATACCTTCTCTATGTACAAATCATCCTTTGCTCTGGATTTGGTTGTGCTTGCCTGTAATCACGGCATCTAGAGAGATACAGGTCAGAGAATCTGTTCAAGGACAACTTCACATATTGAATTCAAGTTCAGGTTACATGAGGAAGGAAGGAAGGAAGGGAGGAAGGGAGGGATGGAAGGAAGGAGGGATGGAGGGGAGGGAGGGGTAGGGGAGTGGGAGGCAGAGAAGTCTCAAGAAAGAACGAAAGAAAGAAAGAAAGAAAGAAAGAAAGAAAGAAAGAAAGAAAGAAAGAAAGAAAGAAAGAAGAAGAGAGAGAGAGAAGGAAGGGAGGGAGAGAGAAAGAGAGAGAGAGAGAAAGAAAGAAAGGAAAGAATAAAGAAAAAAAGCAAGAAGGACGGAAGAGAAAGAAAAGAAAGAAAGCCCGAAAGCAGAAAGAAAGACAGGAAAGAACCCCCGAACAGGAAGCATAAGAAGGAAGGAAGGAAGGAAGGGAGGGATGGAGGGAGAAAGAAAGAGAGAGAGGGAGGGAGGAAGGCTAAATGGAGAAAAGCACTTATACAAGCCTGACTTGCAGTTACAATATGCAGCTGCCAACAAATTCACGACCAAAAGGTTTAAGGGAATGAGGGTGTGATAGTTAATGTTGGTTATCAATTTGACCACACCTGGAATTAACTAACAGATTAGCAGTGGACCACCTGGAGAGATGATCTGGATTAAGATATTTGCAACACAAAGACAACCCTAAATCTGGATGGAGCCTCCCAGTAGCAGATCAGATCAAAGGAATCACAAGACAGAAGAGCTCTGAGACTGTCATGCCCTGTGCTGACAAACTCTTCTTCCTCCTGCCACCATCAGAACCCCGTGTCTTACACCCTCATGATGAATGTGACTTAAACGGCCTCCAGCTTCTGCCGTCAACAATGCCTCTTCCGCCAAATGGACTATTTCTCCCCTCTGGAGACATAAACCAAATAGATCTTCCCTTTCTCCCTTAAGCTAGTTATTTGAGTGTTGTCTCATAGCAACTGAGAAGAGTAACTATGACAAAGCACATCTGGACAAGTGTACAGCTCCCTCCAGCTCATTCACCTGCCCAGAGACTAGTTCTGCCTGGGCCTTCCCATCCACTAGCCAATCTGCTGCACAATTACTTGGTGCTTAATTTACCCACTAATTCTTTGCAAATGTACCCCCAACAGTTGAGCTAACACCTTCATCTAACCATGAGGCCGACAAGCTGAATTAGCTAGGTCACCCAAACCAGTGTAAAGGTGGGTGGGAAGAATGGACTCTATAAAGTCCTCTGGCTACACATGTGTCATGGCATGTACGTCACGCATGCACTAGTAATAAAAATAAGTAAATAAATTATAAAAATTAAACAAAAATTAGAAAAGAGAAAGAGAAAATAACTTTTTCAAAGTGGGGCTGGCAAGATGGCTCAGTTGGTAAAGGGGTTTACTGCCAAGTTGAAGACCTGAGTACAATCCCTAGAACTCACACTGTGTAAGCAGAGAACCTACTCCCACTTATGTGCCACAGAACACTCAGATATGCACCCACCCATACACACACACACACACACACACACACACACACACACACACACACACACGATAAAATAAATGCAAATAAAAAAATTTAAAGGCTTGGGGAGATGAAGAAACAAACCCCTGAGTTTAGAGCCCCAGATCTCACATAAAATGTTCAGAGACTGTGGCAGCCCATCTGTAATTCTAGTCTCAGAAGCTGGTAACCAGAAATCCACAGAGCAAGCTGGCTGGCCAGACCAGCCCTATTGGTGAGGCAGAAGTTAGGGAGAGATGTTCACATAAAGACCTGGGACCCATCCCAATCTAGGCAAGAAGGTATATTCATCCTCCTCTTCTCTGGTGGAGACCTCAATTATGACCAGACACAGCTGCTGGTCCACAAGCAGAAGTGGGTGGTCACCAGTACTGGCAGGAAGAGCCACTCAGAAAGGGAAAACCACCACGTTCTGCATGCTGTGTTCCTGGAGGCCACGAGAGGGCGCCAATACTCCACTGGGAGCCTCAGATGGGGGCCCAGCGAGCCTGATGGCTTGGGTGTCCTTCAAAGTACAGTACATACAGCTCGCTCTTTCCCAGGATAGAGAAGGGATGACACAGTAGATCCTCAAGAATTTTCTAGAGTGCCTTTCACCTATACTGCTAGTGATCGAAGACGTTGAGTATCTATTCCTCTAGGTACTTGCCATTCGCTTATCTTCTTTGTTGAATAACTGATCAAATATTTTGCCTATTTTCTTAACTAGACTATATTATTATCCAGTTGTGAGAGTTCTTTACATTGTATATAAGCCCTTACCTTATATATGGTCCATTTTCTGTCACAGTAACAAAACTCCAGAGAGAACTAACTTCAAAGGATGAAAAGTTTATTTTGGCTTACAGCTGCCGATTTCCATGAGTTTTGATCTGTGGAGGGCACTGCATCATGGTGAAAGTCTGTGGTAGAAGACCACAGACCACCTCATGATGGCCAGGCAACAGAAAAGGAGACTTCAGGGGCCATACAGCCCCCCGAAAGGCATACCCTGGTCAATCTAACTGCCTCCAGCTAGGCTCCACCTCCTAAAGGTTCCACTGTCTCTCCTTTGTGACATGGGCACTGGATGAAGCCTTTTTTTTTAAGTTTTGGTGTGTGTATATGTATATGTGCACATACCGAAGAACATGTTAGAGGTTAGAGGACAATTTTCAGGGGTTGGTTCTCTTCTTCCACCTGTGGGTTCTGGGAAATCAAACTTAGGTCATCAGCCTTGTGTAGCAAGCACCTTTACCCACTGAGCCTTCTTCCTGGCTCGATGATGAAGTATTTGATAGAAGTGGTTTCCTGGACTTCCTCGCCCCTCATGGGTTCTGTGCCTGGAGTCCTTGAGTTCTTCTCAGCTCTCTTGCCCCTCATGATTCATATCTGTGAGTTTTGTTCTTTCTCTTCTCTAATAAACTCTGCTTTAATACTCAAAAAAAGTTGTTTCTATATATTCTTCATAGTCTGTGGCTAATCTTTTCATTAAAAAAAAGCAAAAAAAAAAAAAAAAACTCTTTGACTGGAGCAATGGCTCAGGAGTTAAGACTCTGTCTCAAAAGCAGAAGGACCTCAGTTCAGATCCCATATCCCATGTAAGAATGCCAGGTAGAAATTGTGGAGATCTACACTTCTGGCCCTGGAAAGTGGAGCCCAAGTGAAGTAAAAGGAGGAGGAGCAATCCAGAATGATCCCAAAGTCAGTCTTGGACCTCCCCAGGCATACATAGTGGCCTTTGAAATGCATACATACACACAAAAATAAACAATCTTTAAAAAACAACTCTTGAGCCTCTGAGATACCTCAGCACAATCTAACACAAATCTATTGGCTCACAAATCTAGCAGCCAAAGTTCAATCCTCAGAAGTTCACATGCTGGAAGGAGATAACTGGCTACCAAAAGTTGTCTTATGACTTTCATGACTTCCACCTGTGTGCCACGACTTGCACACCTTCCTACAAACACAAAGCAGCGAGTTTTACATTCCTTTTAAACTTAGTTAGTTAGTTAGTTAGTTAGTTAGTTAGTTAGTTGTGTGTGCATGTGTGTGTATTAGAGAGCACTGTGTCCCCCTGTGGAAGACCAAGGGCGACTTCAGGAATCATCCTGAATTGTTTCTACCTCTTTTTTGCTTCGCTCTGGGATTTCCCAGGTTCCATCCACCCAGGACCGGAAGTGCAGGCTGCCACCATTTCTACCTAGCAGTTTTACAGGGGACCTCTGATTTGAACTCAGGACCTTCTGCTTGCAAGGCAGAGTCTTAATTCCTGAGCCATTTCTTCGGGTCGAGGTTTTACATTTTTAAAGTTATTTTGAGGCAGGATTCACTATGTAGTCCATGTTGACCTAAAAATCCAAAGCTTCCTGCCTCAGTCTCTCACAAATGTGTACTAACACTTTAGCTTTACTTCCTTCTTGTAACAAAGTCCAGTGTCTCTGTTTTCCTATTGTACATATGAAAGGTCAGAAGTTTCTTGCTAGCTTAGGTGGGCATCTCATCTCAGTGCTAGACCATGTGTGGCAAATGCCAAGCAGTGCATCCAGTTCTGATCTTCCTGCCTCCCACAGATATCAGGGCCAGTGGGTGGGCCCAAAGACATCAGCTGGGGGGTTAGGTCATCTTCGAGGTAATCACAGACAATTGCTGCAGGTAGCGTTCACGTTCCTCTTGCCAGGCTGGCTCCCATCCCTGTTCTCTGTCATCCTGGATCTTGGAGCTGTCTCTGTATTAGATTCCTCTACTCCTCTGACTTTTTCCTTTCCACCACGATCTCTGGGTGACTTTGGACCTATAATTCAATCTTCAAGAACTGAATTGTTGTTTAAGGCTGTTGTTATTTACGTGTGCTGAATGAATTACATTGGAATTATTTATTATTTATTGCTGCATAACAAAAATTAAGCCCACTAAAACCAACTAATGCTTGCGAATTCAGTTTCTGATGAGAGCTGTCAGGTTGTGGCTTAGCCAGCGTGAAGTCTCAGAAGACAGAAACCTGAATGGATGTAGCTGTCACTGATGCTGGCAGAGTTTCGCGTCTGTCCTGCTTTTTGTAGGAAAGGAAACTAATTCCCCACAGTAAAGAACAAGAGAGCATTGGGGACTAGAGACGGAACAGGAGGCCCCTCACAATTTCACCTGAATAGCACTGCTAATCGGTGCAAGGCCCTATTGACCACATTGTAACTGACCCTACACAAGTGTGTCATGTGACACTTGGCCTGGAGAGAGGCCTACAACCCAGGGTTCAATCTGATGAACCAGCAAGTTTATTGAGGTTATTTACAGGAGGAGGGGTGAGGGTTACTTACAGGAGAAGGGTGGACCCAACGAAGTCACACTGCAAAGTCTTCTGGGGAAAAAGGGATGGGAAAGCCAAGATTTAAGAGACTAGTCTTGCGGAGGGTGGAGCTTGGGAAATGGGCGGGTTCTGGGGCAAAGAGTCCAAAGACTAGAGATCACTAGGAAGTATTCTCTGGTATGGTCAAGGTAAAACCTGAGCCTTACGATTGGCTGCACTAAATCGCAGCCACGACCTCCAGCGCGCGCCTGGGTGCTGCAGCTCCGCCCTGCGAGCCGCGAGAGGCCTCAGCATTAGCCGGGATGGGAGCGGCGTGCACCGCGGCCCCGGCCCCAGGCCACGGAAGGAAGGAGCCATTCAGCCACGGCAGCAGCAATAGCGGGCCGCCCACAGGTACCTCGGACGCCCGGGCCTCAGTAGCCGGTGGTGACCACGCTGCGAGTCTCAGCTGGTGCAGGCGGACGGCCGAGTGGCCGAGTGGCCGAGTAAGCAGCAGAGCAGGTCGGCTGGGACGTCCGGGAAGCCGGCTAGGAAACCTCGGGCTAGGCTGGTGCTGCAGGGGGACGCCTACACCTCAACCTGTGGCTGCGGCTGCGGTGGCCCCCTACACCCTCACCCCACGCGGGACCATCCGCACCTCCCTCGCACGTGCCAGCATCACGCGGGCCCTGCGCGGGACTCGCCGACACCCCAGCACGGCCCGGGCTGCAGTGGCGGCCGCAGAGCGGCTGCGCTTCGCCTTCGGCATCGACAATCCCGCTCGGCTGTGTTGCGAGGTTGTTCGGGGTTCAGTTGGTGCTGAAGGGGGGACGCTCGGCTTCTCAGGGACATTCGCGGGTCTGGTGGGTCCCAGAGATCACATCGTGTAGGCTGGGGCGACGCGGGGCAGCGGTCTACTTAAGGCCTGGCTGCGGCGGGGCGCGGGAACCCCACCCGCGCCGATTCCCACACTGGCCGCAGCCTGCGGCGGTCCGGCCTGCAGCCCGCGGTCAGTGTCGCTCAGCCCGCCGCCGCGGAGTCCGCTGCCAAACGAGATGCGACGCCCAGACCTGGCTTTTCCCCAGAGCATTGAAGCCTGGCGCTGCAGTTGGCGGATCTTGTTACCAAAGCTCGCTCGGGTCACCTGGTAGAGAGAGACCAAGCTGCGGGGCGGGTGTAGTTACCAGGAGCTCTCCACAGTAGCCGAGAACATCTGGAAGGAAATTTTGCAAGAGACAGAGGCTAAACGCCGGATTCGCGGGAGTGCGGAGCCCAGATCCACCCCATCCCAAAGCTCTAGCAGATTGGAGTGCGTGCGCCCCATGCTTGCTCATCTGAACCCCATGTCCACTTAACTGCAGTGCAGTACCAGAGGGGACTTGTGACACGGGATGTGGACCCAGCTTTGACAAGACCAGGATCACCAGGTGCTTGGCTGAAGAGAGGTCAGATGGCCCAGATCAGCTGACTGGCAGCTGATACGACCCTGCAAGTGGACTTAGAACAAGGTCAGGCGCTACCTCCCCCGGTAGCCTTTTAGCCCCCAGACAGCAAATAACAATTTCCCTTTGGTTTAAAAGTCCAGCTAAAAGTTAAGAGAAGCCCTAATCCTGTTTCTCTTACCTGGCAACCATTGAGGAGGGGCTGACAGAAGCCCTTCATCAGGATTTACCTTCCTCCACTTACCTGCTTCTGTAACTTCTTGTTGCATTGCACTCTTCCTTCCTGTTCTGTAACCGTCACACTTTTTTTTTAGAGCATCGGAGTTTTATTGCGCAACAGGGAGGCCACCTTTGCTTTGCCTTAGCCTCCAGACTCACTGTAGCCTTTGCTTTGTGTGACCACCCCAAACCCTTGCTTCCAGTTACCATGATTGCAGAGTTCACTTTTACATCACTGTCACACTTTAGTTGACGAGTCTCTGCAGCCCTGTGATCAGTCAGCTTTGCTAAATTACCCTGTAGCTAAAGAGCACAGAACCCAAGATTTATCCAGGCAGGGCACTCACTTGAGTTTCTGGAAGGTGACCCCTGAGTCCTGGCTTGTCAAATAATCTTCCCTTCTGAGGTCCTAGTGTCCTGCTAGTGTCCTTGGTCGCCAAAGAGGCGGGACAACGTTGTGGATAGAATAAAAGGCTGTCGGTGGTAATACAAGGCAGACTCCTTGAGACTACTGATGCCATATTCTTCTGAATAGAAAGCTAAGTACACTTCACAAAAAAAGAGTCATTTTACGACATTTGTGTTTGTCATTTCAAAGGAGAACGACAGAAACAGGACTGTTGATTATCTTCATAGTCGCTGCTGTTCTGATTCTGAGTGACACTTCAGTACAGAGGCTTTTTAGCACCTAGGGTCCCCAGCACATAAAGACCTGGCAGCTGCCCTCCATATATCCATCCATGGGAGGCTTCCAAGGCTACAGTGAGTCCGGACGTTAAAAGCCCTCATGGTACTCCAGGTCTTGTCTGGCCCACGAACCAGCATACACCAGACTCACATGCAGGAAGCAGAAGTGGGAGGGGTAGGAATGGGGTCAAAGAGAGCTTAGGATGTCCTCCATCATCTAAGCCAATTTTATTGTAGCATACATGAGTATTTATAGGAAAACAAGGAGCAGGGCCAAGTTCTTTACAGAATTATGTAAAATGTATACATTCCGGCTAACAAAGAAAAGGCAGGAGTGACATCAAATTTTTGTGTGGGACCAGACATGATGCCTCCAAGTAAAATTAAAGGCAGCCATGACACTTAGTTGCTAAAAGGGAATGGACAATGAATGTCTCAAAGCAGAGTTACCTGGTCCATGCAGTAACATATCTCAAATGTATAGGGAAGGAACTGTAAGAAGTTTTAACTTCAACAGGTCTGAGAAAAACAAAAACGATCTAAAAACAGACAGGAGGTGAACTCTACTCCCAGAGGAAAGAATTCACCTGCCATTGTCTACACAGACAAGAGGCAAAACTCAACTTCCAAAGGGAGGAATCTACCCAACAACTGCCCATTTTAGATGCTCATGTGTCATTCTCCAGAGAGCAGGCTTTAGGCCTGACAACCCCCACAAAATCTGATTCTGGACCACACCTTGTAAGCCATAGGAAGTAAATGGCTGGGTTGCTGTAGGAACAAATTCTTCATGTAGGATCTTCAGGTAGTTTTAAAGGGAATGGCACTTCCAGAATCTTCTTTTTAAATTTTTATTTATTTATTATTTATTCAATTGTGCGTGTATGCATGTGTGCGCGTGTGTGCGGGTATGTATGTATGTGTGTGTAGAACCACAGACGAATTTGGGAACCACCATGGACCACCTCCACCTCCTCCTTGTTTACTCTGCCCCGGGATTCACAGACTCCGCCCTACCAGGACCAGAAGCGCAGGCCGCCCCCGCTTCCACCCGGCGTCTATACGTGGAGTCTAGGATCCGAACTCAGGACCTTCTGCCTGCAAGGCAGAGGCTTAACCCCTGAGCCACCTCTCCAGCCCCACTTCCAGAATCTTCAAGGAAGGGTTCACAGGGAAGAAAGAAGGTGTCATAGTTAGATAGGGTGTTAACTTGATGGTTGAGGGTTTCAGCTCTGTGCACATTTGTAGAGAATTGGTAGTTTGATTTAAGCCCAGAGCAAACCTGCAGGAGATTGTAGAATGGATGGGGAAGGCCCAGCTCATAGTGGGTGGGAGGGACTAGCCCCCAGGCAGGTGAAGAAAATGGAGGGAACTGTTTGAGAAAGGAGGCATCCTTGTGTATACTTGGTGTTATGGTTGCATTTTGGTGTCAACTTGACAGTTGCAGACTGTTTGGGGTGCTGCTGTGGAGGGTTAATGGCTGGAATGGCCCCTGAACAAGTCTGCAGGTACTTGATTGATTGCTGTGGAGAACCCAGCCCATAGTGGGTGCTTCTTTCCAGTGGTGGACCAGATAATAGGAGGTGCAAGGAGGAGGGACTTGCTCTTCCCCTATCTTGTGTCCACTTGCTGTGGAGTCCACTCCATGCATGTCATTCACTTTTAAAGCATCGTGGCCTCCTTTGTTGCTGCTGCTGCTGCCTCCATCCTTGGCTGACTCAGAGCTTCATCTTTTCCACCACGTTGTTGCTGTTCCCGCTGCCTTTGGAGCCTGGTCTCTAGGGCTTGCTGCTGTTCGCTGTTCATCGCTGACGTCAGAGCCCAACTTGTTCTCAACTGATGTTGGAACCCAGCTTCTTCAACCCTCCAGAGAAGTAAAGGCTTGAGACCTTCTTGGGATCTTTTGGCTTTGTAGAACATTCTGGTCAAGAATGAAGCAGCTTTGAAGGACACTATTTTTTATTGTAAGTTAATTTAATAAATTTATTTACATATAATATAACATTCTATAGATTCTGTCTCTTAGAGAACTCTGACTAATACACTTGGCCAGACATGTTGGTCTGGCAAGTAAAGACTGTCCCTCTGTCAGCTGTTCTGTGGATGTGGGTGGCCAGTTCCCTCAGCCATTTGGTAATGGCGCATACTCTCCTGCCAAATTGGACTGAGAACTGTAACCTGACAATCCTAAAAGAATTAACCCCTTGTTCCCTTAAGCCATTTGATGGTGTTTTTTATCAGTGTGATAGTTAATCCTGGGTGTCAACTTGACCCCACCTGTTAAGATCAACTGAGACCACCTGAAGGGATTATACCCACCTTAGATCCCATCAGAACTCCCAAAGATCTTATAGGAACCTCCCAGTAATGGACTGTATAAAAGGGACCACAGAATATAGGAAACTCCAGCTATGTGGAGGTCTGCTGTGACTTAGCCCGCCTGCTGCCAGCTTTAGCCATGCCATCTCTGCCATGTAGCTTCCCTCTGGAACTCCAAATTGAATAAATTTTCCTTTTTCCCATAGCTTGTTTGACTTTGGGTGCTCTCTCACAGCAACAGTAAAGAGTAACCATGATAATCAGTGACCATGCGGATGAACCGCTACAGAAGGGTATAAGCTGGGGTCAGCAGGGCCAGGGCTCCTGGTCCCAGAATGAATCTGGAGAGTCTCGAAGAGCTTTTCTGAACAGGAAGCCGCCTGGTATGGAAAGAGTCACCTGGTTCACCCAGCAAATGAGGCTGCTGGTTGGCAAATAGTCTCTGCCCAATACCTGTTAGGACCCTTACCTGCCCCAAAGTTGTCTCTCCTCCTCTGACGTCAATTCCAGTTCCATTCGATACCTAAAGGGATCTTACTCCAGGAAGCCTCATTTAATTCCAGGGCTGAGCTGTCCCCCTTAGTCCCTCCAGGATCAGGGCGAGTCAGGAACAAATGGCTCACCACTTCACCCTTTCTCTACAGATACATCAACAAGGCTGTCCGTTGCTGTCCCTGGCGAGGCTCCACTTCGCTCAGGCTCCAGCTGAAGATGTAGCCAGGTAACCTTGGGAAGCCTCATGTAGCTTGAGCAGGTTCAAGGCTATGGCCATGTATAATGGCTACTGTTTGTGCTGCTGTGAGAGAGCACCCAAAGTCAAGCAACTCGAGGGAGAAAGGAGATTAATTCAGCTTATGGCTCCACAGTCTTTCACGGTGGAGGCGGCATGGCTGGCCGGCCAGCTGAAGCTGGAGTCAGGCTGAATCACTCCCATCTGCTAGGCTGAGAGCTACTGCAAGACTGCTTGCTGCAAAGGTAGACTTTTCCTGGTTGTAGGGTGGGACTAATCCACATCAAGGCCCACTCCTTGGACTGCCTTCCTCCGGTAAAGTTCCACTTCTCAAAGGTGTCATGACCTTCCCAAACACATGAGATGTGGGGGACACATTTCAAACCATGACACCATGCCTGCCCAGAAAGACCTTGCGTGCTGGCAGGGCCCTGCTGACCTGCTGGGTGCTGGGCTTGGGCTCAGCACTGGCCTGCTGTAGAAAGGACCTGCATTTAGTCACACTTCCCTTCCCTGGCCTGAGGCTGAGCTCCTGGAAAATCCTCGAGTAGTCAGTCAAGAGTCTCCTCCTGCTGACGGGGTGTTCCCAAGAACAGTTACCTAAGGTTCTCTGTTGGACCCCTGGTACTTTTTGCAGAGACCAGACAGGATAAACACTCACAGAGGGAAGGGAAGACATAGAAACTCCATCCTCTTGGTAGCTATGCTGCTTGCTGACTTGTGAAATGAGTTCATCTAGTCACTGAAAAGACAAATAAGATTCTACTCTTTTAATGTTTTATTTATGCATTTGAGAGAGAGAGAGAGAAAGCAAGGACATGTATGGCACATAGACGGCAGCCAGAGGACAAAACTGAAAGTCAGTTCCCTCTTTCCACCACGTGTGCTTCTGGGGATTGAACTCAGGTCACCAGGCAAGCAGATGCCTTATTCGCTGGGTCATCTTGCCAGCCCTAAGATCCTACCGTTAATGAGTATTTCCCAACATAGTTACAGTGAGCCCTGGATTCATACCATTGGGGATCACTGGGCCTGCGTTTTCTGTACTGCTCCACTGTGCCCAGCACCCTACTTGAGTACTCAAGACAGAGCAGACGGGTTACCTCCACCCAGTGCCCCCCCGACACCAATCAGGATCTCATTGGCCAATGTCTTACTCCCATTTCCACACCCAGAAAGTAGGTCTCTAGGCAAAAAAGCAAGGGGAGCTTCCCCTTTTCTGCCACAGGTCACACTCTATTGTCTGTGTGGCCAGGCCACTCTGGGGCTCTGCCTTCATTCTTGTGACTGGTTCCCTTTCCCCCTTACTTCTCTCATGTGGAATTCACTTGATAGGGTTTTTCTATGTAGCCTTGACTGGTCTGCAACTCACTATATAAAAGCCCAGATCTATATCTGCCTCCTAAGTGCTGGAATTACAGCCATGACTCACCATACCTAGCTTTGTAGTAGGTTCTTTATGGATCCTGGGAGTGCTAGGGGTCATTTTCTCTGAGTAAGGAAGGGATTCTCAGATGTGCTGGGGTAAGCATACTGGCTCCCTGCATGCCAGATGAGACCGGGTGACGGCCTCAAGTAAGGACAGACCGTACGACACAGTGTAAAGATGCTGGGCGCCTCTACTGTACTGTCTTGGGACACTCACTCTTGGGACTAGCTTACAAAACTCAGGAAAATGACAAAGGGCTACAGATGAAGAGCTGCACTGGGCAAAGTATGGGAAGGGCCCTGAACTTTCCTGTGACCCTAGTCACAACCTCTAGGGACCTTCATGTGTTTAGCTGTCCAGAAACTTCCTGAGCCCTGTTTTTTGCAGGCTTTAGGAAGACTACCTACATAAGTATGACTTAAGAGCATATGAAAAAAAAAAAGAGCATATGAGTAGTCATCGGTCACTAGTTATCAAACTTCACCCCCCTCCTGCTCCCTGGAGTCTGGAGTGCAGCTGAAGTTCCAACCTGCTAAATCTGGTCTTGTTTTTCAATCCCATTATGAAGCTAGTTATGGCCACTGGCCAGAAATTGACTCATTATCCTACAAAGATACTTAAGACTTTGAAGATTATGAGCATTTTAAGACTTTTTTGAAATATAAACCAAAATTATATATATAATATATAATGATATATGATATATATATATATATCATAAGAGCCTAACGGCATCAAGCCCAGACATAAGCAAATACCTCCACATGACCGTAGTTGACTGGTTGTAGCTACTGACTGGCCACACTACATCCTCCTAATCAGGACCCCAAACATGACAAACTGAAACCATGCACACCTCATTCCAGTACTCTGACTACAGAAGAGGATGTTGTCAGCCACAGTGTTTGGAAGGACATTGGCTTCACAGAATTGGTATCTGGACCACAGGGCATGCTCCGGGCCCTGGAACCCAAGGACAATGACTCTTTCTCCACTACATTCCTTCCTTGGTGAGTCTGCGTTTTTTCCACTTGTCACAGAGGCGCAGTGACTTCACAGCCTTCCTCTCCATCTGAGAGTCAAATGTCCTTCTGACACTGAATGAACCAAGTCCCAAATATCTGGCACTCTCAGGGGCATTTCTGGAGCCGACAGATGACGAGGGGAGAACCCACCGGCGAGACATCTTCTAAGCCAGAAACAGGGTCCAGTTTCATGGGTTACCTCACACCTGCTACATGGGAGCATCTCCTTCATCTTCAAGCCAGCCAGTTTCCTCCTCCAACCTCTGACCTGCAATGATGACAGTTTTCATACCCTATGCCTCACACCCCCTGTCACCACGGCTCTAAAACATTAGAACCTGGTAGAACCTTATACAACATGACTTATTCTGTCCCCAATACTCCTGCCCAGAACAGCAGCTATGGACATAGACAGAAGGGATCAAAGTGTACAAGTGACTACGGTAGATGAGTCATAGATTCTCTCTGGAGAGTGAAACTTGTATTACTGACAGTGTTTGCTGAAGTTATGACAGAGGATCTATACAAATGGCTTCTCCTGGCCCTGGAAGAAGGAGCCTGGGAAATTCTAATCGGTGGAAGTATTGGCTGTGCCCTGGTTTTCTGCAGGATGTGGGGGGTGGGGGGAGGGTTCCTGGAAGGAGCTAGAACACCACGACTTGAGATAATCCTGCTTCTGAATTTAGTTCCCTGTAGTCAAGGAAGCGTCCTGGTTTAATGTAAAGAATCCAGAGTTCTACTCTATTCTTATACTTTTTCAAAAATTATAATTACTTCTAGTAGTATTAATAGTAGTAGTAGTAGTAGTAGTAGTATGGAGAGAGAGAGAACTGTGTGGAGTTGCTTCTCTCCATCCACCTTTTATATGAGTTCCATGAATCAAACTCAGGTCCTCAGGCTTGCATCCAGAGCGAAGCAAAAAGGAAGTAGAAGCAATCCAGTATGATTCCTGAAGTCACCCCTGGGCTTCCACAGACACACACGGTGACCTCTGGTACGCACAGACACATAAACACACAAAATTATAAATAAATGAATAAAGAAAGAAATAAACTTGTAGCAGAGCCATGGGGAAGATGGGTCAAGAGAGCATGGCAGATGTGGGGGCTGCGGTACCCCCGCTGCAGTGCAGCTCCCAGACTGGGGCAGGGGGAAGTCTCTTCCCTGTGATCTGGACCTCATCAACATCTTCTCCTGGTTTGTGTGGACAGCTGGGAAGTCATGCCCTCTCTTCTGAGCAGAGGTTGCTTCTCCCATTCAGCCTGCAAGAGGGTGAGGTTGATGCAGCTTTCGTCTCTAGCTTTTCTGGACCTGGGAAGAGTGGATGTCCTTCCTTACTGGCACTTTAGACAGGGTTCTCCAGCTTAGATCCTTGCGTCCTCTCCCCGACCACAAACACAAGTTCTACTCTCTGGCTTCTGCTATTCCCAAAGCTTCATCCGCCATACATAATTCTCAGCACCTTCAAAACCAAGGACTCATAAACCTGTAGAGCGCCACCTAGAGCAAATGGAAGATTGAATGCAGCCTGTGGAAAAGGAAGTCTTAATCCTTGACAGAAAAACAAGGAAGGCTAAGAGAGTTAAAATCACCAGCTTCCCTGGAGGACGGAAGTACAGAAACGATATTTTAGCCCACTGGTGCTTTCTGGAGCCCTTAATAAGTGAGGTCATAACCTGCGATCTTAGGTTTCAGAGCTGTCTTACGCACAGACTCTCTCTGAGTCTAGACAGCAGGGATGTGATCTTTGTGGAGTCTCAGGAGGCTGGTAGTCCCGAGCATCCTGAAAGCTATGAGACTACCCTCATTTCCTTAGCTCCCCTTCTAACCAGTCAAAGGTCCACACCCACATTTGCAACTATTCCCAGCCCCTAGTTATCCACTGTGTATAAACAGAATCTGACAAGCCCGGGTGATGGATTTCCACTGTTCTCCCTCCTGGAGGACTGGAGATCTCTCATCTGTTCTGGCCAATTAATCTATTTCCATCTCTGTGTGCTTCTTTCCCTTTCCATCTTTCCTACTTCTCAGCCCCAGGACAGCTTCAGGGGTTACCATGCTTAGACATAGTGCATTTGAGAATAGTTTTAAGAAAGGTTAGCAGCTAGGAGAGAAGCCTCTCCTTGAATGACTCCTTACCTTGGATCCTGCTTGGCCACTAGGCCTAGTCATGCAAATGCAATTCTCCAGTTTAGCCTCAGACTCACAAGCTATCTGATCGCCTCCCAGCTCTGCCCGGCTATTCAGTCTTGGCACAGCTCAGGTTCAGGAGTCTTTCTTCCGAAGTGCTTTCTCCTGCCCTTTTCAGGAGCACTGACTTACTTGCCTTAGTGGAGGTGCCTCTGTGGCCTTCCCCTTTCACCACGCATGTCCACCACGACTCATGTAAACCGCAACTGTTTTTTTTTTTAATTTATTTTCTGCTTTTACAAGCATGTTGAGTATCCATCCCGTTCCCTCTGACTCTTCTGCCTGAATGCTTCTATGGACCCCAGTTTTCACTCTTAAACCCCAACTGTTGTGACTGATACCCCCTTGTCTCACAGTGGATGGCTCCAGTGCAGTGACTTCCTAGGCCTCCATCATGCAGTTGCTATTGTTCCAAAGCCACCAGGCTGGGAGCATTGTGATACCATTTGGGACCCTTTGGGCTGTTGCTGGCATACCTGGCTGTAACTGGCCTGGAATCCTAGCTGCCTTGATCATGAGGCTGAACCAACATTCCAGGAAGATAAAGTAGTAGTGTAGACTCTGGAAGTCACAGAGTAAAGTCACAGGTTCATAGGTCACAGTCAGACAGACCTGTAGTCAGGAGCTGTGAAATTGCTGTCATGATGTCCTGTGGCTTGGTGAATGGATAGGGCTGTGTGCTGTTGACTTTGCCTCAGTTTATCCGGGCACCTTCTCACGTGCTGCTGCATCCTCGGCCACTGCCTTTTCCTCACGCTCCCTTCCCACCTGTCTGAGTCGAAGAAGTCGGGGATATGAGTTCAGGGCTGCTGCCACAGCACCCTCCACAACCAGTGCTACGTCAGCCAGGCTGGCACCACCCCGTGCTACCGCTCACCCTCTTCTTCTGTGTCACCGTTTCTCCTAGGGATCCTTCCCATTATGCTCTATTCTCGGAACAGCCAAACACCTGGCCTGTCCTTCCTTATCCCACCTGCCAGCATGTGCTGTCTGTTGCTGAAGGCGCAGCCTCCAGTTCCTGTCCTGCCTTCTCTCTGCTACGCGTCCCAGCTAGATGTCTGCCCTGCACTCTGAGGACCCTTCCCAGGGGCCCATGCTCAGGCCGACAACACGGCTGAGGCAGCTGCACACACTCCTTGCCGAGTTCTTCCAGAGCCAACGTGCCACAGCCCGCGCCACGTCATCGCTGCTTTCTCAGTTCCTATTCTCAGATCAAGATCCTCGTCCTGCACATTGTCAGCACTGGACCTTGAGAGGCATCTGTCTTGGTCAAAGGTGCCCAGCGTCATGAGCGCCAGGCATATCCCAACATCTAGGTGCCAACAGCATCTTTTTCTCAATTCTAGGTGATGATAACACTCGCAATATCTGATTTTCAAATATGAGTTTCAAGGTAAATATTTTTGTACTGAGGAGGCATGTCCATTGAGAATTTTGTTCACAGACACGAGACAAGTGGGCGTAAAGGGCCCCTGGAGACAGTCACGCAGAAGACACAGGATTATGGGAATGAGAGTGTGGGAGCCTCATAGAACAACATCGTTTCTACCAGACCAAAAAAACCACTGTCAATGCTCCCGCAGATGTCTACACCATTTTAAATAGTGAATGGTGTCAGAGCCTCTCAGTACGCAGTACATCACGACAGACATCTTTAAGGACAGTCAGACATAGGAAGGTCCATCCCCTGGTCTCCAATTTGTATGCAAAGTTCAGAATGATTCTTCCCAACCCCAGAAGCTGTGGCCTTCTTCCTTTCATACTGTAGTGGCCCATATGATAAAGGAAGAGAACTGACTTTTAAAAGTTGTCCTCTGACCTGCCTCTATGTGTATCCCATGGCATGTGTACACTTGTGCAGGTTCTCTCATACATAAATTAAAAAAAGACAAATAACCAAAATAATAGAGGGAAGACCTGGAGACGTGGCTCAGAGGGTAAGCTTCTGCCTCTCAAGCAGAAGGCCCTGAATTTGAATCCTGGGTCACACATAAAAAAATGCCAGGTGGAAATGGAGGGGGCCTGCACTCCTGGCCCTGAAGGCAGAGCCTGGGAAATTCCAGAGCAAAGCAAAAAGGAGGTAGAACAATCCAGGGTGATTTTCGAAGGCGCCCTTGGACCTCTATAGGCACACACAGTGTCCTCTGATTCTCTCTCTCTCTCTCTCTCTCTCTCTCTCTCTCTCTCTCACACACACACACACACACACACACGTGTAAGTATTGTCCTAAATCAGTGGCCGATAGTAGTTGTGTAGCTACCTAGTTCATGCTGTTATAACTTTAGTTCCCCTTACTCTGGTTTGTTCACATCTTGTAGTCTTGACATTCTGGAGATTTAGAGTTTCTGAATATACAGCCCTGATTGGGGCCTTGATCCTTGAGCGCCCACCTTTTCCTGGCTGAGGTTCAGAATCATTCTGTCATTCTGTTTTGTTTTTCCCATTTGCTTGGGGCCTTGGGAAAAGGAAACTGAAACAGAAGGCGGACGGACAGCACAGGCTACTGGAGACTCCGCCCCCGAGGTGCACTGCTCACACACTTAAGAGGACACAGCCCAGCCTCTGGCCGTGGGAGAGGTTGGAAGCTGAGAGGAGAGAACAGTCAGAACCTGCGGAGGACCTAGTGCTAAGAGTCCACAGCTATGGTGAGACCAATTTGGGGCAGAGAGAGATGAACTCCATTCCAGTTGACTTTCCTCTCCTACATCCCCCTCTTTGATAGGGTCCCCCAGAGACAGAGCACTAGGGGGTGGGAAGAGAACAGAGCCGCTTAGAGTTCAGTGCAAGGCCAGTCACTGGACTCTTTGTCTGCTCAGCCTCCAGTCCCTTGGGGCTGGGCCCAGAAGGGTGCCTTAGTGGGTGAACTGAGTTAATGTAATGGTTGTTCGGGGGGCAGCTCTTCAGAATAGACCCCTGTCTCTCACATATCTGAATCCCGTGTACTCGCGCCACCTTCTGATGGGAGAGTGGGCTGCTGGCTGGGGGAGAGGGGAAGCGGGTGCTACAGGTAGCGCTTCACATGCAGCACCTCCCAGGCTGGTGACAGACTGCTCTAAGCTTATGCGATGTCTGCAGGGTTGGGACCTGAAGGTGAAGATGCTCGGGGGAGACGAGTTTCTGGTGCCCCTGAGTAACTCCATGACGGTGTTGGAACTGAAGAAGCAGATTGCCAAGAAAATTGGTACAGCGCCCTTCCAGCAGCGTCTCGTCCACCCCAGCGGTGACGTACTGCAGGACAACATCCCCCTCATCACACAGGGCCTGGGCCCTGACAGCACTGTCATGCTGATAGTGCAGGATTGCAGCAGTCTGCTGAGCATCCTGGTGAGAAATGACAAGGGCCGCAGCAGCGTCTACAAGGTCCAGCTGACGCAGACGGTGGCGGAGCTCAAGAAGCAGGTGTGCCAGCAGGAGCAAGTACAGCAGGACCAGTTCTGGCTGAGCTTCGAAGGGAGGCCCATGGAGGATAAGGAGCCACTGGGGGAGTACGGTCTGACATCCCAGTGCACGGTGTTTATGAATCTGCGCCTGCGGGGAGGGTCAAACTATGTCTAAAGTCCCCACCCAGAGTCAGCATTGGTAATAAAAGACAGTTTGGAGAGCTGTGCACCCCGTTTGTATGTCTGTCCCAGAAATGCCGTCTGCCCACCTTCCTCTCTGCACCCTGCTGAAGTCAAAGGAAGGGTAAGGTGAGAAAAAACAGGATTAGTCATGGTGACAAGGTCTGGGTTGCCATGTTAAAGGACAAAGGTTTTACAGAGCCTATCGGAGACTTCCCCTTTCAAATCCTTTGGGGGAATTTGGATCTATTTAAAAAAATTATTAGAGGGGGCTGGAGAGGTGGCTCAGGGGTTAAGCCTCCGCCTTGCAGGCGGAAGATCCTGAGTTCGGATCCCAGATCCTACGTATAGACGCCAGGCAGAGCGGGGGCGGCCTGCGCTTCTGGTCCTGGTAGGGCGGAGCCTGTGAATCCCGGGCAGAGTAAAGGAGGAGGAGGTGGAGGTGATCTATGGTGGTTCCCAAATTTGTCTGTGATTCTACACATACACATACATACACACATACACACATGCACACACACATGCGCACACACGCATACATGCACAATTGAATAAATAATAAATAATAAAAAATTAAAAAGTTTAAAAAAATTATTAGAGAAAGAGAATGTGCATGCATATGAGTAGAGGTCAGAAGACAACTTTTGAAAGTTGGTTCTGTCCTTCCATCATGTGGGTTTCCAGGGCTGGAAGTCAGTTGACTGGGTTTGTGCTATCTCTTTTGTTTGTAAATTTAATTCTAGAAAAAGACACTTTTGCTGGGACCCCACCTAGCAAGGGTGAGCCCCAAGTATCCCCTAAACTATTGGCCTCATCCCTCCATCTGAGTGAGAGGGGCAATCCAAAGCAGGTCACGGGGTGAGGCTCCAGATGGGGACCGGAAACAAAGAGGTGAGCTGTAGACCTGCCTAGGTGTGAAGGAAACTGGTGGATGATCTTACAGATTTCCTCTCTGTCCTACTGCTTTGGTCCATGGATGGGTAGGATATGCCTGGCCATTCAGCACACCTCTGTCAGGGCCATGGAGAGGCCTCAGTCAGAAGATCAGGGGGCACCTGGAATTGGTGACTTACCTTGTCCAAAAAGGAAAGTATATCCCAAATGAAGGAAACACCTAACTTGGAATGAGCTTCATCCTCCTTTTGCCTGATGCTTCTTTCTTTTGTCTCCTGTACCCATTTACTGAACTGTAAGACAACCTAAGACATAACAAGCAAGGCAGAACAGGCAACTCTGCCTCCTGGGACCAGGCTTCTGAGAAACTGAAACCGCAGCCTCAGGAGGACCTTGGACGCCCTCTTTTGGTATGTTGGTGTGTTGGGTGCACATTTGGACCAGGCGGCCACCAGGTGATGCAGCAACAGCACCCACTGTGTATATGTGAGGACACACCTTCGTTGCTACCCTCTTTCCTGAAGCCTGTCAATGTACGGGAGGCGGGATCGTCTCTGGAGAGCCTGCTCACATCCACTCTACTTTGCTTCTGGCTCAGAGCCCTGTGCCAGGCGCACCACAAACGCTGTCTGGGAAAAGGGGGCGGCGGCGTTCTTTCTCCTTCGATCTTCCGGAGGCCAGGACTCGCTCGGACACTTGGGGCCTTAGTTTATTTACACTTACACCTACACCCACCCAGCCGGGCCAAACTCAGAGGCGCAGATCCGAAAAGGGAGGGTGCGGGCGACTCCGCAGCGGCGCGGGAGGCGGCAGAGCGTCCCGCTGCCCCACCAGACCAGGCAGCCGGTAGGCGGGGCACCGCGCCGCGGCGGCCGGCAGAGGGCGCGGCCTACCCGGCCGCCACCGACCCCCGCGGCCCCGGCGCGGCGAGCTCGGTTCGCCGTTCCGGCGGAAGGCAAACCAGGGGCGGCGAGTCTCAACTCCCGTCCGGGGCACCCCGCCTCTCTCGGCCCCGGCGCCGCCGCGAGTCCCTTGGAAGTCCCGTCACGTCGCCTCTAGATTATACATTAACCCGGTCTCAGCCGCAGTTCCTGGTGGGGGGGTCCCTGCGGACGGAGGAGGGGCGTGCGCAGAGCGCGCCGCGGTGGGCGCACCTTGGCGTCCCCTCCCCCAGGACGGCCCGTCCCCCGCCGCGCGCCCCCCGCCGCGCATCCCCCGCCTCTACCCGGCGCCGCGTTCCGGCGCTTTGTTCGCGGCCAGCGCGGGTCGCAGGGAACAGGGTGGGCGCCCCCCCGAGGGGGCGGGGCTGCCTGGGTCCCGCCTGCGCCCCGCCCCCGCGCCGCCCGCCCTCCCGCCGCCCCCGCCAAGCTGCGGCCCGTCCAGTCCAGTCCTGTCCCTTGTGCGGCTTGGCCCGCGCGCTCTCCAGGCCGCCTTCTGCCGTCCTTGGCTGCGCCATGGCCAGCCTGCGGCTGTGCAGCCCGGCCCCGCTGCAGTCACTGCTATTGCTCTTGATGGTGGCTGCGCGTACTCTGCCCGGCGCCCGCGGGACGTGCCCGGAGCGTGCCCTGGAGCGGCGCGAGGAGGAGGCGAACGTAGTGCTCACCGGCACAGTGGAAGAGATCCTCAACGTGGACCCGGTGCAGCACACGTACTCATGCAAGGTGGGCCCCAGGATCCTTGGGACCTCAACTCCCTGGGAGCCCGGCTGGGGGCGGGGAGCCCTCTTCCCCTGAAGCTCCCATCCCTGAGGCCCGCCCCTTGCCGACTGGCCTCCCTGCCGGGACCCCCACCCCAGGCGTGGGAACAAGCTCCGAAAGCTCTGCAGCCCCAGCTCGTGCTCCCTTGGCGACCGCCAAGCCTCCGGGTGGGGCGCCAGGTCCGGTAAAACTCTGCAGCTCCCGGGAAAGTTCCTGCGGGGCTGCTGTGGTTCCACCCACGTTGCCCGGGCCCCAGAAGCTGTGGCGTCTGCCCCTCACCTCTCTCTCTAGACCCACTGCCTTGTTAGAAACAAGTGTAATCGCCGAGGAAGGAAAACAGTTGTGGTCAGGGAGGTGACTTTGGCTGAGGTGGGGGAGACGACTCTGTCTGGTGTCAGGCCTTTACCATGGTAAAGGGGATGGTCGGTTGAGAAAGGGGGTACACGACCTAATCCCCAAGTCCAGGGAGTTAGTAGAGGGGGCTGCAGTGACTGAGTAGGAGGTAGGAGCAGAGAGATGGGGGGAGTGGGGGGGCTGTGACTGAGTCTCCCGTGTTGGAGGGGGAAGGGACAGGTGCTGGTTCTTTTTCTGGGAGAACTGGGGTTCCCCTGCCTAGGATAGGGGAGGTTGCTTTGCTTCAAAACTTCAGTTGCATCTGAAAGCACCCTGGAATAGGTATGGTGGGCTCCTGCCACAGTTGGTTAGGAAGAGCCCTGGACATCGAAGGTTGGTTCTTTTGACTCCCTCTCCCCAGAACACCTCACTAGAAATCAGACTGTTCAGGCCCAGTGGGAACGGGAGGGTGGAACTTCTTTCAGAGTGGCCTGTTCTTGCTACAGCTGGGATCCCCCCCACTGGGCCCCCTCCCCTCTGCCAGGGCATTTTGCCAAGTCCCTGCAGGATTTTCCCGACTTCCTCCCTGCTGCTCCTGGGTGTGGCTGGGGTGGGGGAGGTGATGAAAGCTGCAGGCCTCCCCTTGTTTGCCGTATCTCCCACTATAGTCCACTGTGTGTATGTTGGGGAGGGGGCAGGTAGATGAGATCTGTGAGCTGCAGTCTGGAGGTTCCCAGCAGGGTGAGGCAGGTGGACAGGCCGCCCATTGTCTTTCACTCCCCCCGCCCCCATTCCCCAACCCCAGACCCAGCCGAGCTCCAGAGGAAGTGGCCTTTTCCAGGGAGTCCTTGGGCCCCTGAACCTGTCCTGTGAGGGATGCGTGGGCGGGACTGCAGGCTGCATCCCCTAGGGGAGTTTGTCAGCCCAGGCACCCTCAGGGCCCCAAAGAAGGTGAAGGGTGGGGCCAACTTGCATTGCCCAAACTTGACTGCACAGTTCAGAGTTGTCTTAGCTGCACAGATTCAGGCTCAGACTTGGGAGCAGAGAAGGGGGTGTCAGCCCAGATACAGGTTTTCGGGTATCCAACTGGGCCCTTGCTTTGAAGCCCCTTGCCCTACTGAAGAACTGGTCCTGAGTGTTGGGGACTAGAGGCCAGAACAGGGGGAAAGGCCTGGGTCCCCAGTCTGGTGCCTTTGTCCCATGGGAAGGGGACCACTTACTTGCCTCCATGTCTGCTCAGGTCCGAGTGTGGCGATATTTGAAGGGAAGAGATGTGGTGGCCCAGGAGAGCCTGCTGGACGGCGGCAACAAGGTGGTGATAGGTGGCTTCGGAGACCCCCTCATCTGTGACAACCAGGTGTCCACTGGAGACACCAGGATCTTTTTTGTGAACCCAGCACCGCCCTACCTGTGGCCGGCCCACAAGAATGAGCTGATGCTCAACTCCAGCCTCATGCGGATCACTCTGCGGAACCTGGAAGAGGTGGAGTTCTGTGTGGAAGGTGCGTGGTGAGCGTGTTCATACACGGGTGCTCTAAGATGGTGACAGAACTCACGGGGACTGAGGGAGAGCACAGGGTGTCTCGTCCTGTTTCCTTGTCTGGTGCATATTCCTGCTGCTTGGCCTGATGGCTGCATGGAATCTCTAGTCTTGTGGGTCGGCACCCCAAGCCCTGATATTAGCCGTTTCTGGTTTCGACTCTTATGCAGGCCGCAGGCACGCAAAGGGATTGTTGCCCGTGCTTCCTCCTCAGCATCCCACACTCCCTCCTCGGAGGGCCCTTTCTTAGGGAAGAATGAAGACCAGCTGCCACTTTCCTACCAAAGTCCAGACGTCTTAAACATGGATTGGCATGTTTAATCAAATCCCATGGCGAGGCTCAGGGTTGGAGGAGAGGAAGCTGCCCTGTGTGTCCCCGAGGCCATGGTTTGGAACACCACTCTGTGGAAAGAGGCTTCTAGCCTATAGGTGACTAGATCACAAGCCACCAGGACTCCCTCCTCGCTTAGGACAGCCTCAGTTAGGGACCAAAAAACCCTTGGCAGGAAATGTGGCAAAGAACGCTTTCTCCTTATCACCTTCACATCCTGTCTGTTCCCTCATGGCTGGCTGGAAAGGGATGTAGGGCTGGGAACAGAAACTTCCCTTCTCAGGGCAGTGTTAGGGTCACAACTTCCCGTCCTCTGATGTGCTCTGTTGGATAGCAGGGAGGTTCTGTCTCCTGTCTGCCTTTCTGCTTTGATGCTAGCTTGGCCCCTGCTCATACCCCTGTGCTGATCTGAGACGACCCTGCGTGGGCAACCCTGTCGCCTCTCTCCTGGAGATGTGTCCCGCTTCTCCGAGCTGCCTCCAGATCTCCTCTACGGGACCACAATTAGCACAGACTTGCTTTGGGGACTTGTATGGGGTCCCATTGGGTATGGAGAGATTCTGGCCTTGCTGTGGAAACCTGTGGTTTAAGAAACTGGTGGTATGAAGGTTCGTGTAAGTGGGGGACAGAGGGCCCGCCCCATCTCTTGTCCCTGCCAAATCAAGAGGGTGAATCATTAACAAGTAGGTGGGTCCAGCGGCTAGAGGGTCCATGACTCAGTACCTGAGTACTTTCCTCAGGTCAGAGGCCAAGAGCGGGTGCGTGGGGTGGTCGTGTGGGCAGAGTTCAGCATCTCACCAGGACCATCTCTGTCCATGCCAGATTTTGCCTTTGGTGCCGGCAGTACCAAGTCTGGAGCAGGAGAGCTGGGAAGGAGACTCGCGGGAAGAAAGCACCTTCGTGCGTGTGACCCTCGTGGCCAGCACTCAGGGTGTCCAAGTCTCAGCCAGCATCTCTGGGGAGGACCCAGGAGCAGCTGGCCTGGAGGGAGGGGATTGGGGCTGGGACTGGGGGGCTCATAAAGACAAGCAGGGAACTGATGAGAGGCCCTCGATTGCAGGTCACCTGGGTTTTACTGAGTTGGTGGCTCGGGTCTGCTTTGTAAGTGGACGAGGGTGCTTTGGGGAAGCTGGACCCTAAGATTAGGTCAGGGGTCCAGGCCAGGAAACATCGTCTTGCCTGCCTCTCGCAAGCTGGACTCGTCTGTAGAGATGAGGATTTCAAACTCCATCCCAGTTTCTCATCCTTGAAGTAAACCTACCCTCCTCTCTCTTCATTCTGCCTTTAGAGGCCTCACCCCTAACCCTTCCACAGAGGGAGCTTGGGAAGCCTGGCCATTCTTATCTCTTGGTCACCCCTAGAACACCCCTATCCCAGCTACCCCTCCTCCAGTCTCAGCAAAGCTCCTCCTCACTTCCTCTGCTTGGGGAGCCACATTCCTGGCATAACTTAGACAGGTATGTGCCCCTCCCTCTCCAGCACCTTTGGGCAGAGGAGCCTGCTTACTCCTTCCGAAAGGGAACCCCCATCTTTTGTCAGAAAAGGTGCCTGTCTTCTTTATGGGCCAGACACCCACCCTGGAAGCTGTTGGGAACAACCCTCCCACCACGTGTGCTGGTTGGGGTGCTAAGTTCAGCCCATGCTTGTCTTCACCCCACCTGTCCAGATGCTGGACCTGGCACCCCCCCAAGGCCCCCCAGGAGAGACATAAGTCTGACTGAGGCCTCTTCTTCCCCACTAGGAGCCCAGAGCAGAGAAAGGAAGTGTTGTCTGTCTCAACCAGGGCTGGCACACGGGCCGGGCAGGGGGCCAGGGGCGAGTGAGCCTGGCCCTTGATCAGCTTGGCCCTACCCAGCTGGGGTCTTGGTAGCCTTACTCCCAGGCCTGACCTGGCCAGCAGGGTTCTGTCCTCCCTTTCTGTCAGGCAGCCGTCCAGGACATTCAGGAGGGCAGAGCAAAGAAGAGTCACGTCCTAGGGCATGGTGGGGTGACCCCGACCCGCCAAGACCTGCTCCTGGCCCTGGGGCCACATAGGGAGGTCCCTGGACGGTGGGAGGACTGCCCTTCAAACTGGACTGACTTCCTGGCCACCTTCAGCTCCCCCACATTCCTCCTGCTGAAGGGGGGGTGGTCTCTCTCTGTGGCCACTCTCCAGTCCCACCCAGAGCTCCTGAGGGCCCCGCCCCCAGGCAGGTCCAGGCTGGAGGCCCAGGCTGCAGGCCTGGAGGCTCCTTGCTACTCAGCCTCTTCCCCGCAAGAAGAGCCTGCTAAGGCAGGGAGGGGGGCTTCCTGTCCTGGCCAGGAGGTTCTGGTAGGAAGCCATCTGCACGAGCAACTGGGCATGGTGGGTCTTGTCTGGTCTTTGGGTTTGCCTGGGCTCACCAAGGCAGCCCCCAGGGTGGTCTTTCCTGACTGAAATAAATGGATGGTGAGAAGTAGGTGCCTTTGGTTCTGTGGGGTGGGGTGGCCTTTAGGCAAGCAAAAGACAAGACCAAGCTAGTGGAAGTTGTTCTTGGCTTTTTATAGACTGTGCTCTCCCAGAGAAGAGACCACCCCCGCACATCTCACTGCTGATTGGCTATAGGAAAAAGAAAGTTCTTTTTATTTATTTATTTTGCCTGTGTGGGTGTGTATGTGGGGGGGGTGTGCAGGAGAGGCACCAAGTGTCCTGTGGAGGCTCAAGGGTGACTGCTGGAATCATCTTGGATTGCTCTCTAACTCCTTAGTGCTTTGCTCTGCGATTTCCCAGGCTCCTTTCAGGGCTAGAAGCACAGATCACCACCATTTCTGCCTTTGGTTCTTAATGTGGGTCTGGGACCCAAACTCAAGTCCTTTTTTTTCCGAAGCAAATCTCTAGCCCCAAAAGAAAGTTCTTTCAAAACCTCCTCGGTAGATATGGGTCTCTGGTAATGGACAGAACAAATTGTGTTACGACTCGTCTGAGCCCCACAGCACCCCTGTGGGTTATGTGGTTCGTATTGCAGAGAGAAGAGAATGGGAAGGAGATCAGGGCACTAATCCAAGTCTGAGAAGACTCCCTCAACCCAGGCCTGAGGCTGGTCTGATCCAGGCCAGGTCTGAGGGGGGACTGAGAATAGAATGGAAGTGTTCAGAGAGAGGATGCATGCTCCAGGACCATGGGTCCAGGAAGGCCCTGTGCTCCTGCTTGGCAAGGCCTTTGTGGCTGCTTCCCCTCCCTGTAGTAGGATGGGAGGCAGCTGTCCTTCGCCTCCCTGTGGAGACCTAGATGAGCTCCTGCTTCAGTTGGGGCTGAGGCATGGATGGGGTGGCAGAGAGACCCAGAGCTCCTGGGAGACCAGGCTTGGGGCTGCCACAGTTGTCGTAGTGCTCTGCCTTCCTGGATCAGTTAGCTGAGGTACGAGGGCTCAGTGCCCTCTGTTCCTCAGCTGGGGAAGTAGCTCCGTGGTAGACTTTCCAGTAGAGAGGGACCCATCCCTTTCCTACCTCTCCCCTTCCTGCAAGGAGCCTGAGAACATCCTCTGGGAAGGCCTCCTGCAGGGACAGCTGACGACTGGACCTGGGAAAGGAGATGGCCCTCCCAGGCCAGAGAAGAAAGGAGGGGAGGGAGGCTCCGTCACAGCATAGGACTGTTTCCAGCTGTGTAGACTTTACAGGGATATATATGCTTATGCCCGAAGCTCTAGATAGGGATGGGTGTGGTTCTCCCGCTCTGATTTCATTGCGCTCAGCCTAAGTGGACATTATTCAGGTGTTGGGCCAGTGTGCTGGAACTGGGCAACCTTTGCCTGTATCTGAGAGGTCAGGTCTTGGCCTCTGTCCTCGTGCACATTTGAGTCGTTCCCTTTGTTCGCTGCTGATTGTCTAGTCTGCTTTCCTTCATCTGTTGCGTCTGGCCGGACCCTCTACGTGCCTGAGGACTGGACCATTTCCTATGAGCTCTGCCTGTGGGAGGGACTGAAATGACTGTGAGCATCTAAAATAAAGGACATTCTCAGTGGGCTTCCATGAGGACAGGAGAGGGTCCTGGAACTGGGTAAGTTCACTGTCCTTCAAGCCTGCCAGACCCTAGGGCTGTCAGTGGCTCCTTACTGCTGCGCCAGAGCCAAAGAGGGCCAGGGTTAGATATGCATGTGTGTGTGCACGCATGAGTGTGCGCATGAGTGTGCGAGTGAACGTGGGGGCATGTGTGTGCATGTGAGTGTGCGTGCGTGTGAGTGCACGCCTGTGAGTGTGTGTGAGTGCGAGTGTGTGAGGACGTGTGAATGTGTGTGCATGTGAATGTCTGCATGTGAGTGTGCGCATGAGTGTGCGAGTGAACGTGGGGGCATGTGTGGGCATGTGAGCGTGAGTGTGCGCATGAGTGTGCGAGTGAACGTGGGGGCATGTGTGGGCATGTGAGCGTGAGTGTGCGCATGAGTGTGCGAGTGAACGTGGGGGCATGTGAGTGCGAGTGTGTGAGTATGTGTGAATGTGTGTGCATGTGAATGCATGTGAGTGTGCGAGTGAACGTGGGGGCATGTGTGGGCGTGTGAGTGTGAGTGTGTGCATGTGAGTGCGTGCGTGTGAGTGCATGCCTGTGAGTGTGTGTGTGTGTGACTGTGAGTGCGAGTGTGTGAGTACGTGTGAATGTGTGTGCATGTGAATGTCTGCATGTGAGTGTGCGAGTGAACGTGAGGGGCATGTGTGGGCATGTGAGTATCTGTGTGCATATGTGAGTGTGTGTGTGTGAGTGCGTGTGCGTGAGTGTGTGTGTGCGTGTGTGTGTGTGTACCTCTCTTGGCCACTCTCACCCTGGGCCTAGAAGAAGCAGGCTGGCAGTATGGTTGCGTAGGCCCGCATGCTCACAAGTGATGTTGCAGCACGTCTGGGAGAAGCGGGCACAGATGCCATGTTGGCAGAAACGCTTAGAGATGCCCCTATTCTTTCTTCCCCTCTATTTGTATTTTAAGATTTTACACATGAATCTGTGTCATTTTCAATCATTATTATCTAACTTCAATCTATTTTCTCCTATTACAAACTTGTTCCTTCTCCACAAGTTTCCCTCCCACTCTCTTCTCCTGTGTGTGGCTTACCGAGTCCCATCTGAGTTACTGTGAATGACATGTGTCTGGGTGCTTGTGACAGCAAGGATGATAAGCTATTGGTCATGCCATTGGGAGAGTAGCTTCCCTCCTCCCTCAGTCAGCATCAACTTTTGTTACTGTCTAAGGGACACGTGATGCCTGCTCTTTCCCCTTTCTTGCCAATCTTATGTACGTCTCGTGGGAGTAGACACAGCTGCATTAACCTCCTTTTTTTTTTTTTTTTTGTATGAAAAGTGGCTTGCATTGCTGCCCATCCATCCCTTCATTCACCAGCTTATCTTTTTTTCTTTTCATGTATATGTGTATGATGCATGTGAGTGTTTTGCATGCGGGTGAATATATGTACACAAGTGAACTTCTGTGCTTGTTTGTGGAGGTCCAAGGGTGATGTGCAGATTAATCCTCATCAGTCGTCCACCCTGTTGTTATGAGTCTGGGTCTCTGACTAAACCTGGAGCCATTCGCCTGCAGGGCTAGAATTACAGGTGAGCTTCCATACATGCTGGCATCTTTACGTGGGATCTGAACTCAGGTCCTTTTGCTTGCAAGGCAAAGGCTTTGACCACTTAGCCATTTCCCAGCCCCAGTGTCATTACCTTATACATCCCCATTCTGCAGTCATCCCTTAGGGGTTCACTAGGCATCCAGGGCAGCCACCTCTAGGGCCCTATTGGAGTTCTGGTGACCTCCCGGGGGAAGTCAGGTGTAAGTAGTGAGTCGAGGTTAAGGCAAAATGCAAGGAGTAGCAGGAAGTTGCTGCCATGTGACTGTTCTGTTGCCTTTCCTGTTCCTTATGATGTCTGCTGGGCAACACCTCCCTGAGGCCACCTGGAACTCACCCTGAGCCACTGGGCCATACAACCCTGCTGTGACTCACCCAGCTCAGTGTGACCAGCCATAAGCAGGGACACTAAAGTGTCCAGATCACACTCAGATGCCACGGGACTCCTTCCTTCCCCTGGAGATGGGCAGGATATGACTAACCTGGTTTGGGGGACATCTGTGAGGAGAGGGACAGTGTAGGACCCTGCTGCCCCCTTAGCAGGTATCCCTGGAAGATGCCAGGACAAAGGTAGAGATCCCCAGATCCCAGAGGCTGAGGACGTGCCTCAGACTCCGTCCTGCTTATCTGCAGCTTCATCTTTCGGCTATGACTCTGTGAAGGACCCATCATTTGGTCACGTACCAGTTTCACTTCTAGAAGTCATATTGAGCATCTGAGCTTCATTTGAAAATGCCACAGTATCTCCCCAAGGCCAGACAAGACCGCTTAGGTGCTCAGGGAGGCATAGACTGCTTGATTAGTTTTGGGGGAACAGCCCTAGATTGGAATCTAGTTATGACTAGGTGACTGAGAGGTAATCAGACCCTTTAAGCATGTTGGCTGCCTTATGAACGAGCCTTGTGGTACCAGTAGTTTTTGTTTAATCCTGTTACCCGAAGAGCAGGCTGACTGTCAAAGGTCAGGGTCCTAGTGGATGGGCATAGGTCTGGCCAGGCACTTGTCTACCTTACCTGGAGAAGAAGCGTGATTACAGGGCCCTGGGCCTGGAAAAAGGAGCCCTGAAGCCACCTCTTTGTCAGTCAGCCAGGCCCACTGTCTTGCTGAGAGCACCTATTATCTAAGGCCAAGGAGGAAAGAGGAAGGAGGAAGGAGGAAGGAGGAAGGAAGGAGAAGGGAAGGAGGAAGGAGGAAAGGGAAGGAGGAAAGAGGAAAGGGAAGGAGGAAGGAGGAAAGGGAAGGAGGAAGGAGGAAAGGCAAGCAGATCAGAGGATGCAGAGGCTCGCTGCTCTGCCCCACCGAGGCAGCCATACACCTCTGTGGCCGCGGTGGCTGGTGCTAAGTCCACTAAGTCCACCAGATACCTCCGTGAACCTGAGCAAGCATGCCCAGAGATCCCTAACCTCAAGGAAGGTAAGTAGGGCCTCTCCCTGGCTGGGCCAGAGGTCAGAGGGAGTGGCAAGTCTACAGACTGGGTGAGGCCACACACTGAGGGTGTGTTTGGGGATATCCAGGACAGCTTGCTCAGTGGGCTTCTCTCAGCCATCCCACACCCAAGCCTCATTGTTTTTTCCCAGGGAATCAAGCAGAAGCCTAAGTAGAGGAGGAGGGAGGGTTCATTTACATGAGAATGGAGCAGGAATTGACGACGGCTGGGCTTGGGCTCTGCACGCTCTCCAGGCTCTGACTGTAGCCACCCCTCCCCTCCTCAGACACAGAGAAGTATTCCAAGGTTCCTAAGTCACTGCCTTTGCAGGTATCCACCAAATGCAAAGCGGATGTGGCCAGATCCATTGTGCTTGGAGGGTTGAGGGGCAACACAAAGAACACCTAGTGTGTATGACTGCAGAGGGCTGGTGTACACACGGGCCAGTGAGGGTGTGTGACGTCACTGCCTGAAACTTGAGTGACTGCTGGAGAGCAGGAATACCTGGCGTGCAGGTTCACATGTGCACTTGCATGTTGGTGGGATGTGGGGTAACACCCAACTCAGCATCCTGTCATTCCTGGCGTGAGCCTGCCCAGGCCGTCAAGGCTGAATGATTTTGTCTAAAGATCCCAAAATAGCTCCAGTAGCCTGTGTTCCCCTTCCCCCCACCGGGCCTGGATCCTCAAAGGCTCCTTTGTCTTTTGAAAACATCCTGCCCCTACAGGGGGCTCAGACACTGATGGGGTTTGGTGGGGCCCCTGCCTGGTTCCCTTTCCCCAATGTTGGCCTTGGCTGGAATAGCCTGTATATGGGCACTGAAAGACTAGCCTGTTGAGATGCCTTCAGGGTCTCTGCTTTTGTGGGAGAGGGGAGCAAATTTCCCAGGAGCACTTGATGCCTCTTCTGCCAGCCCTTCCCCAGTGCTCCCATACCACTTGGGTCCAGCCCTCCCAGACCCTGCTTCCTGTGCTTCCTGCAGAGTATGTGGGGTGGGGCATTGGATGGCAGCAGCGGCACCAGAGAGCAGCATGTGGCCAGCTGGATGTTGCCTGGGATACTTGTTCCCTGGCACTTTCTGTGGGACAGTGAGCAGCAAATGGAAGATGTATGTGAGCTGCACTAGGCTCCCCATTTTAAGTTCTCTTGGCCCTGATCCAAGCCGTGGAATAGAAAGGAATGGAGGAGAGGAGCTGGGTGGAATACCCCCAAATTGGGGAGACTTGTAGAGGGACCTGCCTGAGCAGAAGCAGTGAGCAGGGGGTGCTAGTTGTCTAGCCAGAGGGGCCTTAGAGAGGATCCTGTAGGAGGCAGTGTGGGAATGGAACCATGTCTGGCCAGTGTCCAATGAGCATAGGGTCTGAGGAGCCCCGGGAAGGGATCACTGAGGGACAGCAGAGGAGCCTGATATACTGAAACCATGGGCGCCCGGGAGGGAGAGAAGTGTGGCTAACACTGTGTCAAGATGAACAGAGATCAGGTGTGAGCCGAGGGAGGGCGCTGGTGGCAGCTGACGCTGGGGACTAACACTGTACCGTTGGTGTCACTGCGAGGGGCGCAGTCAGTGTGTCCAGCTGCGGTGGAGATTCAGCAGGAGCAGGGCACAGCCTGGCCTAAGCAGCACGGGGTCGGGCATGGACTCGGCAGGATCTGTGTCCCCCAGCGTTTGTGGAGAGGTAGAGTTCCCAGTAGGGCACAGGGAAGGGGGCTGCCTCAGAGGACCCAGGTGGAAATGACTACTCTGCTAAACAGGGATCCCTGCGGGAACGTCCCTCAAACCCCAACCTCTGCCTCCCTCAAACCCCAACCTCTGCCCCTCTGTTGCATACCTACTGAAGTTTACAAGATGGACTCTGGGGGGCGCTCCAGGCTCAAACTTGAGGGATAGTTGGGCAATCCACAACTATTTGCATAGAATTCATTGCTCTGTTCTTTCATGGCAGAGTTGGATTAATGGGTGGTTTGAGGTGCTACTGTTAATTTTCAGGGGGAGAGTGGGTGAGGTGGTTTCTGGACATACCACTTCATTTAAGGACTTTATGCGCTACCTGAGAACCCCTTTCATGCTAAGGTGGAGCCAGCAGGAACAGAAACACTCAGACACATGCATAAACAGACCAAACCTCAAAATTAGCTTCTTTACTGCAAGCCCAGATCTCCTGTGTCACTCATGAACCTCACAGCTCAACAGAGAATTAGCCAGACTGCGAAGGGTGAAAGAGGAAAGGACCTGCCTCTGCCCAAACTTGCAACCCCACGCTCCCTCCCACCCAGCTCCCTCCTGACCCACCTCCTCCTCAGCCTCTGTGAAACGGGGACTCAGCCACCTGCCTTCTCTTCATTTCCAATCTCTGCTCCTTTCCCGAACACCTGCCTCACTGCTGCCCCTGGCTTGGCCTCTGCCTCCTCTCCTGCACCTCCCTCACCCTCACTCCATTCCTCCGCTCCTGTGTCCCCTCAGGCTCAGCCTCTACTTACGGCTGCTCTGTCCCTTCACAACCGCTGTCCTCTTCCACGCCATCCTCTTGGTTCAGATCCGTGACTCCCTGTGGATGCGGGGTCCCCGGAGACATCTTCCTTTGTCTCTGCTCCCTGCCCCCGCCCCTGCCAGCGCCCCTCACTCACCGCCTTAGCCCGGCGAGAACAAGGGGAGCTTCCGCTGCTGTTACTGATGCTGCTGTTGCCGCAGCCGAAGCCGCCGCTGCTGTTGCGGGCGGGCGGGAGCCGCCGCCGTCAGCTCTTTATTCTCTCCAGCGAGGTTGCTCCTCCCGCTGCTGCCATCATCCGCTCCCGCCTCTGCTAGGCGCCAGCGCCCAGGTCTCTGCGGCCTCTCCGGCAGTGCGAGTGACTCCAGGGCTGCCAAGGACAGCGAGGGCTGGTGGGAGGAAGAGTCGCGGCCCACAGAAGTCGCCCCGGCCCTCCAGCATTCTCTGCTTCTGCGCTCACATTTGGGATTTCTTCTCTGTAGAATTCCGCACACCTCCCACCATGAGCTAGGAGGGCTGGGACACCCCAGACCATGATTGGCTGGAATTTGAGAGCACAACTGCCATCTGCTATCCCCGGGGATGGGGGGGTGTAGCCTGGAAGAGGCCTAGGGCGCTCCATGAGGACCCCCACGCCCAGGAAGTGGACTGGAGCTGTACCATGCCTCCGCTGCCCCTGGAACGCCGCCCCCGGCAGCAGCCTGGCGCTTCCCTGCTGGTTCGGTACTTCATGATCCCCTGCAACATCTGCTTGATCTTGTTGGCCACTTCTACACTGGGCTTTGCCGTGCTGCTCTTCCTTAGCAACTGTACGTGGCCTCTGGGTGTGGCCTCTGCTGCTTGAGCCCCTTAGCTCAGCTGCAGGGGGTTTAAGGCAGGTGTGGGCATAGCAAGGGCCACCATCTTGGATAGAGCATCTCTGCTTTCTGGGCACTGGACGGGCCATTTCAGTCACATGGTCAAGGCCCTGTTTCTGGGCTCCTGGTGCTGCTGACCCTTACCCTGAGCTACAGACACCCTTCTGTTGTCAAAGGGGCCTCCACACTGGGTTGGGGGCGAAAGTGAGACCCAGACTTGCTTTGTGAAGCAGGTGGCTGCTTGGTTCATCCACTCGTGGCCACGAAGCTGGAGGAGCAGAGAAAAGCCAGAGCCTCGACCCGTCAGTCAGCCTCCCGTCCTTGCTGACTACACCTGGAGCTGGAGGTTGGGTAGCGTCCTTGCTCAGAAGAACCTAACTTGGAGTTTTGTTTTTCCAGACAAACCTGGGTCCCACTTCACATCAACACCTCTGATGCCTCCTGATGGTGAGTAGAGGCTGTGGATTGGCAGGCAGAGGGCTATTGGGGTTGGGCTTGTTCTGGGGTGTGTAGACCACGTGTGTTTAGAGCGGGAAGAGACTGGACATAGAAGCTGGATCCTCTCCAGAGAGACCATAGAGGTCTTGGCTGTTGGCCAGTGTTGCTGAGTAGGACTTCACTGGGTTTTAAGCTCAAAACTAGAGACCAGTCCTAGAACCCACAAGTCGTGGGATGACATCAATGTGCGAGGTTTGGGTGGGACACTGGAGTCAGTCAGTCCGTTTGTGGGGGACTTCCTTCTCTTTGTCCTCCCTTTTCCCTACCAGGAAAGGGTGGGGCTAGAAACAGAAGTGCAGAAGGGAAACTGGGCTTTATTTGTGGGAGAGGGTCTACGACAACAGTAACATCTATTTGAGTTGGGACCTGGAAGGTCTGGGTCTGTGTCTAGGAAGAAGGAGGGAGCGAGGATGGAGCCCATCAGCCAACCTTTTTCAGTATTACGGCTGAGGCCAGGACTCCCAGAGGGGCTGCTGGTCTGTGGGCTTCTGTAATTAAGCTAATGCTAGGCGGGAAGCAGAAGGGATGCTGTTGGAAAAACAAGCAGAGACACTCTGTGGGTCTGCTGGCCCAGCCCGGCCCTCTCGCCCGGCTGCACTTCTTATCTTTGCTTCCAGCACTTGCCTCCATAGCTTTGTCAGGATTCCTGTGCTCAGAGTTGTCTCATGGGAGGCAGAGCCGTCATTCTGTCCTGCCCAGGGCATGGTTTGGGAGCTATCAGAACCTGAGGTAGGAGTTCTGAGCATCACTGGTGTGGGAGACTTCTGGTTCTCCTAGGAAGCAGCCCTGAGTAATAGAATCTGGGTCACTTGCTGAGGCTCGGGAGTGAAGGCACGTGCAGGGCCTCCATTCCTCCGTGCTGGGAAGGGAGAGTAAGAATGAGGACGGTGCTGAGGCCTTAGCAGTCTGCAGAACCAGGTAAGCAGCTTCCATACCTGGAACTGGGAGTCCTGGGCACCCAGAAGCCAGAGCTAGATGTTCGGTGTTCGGTGGCTGTCTACATAGGGATAATCTGTACAGAGCTGCTCTTTATCCCCTGGGACTATACTGTTAGCAAACTGTCATGTGCTCTTAGTCCCTAACTGCAGACCAGGCAGTGTTGCACAGTCAGCGGAAATGGGGGGCTGGTGGCGATGGGGGACCCTGCCCTAGCTCTGGACTCCTGTCATATGGCCCTGACACTGATGCCTCCTCGGCTACCCCTCCCCCAAGACCTGTAAGCCTCGGGGCTCTGCCTGGGGGTTGGCTCGGGGCTCTGGTGGCAGCACTGGGTGGTGTGCGACTTCCTGTGTTACCAGAGCTACAGGGCCTGACGGCCAGACGAAGGGGTGATGAACATCCTGCTAGTCCCAAACCAGCTGCCTTTGTTAAACCAGGGTGTGCGTGACCAGGGGTTGCAGAGTGGGAGGTGGGGGGACAGGAGGGCATGCTTCAATCCTCCCCCCATAACTTGTAAGAAGGGGCCAACCGCTCCAATGGGAACAAAGAAGAGGTGTCCTCTGAGAAAAGTGTCTGTAAACCAGGGTCAAGAGACCTGGGCCATCTGGGCCCTCAGTGGGCTCAGTGAGAGGATACTCTCCGGTGCATTTCCCTTCTCTCTCTTGAAGCCCCCCAGACTACCCAATGTTCACTTTCCCTCATATACACTGCCCTTCCCCAAACTGCATGTGTAGGCCTCTTACCATACCTAGTTGTCCTTAGCACACCCTGGACACATGCCACGGCCTTCACACATGCCAGTGCTTGCACTGCACATGAATGGCCACAAGCAGGGCTCTTGGCATCTGCTCCATCTCCCAACCCACCCGAGATTGCAGGGAAATTAAATATACCCTCCATCACTGTGGTGGTTATAAAAGTCCTGACGCCTCCAGTATCACATGGAGAGAGATTGACTGGGCAGGAAGCCGAGTGGCCAGGGATCAGGTCTGCAGGCGCTAAGCAGAGCATGCGTGGCGGGAGGCCTACAAATGATCCACCGGAGACTCATGACTCACAGGAGCCATCTGCATTGATGAGGGGCATCATGGAGAAATGACCAAGAGAACATATGAGGTGTTCACAATAACAAACAAGCTCTGGTGTGTAAAGCACTGTGACCTTGTCAGGAAACCTTGCTGAGCCTCTGCTTCCAGTCCTGCCCGTGGAAACACTGCATGTAACACACTGGGGTGGTACCTGAGGCCCAGAGTATGGTCGTTAGCAAGAGTTCCATCTGCTTCTGTGTAGAAGTGTGCTGTGGTGGCCAACACCAGGCTGCAGGTAGTCTCAGACTGTACCTACACGTATATTCGGTCAAGGATCTTGTCACGAGCTTTGAGATCTCCTGGCGTACAAACAAACTGTTGTGAAATGGTTGTCAGTCAACAGAGTGTAAGGGAACAGCCCTCACCAGCTTAATGGTTTGAGTGTGGGGAGGGCTTCCTGGGGAATAAGAACCAGACATAGAACAGGTGCCGTGTTCGGATGCGCTCTTTCGTGTGCTCTAAACCAGAATTTCACTGTGGGTCCTTTTTAAAAAAAGTATTTACTTATGAGAGAGAGAAATGGAGAGGGAGAGAGGTACATGCATGCGTCCATGTCATGCATGGGACAGATCAGAATAGAGCTGTTAGAACTCAGTGCTGGGCTGGAGAAATGGCTTAGGGGTTAAGACTCTGCCTCACAAGCAGAAGGTCTTGAGTTCGGCTCTCAGGTCCCACTTTAAAAAAATGCCAAGTACAAACTGTGGCAACCTGCATTTCCAGCCCTGGTAGACAGAGTCTGGGAGATCCCAGAGCAAAGAAAAATAAAAAAAAAAAGAGGTAGAACCAATCCAGGATGATTCCCAAAATCACCGTTGTGCCTCCACAGTGCCTCTGATACACTCACGCACACACACACACACACACACACACACACATATACACACATACACACACAAAATAAATAAAGCTTAAAAAAGAAAAAAAGTTCTGTCCTGACCAGCATATGAGCTTTATCAGGTTTGTGAGTAGCTGTCTTCCCTGCTAAACTATCTCACCACCACCCTCTTTTAAATTTATTTATGAGTATTTATTATTTATTATGAGAGATAGAGGAGAGAAATTGAGCGTATGAGACAGAACACACATGCATGCCATGACACACAGGTGGAGATCAGAGAACAACTTTTGGAAGAAGTAGGTTCTCCTACTATGTGGGCTTCTGCTAAGCCATCTTGTACCACACCTGTCCCCTGTGCTCCTCCTCCTCCTGCTCCTCCTCCTGTTCCTCCTGCTCCTCCTCCTCCTGTTCCTCCTGCTCCTCCTCCTCCTGCTCCTCCTCCTGTTCCTCCTCTTCCTCCTCCTCCTGTTCCTCCTGCTCCTCCTCCTCCTGCTCCTCCTCCTCCTGCTCCTCCTCCTCCTGTTCCTCCTGCTCCTCCTCCTCCTGCTCCTCCTCCTGTTCCTCCTCTTCCTCCTCCTCCTGTTCCTCCTGCTCCTCCTCCTCCTGCTCCTCCTCTTCCTCCTCCTCCTGCTCCTCCTCTTCCTCCTCCTCCTGCTCCTCCTCCTCCTCCTCTTCCCTCCTCCTCTCTCCTCTCCTCCTCCTCCTCCTCCTCTCCTCCTCCTCCTCTCCCTCTCCTCCTCTTCCTCCTCCTGCTCCTCCTCTTCCTCCTCCTGCTCCTCCTCCTCCTCCTCCTTCTGCTCCTCCTCTTCTCCTCCTCCTCCTCCTCCTCCTCCTCCTCCTCCTCCTCCTCCTCCTCCTTCTCCTCTTCCTCCTCCTCCTTCTCCTCCTTCTCTTCCTCGTTTTTTAAAACAGGGTCTCGCATTTCGCATTTGTAGCCCAGATTGGTCTAGAATTCATTAGGTATACCTGACTTTGATGCAGGTCTCAGTAGTTGAGAAATAGCTGTCCTTGACTGTGAGGTTGGGACCAGGGAGAAGCCCAAAGAGTCTCCAGCATTCAAAGCCAGTTAAAAAGTCATGTACTAGGCACAGAACCTGAGAATGGACCTGGAGAAATCTTGGTCAGCAGGTCCAGTTGCAGCCAGAGGGCACATCCTGGCACCAGAAAGCTGTTGGGTTTAGAATCCCAGGAGTCCCAGAAGAGAGGGTCAAATATGAGGGTAGTACCATTGGGACAGAAGCGAAGGAAATATTGACCAGGCACAAAGAGGGGTCATAGGTGGTCTTGGCTTAAATCTTGTTTTCAGCCAAGATTGAGGAGAAGTTGCTGGTCCTGACAATCTATTGTACACATAGCTGCATAGTTACGGTCCACATAACACATGATTAGGGCTTCTTCAATAATAGTAATAATAATAGTAATAGTAGTAATAATCATAAGTAGCTCTAAAAGTGGCTACTTATTAGCCCCATTTGCAGAAGGAGAAAGGACACCAAGGTACGATGAGTAACTCCAAGAGCTGAGGAGGCAGCTGCAGGGAAAGCAAACAGGCTCCCGCACCGGCAGCCTCTAGAGTGGAGCTAGGACCGAGCAAACAAACTCTCAAGGCAGTGTTAGGCCTTTGCTGTGGCAGTGTTGGGCTCTGCTCACAGTGTACACCGACTTCCTAGGAGACATCCCAAGCTGGTTTGGTTACCTTTACCTGTGTGCCATGACACGAATCTCTCTCTCTCTCTCTCTCTCTCTCCCCTTCCCTTTTCTGAATACACTAGGAGCTGATGGGGCCCTGCCCTCATGGCTTATTATTAATTGCACCCAGTTGAACATTTATTATATCCAGGCAATTGTAGCCCCCCTAAGGAGACTACCCACTCATGCTGCACCTTCTTGAGTGGGCACCAGTCCTGATGTTGCTTAGGAGGACTGCTGCGAGCACTGTTGGACGTTAAACGTACTTGTGTCCACTTCTCTCGTGTGCTTAGTGGACAGCCACTGGCCCCTCCACTCCCTGAGGTGTCACCTGCTATGTAGCTCAGTAACTGGGTGAGTGCTGGACACAGCACCACGGAGACTAACGTTAGAGAAGGAAGCGACATTCATCTGCTGTGTGCGTGGGTGTGCGAGACCAAGTATACGTTGTATTGGGAGAGACCCCAGAGAACTTGAGTGCGGGCACTGTCTGAGGTGCCCGTGTGGTCCCAGAGGACCCTTACCACCAGGTTGAGCCTCAGAGTTGTGGATGGACATGAACAAGGGACGCTACCTGTGGGGGCTTTGGAAGGAGAGGGGATTGATCAGAGAAGAGTTTGGAGTGTTACGTGAAATTTTCTTGGGGAGACATTACACTAATGTATAGTCGCCCCAGATGCTAGTCTAGTGATGGTTTTTGTAGTTACATCAAAGTCTGACTTGGAAACCCAGTACATTCATTGGGATTACTTACAGAAATGTGGGTAGCAAAGCAGTCGTACTGCAAAGTGTCATCCTCGGCAGAGATGACAGCTGTATAAGTAAGAGTCCCTTCCCTCGGTTATCCTGCCCCAGCCAGTTTACTCTAGACCCTCTCTATCTCTAGGTTACCAAGATTGTGTTCGATTTGGGCAGACTTACATACAAATGGTTGACAAACAAAATTCCAGGTGAGGGTCCAACGACCTTTGTCGTTCCCCGTGTTCCTGAGGGAACATTATCAGTTTACAGGTGTGATCTTGATAGTCTCTTGCAGGTTGTTATAGTTGATCAGACGACAGGGACAACCGTTTTTGCTTGGAGGACAGGGAGAAAAGATGGCAGGGACAGAGTGTAGGGGTGGGGCACAGGTCGCAACAGTGTTCTTCTAGAGGGGAGGTCTGCTAGAGGCGGGGGCAAGGTGGGGGTGATGAAGGAAAGGGTATAGGGAACGCGACGACTCTGAGCCCTTAATAGTACATCGTTCCCATCAAACCTTGAGGAAGGTAGAACAGGACTGGGAGTCAGAGAGTGGCTTTGGAAGTTATGAAGGTAGTCTTTCACTCAGAGGGGCCAAGAGGCAGGTGCAGAGACAGCTTCCCAGGAAGGGGCCCCAGAAATCTGAAATGTCGTGCTCGCAGGCTAATGGGAATATAGCCAGGACACCCAGAGCCAGGACCCTTGCTCGCTGTGTATTAGGATGGAGGTGAACACCTTGCACTGGGATGAGGAACTGTCCTTCCATGAGGAAGGTATCAGGCTGGTTGGGGAGCACTGGGAAGGAGGGTGGTCAACATAAGCACCAACATATCATTGCAATCATGAGCACCCATGTGGTTGCACATGAATTTAGACATGTGAACACTTGTATATAGACCTGCCCATGAGATTTCATAACTGGACTGTAAAACAGAAAGTAGAAAAGTGACCCCTGACCTTCCCTCACCATTCTGACTTTTGAGACTGTCAAAGCAATAGACCCTGAGATTTGAAACTCCCCCAGGAATCTCACGCTGGGAGCAGAGAGGAACGGATGCCAGCCAGAGGAGGAGTTTGTCTCTCAAAAGAGATTCACACAGCCAGGACAACCTTGCAGGATAGTGGGCGGAGCCACACCTGGAACAGAGCGGCTTAGTTATGATAACGCCATCTCCTGCTTTCTCTTTAAACTTGTCTCTTCCTTCTGGATTGGAGAGAGACAGACTTGGACACTGGATACTCTCCCCGCAATAAGGCTATATTGAATAAATTTCCTTTTCCCACTTTTTATCAACAGTTTGAATTCTGTTCATTTAATGGGGGGGGGGAGGGTGGCTGAACCGAAGGCGCAAACCTGACTCTTGAGATCCAGTAATAGTTTGGGTACCAACAGTATGCTCTACAAGGGCTTGCGGACATGTGGACCTGGGAACAGACTCCCGGTTAGTGGGTCCTGGCTCTGAAAACTCTTTCTCTGGTCTAACCTCAGTGTGCAAGGGAATGTTGTGTGGTTTTGGTGCCGTGTGTGAGCCCAGCGCTGAGGATCCGGGCCGGGCCTCCTGTGTGTGCAAGAAGAGCGCCTGCCCTGCTGTGGTGGCCCCTGTGTGTGGCTCTGACGCCTCCACCTACAGTAATGAGTGCGAGCTACAGCGTGCACAGTGCAGCCAGCAGAGACGCATCCGCCTGCTCCGCAGGGGCCCATGCGGTAAGTGAGTGTGGGCAGGGGAGGGGGGGGGACAGCCAGCGTGACTGCAGCTTGCTTGCCAACAGGGTTCCGGGACCCCTGTGCCAACGTGACCTGCAGCTTCGGCAGCACCTGTGCGCGTTCAGCCGACGGGCAGACTGCCTCATGCCTGTGTCCTACAACTTGCCATGGAGCCTCTGAGGGCACGGTGTGTGCAAGTGATGGTGTGGACTACTCCAGCGAGTGCCAGCTGCGGCGCCACGCTTGTGTCCGGCAGGAGCACATCTTCAGGAAGTTCGATGGCCCTTGTGGTAAGTGGAATCTTTTGCGTGGCTTCCTCTACATGACGCCTTCTGTGTGCACTGGGGCAGCCCCTGACTTTCATCTTCCCATCCCAGACCCCTGCAAGGGCGCCCTCTCAGACCTGAGCCACACGTGTCGTGTGAACCCACGCACGCGGCGCCCAGAGATGCTCCTGCGGCCAGAGAACTGCGCACCCCAGCACGCGCCTGTTTGTGGGGACGATGGGGTCACCTATGAAAACGACTGTGTCATGGGCCGTACTGGGGCCACCCGTGGTCTGCTCCTCCAGAAAGTGCGTTCTGGCCAGTGCCAGGCCCGAGGTGTGTGCTTCAAGAGAAGGGACCCGGGCCTGCTGATGTGTGGCCGTTGATACGCCACCCTGCATACCCTGTGACCACACTCCCTACATTAGTGTCCATGAGACCCCGCGTGCAGTTGGTATGACGTGTGTGTTGCCCGTGAGACCCCGCGTGCGGTTGGTATGACGTGTGTGTTGCCCGTGAGACCCCGCGTGCGGTTGGTATGACGTGTGTGTTGCCCGTGAGACCCCGCGTGCGGTTGGTATGACGTGTGTGTTGCCCGTGAGACCCCGCGTGCAGCGGGCAGTTGGTATAATGCGTTTGGCCTTCTCATCTTCTTGCCCCTCCCAGATCAGTGCCCAGAGGTCTGCCGGTTCAATTCTGTGTGCCTGTCCCGCCGAGGCCGTCCTCGCTGCTCCTGTGATCGCGTCACCTGTGACGGGGCTTACCGGCCTGTGTGTGCCCAAGACGGGCTCACGTACGACAATGACTGCTGGCGCCAGCAGGCCGAGTGTCGGCAGCAGCGTGCCATTCCTCCCAAGCACCAGGGCCCGTGTGGTGAGCAGCTCAGGACCCAGCCTGCAGCAGCTGGTCCTGTGTCAGTCTTCATCCATCACACGCCATCTCCACTCTTGTCACTTGCCTCCTGGGGGTCACTGGGAGGGCGTTGGTATTGTGGAGGCTGTGAAGAAGGGAACTGGGAAGCTTGGGGAGTGGTGCCAAGGTAGCATGCACGTAGCCATGTTGTACCTGCAGGTCCTCTAGTTAATCGTTCATCCGTCTCCGTGCTGCACCGGGCGCAGACTACTTAGGTGGGCAAGAATGGGTGTGACTTTGAAGGTCCTATGGTCTTGAAACACATGCAGCTCCAAACCCTAGAAATGGAGTCTCCTCTGGGATTTAAGGGACTCCAAGCAGGTCTTGTTAGGCCAATATGGCTGTACCTGCCTCTGTTGTCTGTCTTGGTTAGTCTTCTGTCTATCTTTCTGGTCTTTCTTTCTGCGTCTGTCTTCCTTCTCGATCCTTCCTTCCCTCTCGGCTCTGCCTCTTGTGTCTTCCAGCCTGACCTGCTGGCAGGATGAGGTGCTGCGCCTGCCCGGCCAAGAGCCCACAGCCTGAGGTCTGCCCCTGGCGCGGCTGGGGGGGGTGGCTCGCTGCTGCCTGGCCTTGTATCCTCAGAGCAAGTTGACAGACACCTCCTTCCCTGTATGACCCTGGGTGCAATTGTGGGGTGTAGACTCCTCCCATCCATGGAGAAAGAGCGCCCCCCCAATACGCATGAGCATCCCAGGGCTGCTGATGGTCCAGGTTCAGTGATCATCCGTGGGCAGTCAGGGCTCCTGTGTCCCCATCCACCTCTATCGTGTGTCTGTCCCTTTCTCTGCTGTGTCTTGCACATCTGGCTCTTACTCCACCATCCCCACCCTGGAGAGGGGCTGCTGCGTGGGGCAGGGGCTTCGTCCACAGCTGGGAAGCTTGTGGGCTGAGTGCCACATCCTCCCCAGACCAGGCCCCATCCCCATGCCGTGGGGTGCAGTGTGCTTTTGGGGCAACGTGCACAGTGAAGAATGGGGAGGCTGCGTGTGAGTGCCAGCAAGTGTGCTTGGGCATCTACGATCCTGTGTGTGGCAGCGACGGCATCACGTATGGCAGTGCGTGTGAACTGGAGTCCATGGCGTGCACCCTCAAGCGGAAGATCCGGGTAGCCCGAAAAGGACCCTGTGGTCAGTGGTGGATAAGCGGGTTGGTTGGGAGCCGGCTTCTGGCCAGTATTGTGATGTAACCCCTCCACAGACCGATGTGGACAGTGCCATTTTGGAGCCCTGTGCGAGGTGGAGACTGGGCGCTGCGTGTGCCCCTCTGAATGTGTGACCTTAGACCAACCTGTATGTGGTTCTGATGGGCAGACATATGCCAGTGAATGTGAGCTGCATGTCCACGCCTGCACACACCAGATCAGCCTGCACGTGGCCTCAGCTGGACACTGCCGTGAGTGACGCCTGCTGGGCTGGGCTCCCATGATTCTTCCAGCCAGAGGCTGCTGATTCCTGCCTCTCTCCTTCCACAGAAGCCTGTGGAGACACAGTGTGTGCCTTTGGGGCTGTGTGTTCATCTGGACAGTGCATATGTCCTCGGTGTGAGCACCCCCCACCAGGCCCCGTGTGTGGCAGTGATGGAGTCACCTACCGCAGTGCCTGTGAGCTACGAGAAGCTGCCTGTCAACAGCAGACACAAATTGAGGAGGTCCGGGCAGGGCCTTGTGAGCAGGGTACGTTCAGGCAGTTGGTATGGGCTGGCGGGCCCAAGCCTTGGACACCCCATGGGTGACTCTGTTCTCCGTCCTTGCAGCCGAGTGTGGTTCCGGAGGTTCTGGGTCAGGGGAGGACGGCGAGTGTGAGCAGGAGCTATGTCGGCAGCATGGTGGCGTCTGGGACGAGGACTCGGAAGATGGGCCGTGTGTGTGCGACTTCAGCTGCCAGAGTGTCCCGAGGAGTCCCGTGCGTATCGTGACCCTCCCCTGGATCCAGGGGTGGGTGCGGCAAGGGGGAAGGGACCAAGTGTACCTACACTGACTTCACTCCTATAGGTATGTGGCTCAAATGGGATTACCTATGACACTGAGTGTGACCTGAAGAAGGCCAGGTGTAAGCTGCAGCGAGACTTGTATGTTGCAGCTCAGGGAGCCTGCCGAGGTAAGAGACCGTACAAGGCACGTCGGTCCCGTGGTAGCTTCTGTATTTGCTCAACAGCTTCATGTCCAAGGTGTACGATACACAGATACGGAGCCATGGGCATGCATTCACGCTGTGGTGGCCTTGCATTCTAAACGGACAGTGGTTTGTAAGTGTGCACCGAGCACATTCTGTGAGCGGGGCCAAGTCATCATACAGAGAAAACGGGGGAACAGGGTGGGGGGGCATCTGCCTAGCATTTCACTCGTGTGGGACAATTGACTAAGTATATACCAATAAATATGTCACAGGTGGGCTGGAGAGATGGCTTAGGGGTTGAGACTCTGCCTCACAAGTAGAAGGTTCAGAGTTTGAATCCCAGTCCCATGTAAAAACTCCAGGTGGAAATGGTGGCGGCCTACACTTCTGGCCCTGGTGTGTGGAGCCTGAGAAATCCTAGAACAAAGCAGAAAGAAGGTAGAAGCAATCCAGGATGATTCTTGAAGTCACTTTTGGTCCTCCACAGGGACACACAGCGCCCTCTGATGCACGCGAGCGTACACACACACACACACACAAGCTAAAAATTAAAAAAAAAAGTCACAGGTGTCATAGTTTAATTTATACGCGTATTCATGTGTGTGCTTGTGCATTGCATGTAATAGATGCATCCATATAGGTATAAATGTCCTGTTTTATAGGAACATGAGTGTCTTCGTATATCTGTGTGCTGGTTTGCACAGACACACTTGTGTGTGTCGGGGGGTAATGTATGCAAGGTCCTTTCCGTCTTCCAGGTCATACATTCATAGGTCTGTCTTATATGTGATATGTCGATTTCATCTACAACTTGGTCCCAGATTCTCAGGCCTGGGGCAGAAGGGTTCGGCGCTGATGGCAGGGGAGGTCGTGGGTTCAGCGCGCGTGAATCTTCAGCCCGTGTGTCTCCCTGCAGGTCCTACCTTGGCCTCCTTGCTACCTGTGGCCCCCCCACACTGTGCACAAACCCCCTATGGCTGCTGCCAGGATAATGTCACTGCTGCCCAAGGCGTGGGCCTGGCTGGCTGTCCCAGTGGGTATCTAAGCCCAGCCCTGATCACATCTGGCCGGCTGTTTAGCAGCAGAGACTCACACTCCCTTCTCTTGTAGACATCTGCCAGTGCAACCCGCATGGTTCGTACAGTGGCACTTGCGACCCAGCCACTGGCCAGTGCTCCTGTCGACCTGGTGTGGGAGGCCTCAAGTGTGACCGCTGTGAGCCTGGCTTTTGGAACTTCCGTGGCATTGTCACGGATGGTCGAAGTGGCTGCACTCGTGAGTGACAGGACCCCAATTCTCCTGCCTGCCCACTTCTGTCACCATGCCCCAGCCCTGACCCAACCAATATCTGGCAGGGATCTGGGTCAGGTGGGGAAGCTTGTTCAGGTACAGACGTGGGCTCTAACCCCACCCCCAGCCTGCAGCTGTGATGCCCGGGGCGCTGTGAGGGATGACTGTGAGCAGATGACGGGGCTTTGTTCCTGTAAGCCTGGTGTGGCTGGTCCGAAGTGCGGGCAGTGTCCAGATGGTCAAACCCTGGGCCCCGCTGGCTGTGAAGCAGGTGAGGGCGAGAGCTAGTGCTGGCCCGAGGCTCCCTGTGCTGAGCGAGTGCAGGGGCGCACGAGCTGGTGGGGTCTGCTGTTTCTACCCAGATGCCTCGACGCCCGTCACCTGTATGGAGATGCACTGTGAGTTTGGTGCCTCCTGTGTGGAAGAGGCTGGTTCTGCCCACTGTGTCTGCCCAGTTCTCACATGTCCTGAGGTTAACTCCACCAAGGTGAGGGATGGAGAATGTGGGGAGTACGGGCTTGTCGGGGCCTTGCCCAAGCATTTTTGCTTTGTGTTCTAGGTCTGCGGATCAGATGGCATCACGTATGGCAATGAGTGCCAGTTGAAGACCATTGCCTGCCGCCAGGGTCTGGACATCTCTACCCAGAGTCTTGGTCCATGCCCAGGTAAGGCTAGAAAGCTATCACCTTGAATTGGCTCGGAGGCCTCACCCTTCCCCAGTCTGAGCTTCTGATTCCTTGCAGAGACTGCTGCTCCTGGAGTTTCCCCGCCATCTTCCCCTGCAACCACCCCAGGGCGTGTTCTGAGCAGGGCACCGCCATCCCCCACCAACACTCTACCCCTGGCATCCAGCAGCACCACCGGCGGCTGGGCCTTGCCACCATCTACAGCCCGACCTCAGAGCACAGCCAGCATCCCCACGACCACTGTGTGGCCGCTGCCGACCGTGCCTCCCACAGCCTCCTCTGCTGCAGTCAGTCTTCCTACGAAGTCCGTCTTCAGCGAATCTGGCAGCACCGACGGAAGTGGCGATGAAGAGCTGAGCGGGGACCAGGAGGCCAGTGGGGGCGGGTCTGGGGGTGAGCAGGGCCTCGGGAACATGGGGGTAGGTCTGGGGGTGAATGAGATGGAGTCCAAGACTGGCCCTCACCTAGGGCTGGGCTTAGACGGTCCCTCCCTAGGACTTGAGCCCCCTGCGGGCAGCAGTATTGTGACCCATGGGCCACCCATCGAGCGGGCGTCCTGCTACAACTCACCTTTGGGCTGCTGCTCAGATGGCAAGACACCCTCCCTGGACTCAGAGGGTTCCAACTGTCCTGGTAAGTGGATGATGGGTACAGTAGAGCTTGAGGACCGGCGAGGATGTACCAGGAGTGCTATCCCAACCCCTTGGTAGCAGGTTGGTACAGGGTCATGGTACTTTAGCTCCAGAACATGTGGGTGCGGAGGTTGGGGATTTAATACACACACACACACACACACGCACACAGGCACGCATGCGCACGCACACACACACGCTCTGGTCTCTGAGCACCCAAGAATACGCGTGTGTGCCCAGCACCATGTGCCTAATCCGTCTTTCTCCTTGCAAGCCGGCTTGGGGCATCTGCTCCTAGGAATTGCCTGGTAACTGACGCCAGCCCTGCCCTGGGGACCCCACTAATCCATGATCATCTGACTAACACTCCCTGCCCTGCTTCCCATGTGGCTGCCTGGGAGGCCAGGTGGCACTGGCAAGGGCCTCACTGCCCTTCCCCCACAGCTACCAAGGCATTCCAGGGTGTGCTGGAGCTGGAGGGGGTCGAGGGGCAGGAGCTGTTCTACACACCTGAGATGGCTGACCCCAAGTCAGAGCTGTTTGGGGAGACTGCGAGGAGCATTGAGAGCACAGTATGTGGGGTCCTGGGGTGTGTCCGGGACAGACTGAGAAGACTGGCTCAGGACGACCATTGTAGGTGTTTTTGGACAGTGCCCTCAGCCGCTCTCTACCCACAGTTGGACAACCTGCTCCGGAACTCAGATGTTAAGAAAGACTTCCGGAGCGTCCGCCTACGGGACCTGGGGCCAGGCAGATCGGTCCGTGCCATTGTGGACGTGCATTTTGACCCCAGTAAGCCCCTGTTCTCCTCCCAGGAGATGATGGGTGAGGGCAGCGTGGAGCCAGCTCATGCTTAGGGTACCCCTTCCCCAGCCACAGCCTTCCGGGCACCTGATGTGGGCCGGGCCCTGCTGCGGCAGATCCAGGCATCCAGGCGCCAGGCCTTGGCAGTGAGAAGGCCGCTGCAGGAACACGTGCGATTCATGGATTTCGGTGAGTGCCGGGCTAGACCCAAACTTGCTCATTCTCCCTTTTCTGGCCTCCGCAGCCTGCCAGCCCTCTCTGTGCCCTGCTTACTGCAGACCTACCCGTTTCCTTGTCCCACAGACTGGTTTCCAGCTTTCTTCACGGGAGCTGCAGCTGGAGCCACGGCGGCTACGGCCACAGCCAGAGCCACCACCGTGGGTCGGCTGCCCTCCTCTACGGCGACCCCACGGGTCTACCCCAGTCACACCACCCACCCTGTTGGCAGGACGGCAGCCCCCCCCAGCACACGCCGACCACCCACCACTGCCCCAAGCCGTGACTGGCTTCGAACCACAGGTCCACAGCAGCCCCCAAGGTCCTGCGACTCCCAGCCGTGCCTTCACGGGGGCACCTGTCGGGACCAGGGCTCTGGCAGAGGCTTTACTTGCAGCTGTCCCTCAGGCAGGGGAGGCAGCACCTGTGAAGAGGGTAAGATCCCTCGCTGCTGAGACAGCGGGGACATGGTCTTGGGGTGGGGCAGGGTCTCGGGCACCCTTCAGTGGGCCCTGCCTGTTCCCTGCAGCGTTACGCCTCTCTGTGCCGGCTTTCGAGGGCCACTCCTTCTTGGCCTTCCCCACCCTCCGGGCCTATCACACCCTGCGCCTGGCCCTGGAGTTCCGGACACTGGAGCCTCGGGGGCTGCTGCTCTACAATGGCAACGCGCGTGGCAAGGACTTCCTAGCTTTGGCCGTGCTGGACGGACGTGTGCAGCTCAGGTAGCGGTCGTGGGGGACAGGGGCTTCACTTCTGTATCGGAGGTGAGCTAAATGATAACGGCCAGACCAGGCCTTCTGAAGCTGCAGGACGCTAGTGCGACGCCGTGGCGGGATGAGTCAGGCGTCTGTCACAGAAGGACCGCCTGAGCACCTGTCCCCGCGCCCAGGTTCAACACAGGCTCAGGGCCAGCAGTACTAACCAGCTCGGTACCAGTACAGCCAGGCCGGTGGCACCGCCTAGAGCTATCGCGGCATTGGCGCCAGGGCACACTCTCTGTGGATGGTGAGATCCCTGTTGTGGGCGAGAGCCCCAGCGGCACAGACGGGCTCAACTTGGACACGGATCTCTTCGTGGGTGGCGTCCCAGAGGACCAGGTTGCTGGGTGAGTAGGAATCGGCTGTGGCTAGATGTGACCCTGACCTCATCCCGACCTCTGACCCTCACTTCTATTCTGACCCTTGACCTTCACCCCCCAATCCTGATTCTCTCTTCTTTGTGGGACAGGCCCCCTGTGAACACCTAAAAGAGGTTGGGCTGTGGGTCCTCTTGATCCCTCCCCCAGCTTGTGGGGTATGCAAGTGTTCCGGCTTATTCTGAGATGACACCTCTGACCTCTGACCCTGACCCCTCCTGGTGGCAGGGTGCTTGATCGGACCTCTGTGGGCGTCGGTCTGAGGGGATGCATTCGTCTGCTGGATGTGAACAACCAGCAGCTGGAACTTGGCAGCTGGCAGGAGTCTGCGGTCCAAAGCTCTGGTGTGGGGGAGTGTGGAGACCATCCCTGTCTACCTAATCCGTGCCATGGCGGGGCCCTATGTCGGGCACTGGAAGCTGGCATGTTTCACTGTCAGTGCCCACCTGGCCACTTCGGTAAGAGCTGGCCAGCTGTCTGGGGGGAAAGCCGAGTGCTGTGGGTAGGGACTCGTGCTTCACGGAGGCCCCATCTAATCTCCCCCTCAGGCCCAATCTGTGCAGAGAGGAAGAGCCCTTGCCAGCCAAATCCCTGTCATGGGGAAGCCCCCTGTCATGTGCTGCCTGGGGGAGAGATGGAATGCGAGTGCCCCCTGGGACACAGAGGCACCTTCTGCCAGACAGGTGGGGACAAGGCACTGCTTGTGGTGGGGGAAGGAGTTGATTGGAGGTCTGGTTTGGGTTAGGGTTAACTGAGTTAGACACCGCATGGGAGTAGACGGACAGAATCTGCAGGGACACCTGTTTGGTTCTCCGTAGTACTGGAAACCGCTGCTGGCTCCCGGCCCTTCCTGGCTGACTTCAACAGCTTCTCCTACCTGGAGCTGAAAGGCTTGCATACCTTCGAGCGAGACCTAGGGTCAGTGGGGCGAGAGGGGTGAGGGAAGGGAGCCCACCTGTGAGGAGGGGAGAGTAACACATTCCCACAACCTCACGTGGCCAGGGAGAAGATGGCCCTGGACATGGTTTTCTTGGCCCGCGGCCCCAGCGGCTTGCTCCTCTACAATGGGCAGAAGACGGATGGAAAGGGAGACTTTGTGTCTCTGGCCCTGCACAACCAGCACCTGGAGTTTCGATATGACCTTGGCAAGGGCGTGGCAGTCATCAGGTGAGGAAGTACGAGTGAGCTGTGAGGGCTGTACTGCGCCCCGCCCCGGCTATCCAGGGTTAGCTCTGGATCATCTACATAGACCACAGGAAAGACCTGGGATATTAGGATGGGGACATAGGGCAGTGTCACCAGGTCCTAGGCAAGCCCAGCCCAAGCCTACTTGTGGTACCTCCTTGCAGGAGTAAGGAGCCAGTACCCTTGGGCACCTGGATCAAGGTATCTCTGGAGCGAAATGGCCGCAAGGGTGCCCTTCGTGTAGATGATGGGCCCCGTGTGCTGGGGGAGTCTCCGGTGAGTGTCTAGGGCATGAGGAGAACCCAGGCCTCTCTCACCCTATTCCAACCACCCACCTTTTCTCCTCCCTGGGGGCTTGGCAGCGCCCCCCCCATGGCTGCCTCTTACAGAACTGTTTTCTCTCGTCTGTCCTGTGCCTCGGTCTGTCTCCTCTCTGCTCCCACTGCTCTCTGGCTCTTGCTCTGCAATCCCCCACCCGCTCTCCGGATGTCAGAAATCCCGAAAGGTACTGTCCACATCTCGCCTGCTCACCGTCTCTTGCACCTCCCCTAGAATAGCCCTTTCCCACTAAGGCCCACGTCTGCCATTTCTGTGTGATTAATCCTGCCTTTAGATAGCAGGGCTGGGAACGGGGCATCAGGCCATTGGGCGCGTTGACCTGGGTCTTGGCCTGCTTCCGCCTAATGGAGTGTTCCAACACGCCCCATTACTTGCCCTGCTTCCTACAGGTGCCACACACCATGCTCAACCTCAAGGAGCCCCTCTACGTGGGGGGAGCCCCTGACTTCAGCAAGCTGGCCCGGTCAGCTGCAGTGTCCTCCGGCTTTGATGGCGCCATTCAGCTGGTATTGGTGGGGTGCGCGGCAAGGTGGTGGAAGGGCCGTGAGGTAGGGTTCTGCCCCAGGTGAGAGCGAGCTCACCAGGAAGGTGACAGACAGAAAGGCACTCCCTCCATTCCCTGCAGCTGTCTCTAAGAGGCCGCCAGCTGCTGACACAGGAACAGATATTGCGGGCGGTGGATGTTTCACCTTTTGCAGACCACCCTTGTACCCAGCCCTCAGGCCACCCCTGCCTTAATGGGGCCTCATGTCTCCCAAGGAAAGCCACCTATGAATGCCTGTGTACTGGGGGTTTCTCCGGACTGCACTGTGAAAGCGGTAAGCATTGACGCCCGGGACCAAGGCTGGATGTGGCCTGGAGACCCTGCCCATTGCCCAGCCCATCCCGTCTGTCTCCCAGGGCTGGTTGAGAAGTCAGCAGGGGACCTAGAAGCACTGGCCTTTGATGGACAGACCTACATCGAATACCTCAATGCTGTGACTGAGAGGTAACATACACCTAGAACTCAGGCCCCCTCCCCTCTGCAGTCTGTCTGGTCTTGTCTGCATGTCATGCAAGTTGGGGTGCTGGACCCTCCATGCACCTCTCGGCAGTGTAGCCAGGAGGGAAGGCTCAGGTCTATCCAGTCTCCTTCCTTCTCACTGTTTGTCTCTTTATTTCCAAGCGAACTGACCAATGAGATCCCGGCGTAAGTAGACTCTAGACCCTACCCACACCTTGCTACTCACTCATGTCTACTCTTTGCCCCTGAGCCCCACCAAGGGTAGCATTTTCACCCTGGGTGAAAGATGGGCCCAGGGCTCATTTATGCAGTTTGGTCAAGCTTCCCACCTTGGGAGTGGTCAGTCCCCACCCCAGAACATACCTGCGGTATGCTGCCTAGGGCTGGGGGTCTAGTTCGAGTGCACTGAGATCCCAGTACAAGTGTGTGTTTGCACCGGTGTGTCTGTATCTACATGATGCTATATTTTGGCGTGTACTTCTGTGTGTATCTTTTATGTGTGCATGTGTGAGGACATGTATCTTCATTCGTCCATGTATGCATGCCGCATACAAGTGTGTGTGAGAATGTGGGTTGCAGGTGTCTGTGCAAGTGTTTATGTTTGTGTATGCATACATATGTGAGGGTGTGCTAGGGCGTCTCTAGGACTACCAGCAGACGAGTCCTCATGTTCAACCCGTGTCGCCTGTGCCTCATCTCCGAGTGACTCACCAACCGTTTCTAGCTGTATCCATGCATGCTGCATGCGGGTCACTCCCAGGCCCTCATGGCAGAGTCGCTAGTAACACCCTGGGCTCCCGCCTGCTCCACCTCTTGCTGTCCATGTTGACAAGGGGATTCGGGCCTGTTCGTCTCCTGCTTATTGCCTCCCTCTCTTCCTGCTTCTAAGCCCCGAAACTCCGGAATCCAGGGTCCTCCTCAGGTGAGCACATGGAAGCACCTGAGAGACCTTGGTTTGGCGCCGCCGTGCCATGTGCCTGCCTGTTATCCACCATCCCTCAGATTATCTGCCTAGCTGTCCCTCGGTCCGCTGCCTCTCCTCTGTCCCACCGTCGGTACCGCCCCTGCCCACCCGCGTGTCCCTGGTCTCATCTCACCAGCCTTTGGCCTTTCTGAGGGTGTGTCCAGCCCTTTACTGTAACCCCCTGCTCCCTGACCCCTCCTGGAGGCCCTGACGCATTTCTTCACCTTCCAGCGAAAAGGCGCTGCAGAGCAACCACTTTGAACTGAGCCTGCGCACTGAGGCCACTCAGGGGCTAGTACTGTGGAGCGGCAAGGCCACAGAACGTGCGGACTACGTGGCACTGGCCATTGTGGATGGGTTCCTGCAGCTGAGTTACGATCTGGGTTCCCAGCCAGTCATACTGCGTTCCACTGTGAAGGTCAACACCAATCTCTGGCTGCGGGTTCGAGCTCACAGGTCAGTAAAAGCAACATTAAATGGTATCCAAACTTGTGTGGCTGGGTCATGCTTGGTTACTCACAGTCCCTAGCTGCCGGGCGCCAGGTCCGTTAGTGGGGAGGGAAGATACAAGAATCACTGCTGGGGATCTCGTGATCACCATCCTGGTCCTCAAGGTATCTCCTGCTGTGGTCCCAGAGTGTGTGGCACCCACAAGGCATGAGGTAGGAGGGACGCGGGGCTCTAGAGGAGATAGAATTGAGACTCTGGAGCTGGAGAGGTGGCAGGCAGAAGGTCCTGAGTTCGGATCCCAGATCCCACATATAGACGCCAGGCGGAAGCGGGGGCAGCCTGCGCTTCTGGTCCTGGTAGGCGGAGCCTGTGAATCCCAGGGCAGAGTAAACGAGGAGGAGGTGGAGGCGTCCATGGTGGTTCCCGAATTCGTCCGTGGTTCTACACACACACACACACACACACACACACACACACATACACATACATATGCACATACGCACAATTGAATAAATAATAAAAAAATTTTAAAAAAAGAATTGAGACTCTGACAGCTTTGCTCCATTTATCCCTCTAGGAAGCAGAGGGAAGGTTCCCTCCAGGTGGGCAACGAGGCCCCCGTGACTGGCTCTTCCCCACTGGGAGCCACACAGCTGGACACAGATGGAACCCTATGGCTCGGTGAGTACACACAGCAGGGAACGGGGCACCCAAGAGTCTAAGACCATCTGAAGGACAGACGCCATTCCCTAGGCCTGACTGACACCTGACTTATCCCCATCTGGACATCAGGTGGGCTGTGTCCTACTTGACCCCTGCAGACCCCAGACGGTAGGACCAGCAGGCAGCAACAGATGCCCACCGGCACTTAGGTGCTGATGCTCTGTCCCCTCCCCCGCCCCGCTGGCATCCCTGCCTGCTAACCTCTTGCTGTCTGTCCCCCAGGAGGCCTGCAGAAGCTGCCTGTGGGCCAGACACTACCCAAGGCCTATAGCACAGGCTTCGTGGGCTGCCTGCGGGATGTGGTGATAGGCCGCCGCCAGCTGCACCTGTTGGAGGATGCTGTCACCAAACCACAGCTGAGGCCCTGCCCCGGCCCCTGAGCTCCGCCACAACCCTCTTTCTCCCTGCTGTAATTATTTTCTATTTTTGTAATGTGTTGCTTTTTTACGGTTTTTCTCAAGTGTGTGGCCAGAGACTGCTGACCTGGCCTCCTGTCCGTCCAGGCAGCTGTGCTGCAAGACAAACTGCTGCTGAGGACTTAAAGGGGAGCAGGGCAGCCTGGAGCTCTGGGCTGGACCCCACTGCCTGAGGGCACCACGTGTCAGCCCCTTGCCTAGCGTGTCCCTGCCTGTCCACCTTCGTTGTTTTTTTATGTCTGCTGGCCCCTTAGCAGGCCCCGCTCCCCTCTATCACTAGTGCTCTCTTGAGTGCTGTGACACAGAGCAGGAGGTGCTGCTGTGTTTAATGGGGGCCTTCCTTAGACCAAGCCCCTCGGGGCCTTTGTAGATTCCTGTTTAAGCCAGTCTTCCTGTGTGTGCTGTGAGCTAGCCTTGTCCCCGGTTAGCCTGGACCTCTGGTTCCGTCTGTGCCAATACTGTGACCTAGGAACGATGTTACTATTGGGGCAGCCCTTCACCTTCACCAATTTTGTCTGTTGGTCCCAGGAGATTGGGGGCAGAAGTCAGGTCTCAACTAAGTTGGCTTGACTGACCCTCAGCTGGCCCTGACCGCCCTAAGCCAGTTACTCTGGATGTGACCATCTCCTCCCCACATTCCAGACCCCATTGGGAACCTCTGAGAGTGAGTGGGCCACTCCAGGTGACTGACCGCCATCGCTCGCCTCCTGGGCAGCCAGCACTGTCCCTCAAGGAGTGGGTGTCCAACCACGTCTCCACTGGATTTGTTGGGGGTCTGAGGTGGTGGGACTGCATCATTCCTGTGCCAGCCCCCAAAGCAGCTTAGGGTTGCCTCAGAACAACCCTTGATCAGTCCGTGGCGAGGACTGGTCACCTTTGTCTGAGGGAGCAGGGTTGCACCCAGTGTCTGACCAAAGACAGGCACAGAGATGGCAGGAAGTGGCTGTGAAGCAGAAATGACTTACACCGCAGTGGCCATCTGTCCGGTCCTGCTGTTTGCCTGGACGGTCATCTTAAAAACAAGAGCGGACAAAGCTGGCAATGGGGGAGAAGGGGTTCTGACCCCCCCTTCGGGGTGGACCGAGGTTGAAGAAACTGCATGGTTTCCCATTACTAACTCCAGTGTGTGTCCATGTCAAACATGAAATAAAGTCTGAAAACTTTAAAACGGGGAGTTATTTATGCTTCCCACATTCCTAGCCTGGTGGCTTCTTCTTGCTCAGCTTAATGGAGCACAAGTTTCAAGCTCCCGTGGTCCTGGGTGGTGGAGAGTTGGAACCTACACTGGGCATCTAAGACTCCTTTTGCCTGAGGATCCTGTGTCGTGAACACTCACTGCTATACACTGGGGAAAACAGTCAGTTATGAAGGCTGCTTCCAACCTTTCTTGGTGAGCGAGTGTGTGTGCGTGTGTGTGTGTATGAGTGTGTGTGTGAATGTGTGTGTGTGAGTGTGTCAGAAGGTGAGCGAGTGCATGAGTGTGTGTGCGTGAGCGAGTGTGCTGAGTGTGTGTGCGCGAGTGTGTACACGCACTAATCTGAATGCAGGGAATAAGTGGGAACATGTAAACTTGAGGTAGCGAGCCAGCAACCCTTTCTCTGGCTCTTGTGTGTACAGTTGACCATCTGTGTTTCTGGGCAATTCTAACTAGAAAGCCCTGACACGGGAGTCACGGACATCCATTCATGTCCCTAAAGTAGTATAGAGATCCACTCTGGGAGCAGGGGAAAAGGAAGCTGTGTATGTAGTAGGGTGGCCCCTTAAACTCCTGACTTTGGAAACCCTACTATGTTGACTTTGTGTTAATTGAAGAACCTTACTCCACAAGCAAGCAAAACACCCGTTAGCTCAACCGGGCCCCAGTGAGCCTGTGGGTCTGTGGATATTCATACTCTTGCTTCCTCATTGACGTGTTCCTGCAAGAATGTTGAACGGGGGAGATCTAGCCCCTCATGGTCCTCTAGTGCCATGAGTCTGTTTCTTGTTCCTTGCTCCTCATGAATTCCATGCCTAGGCACTGTGAGTTCTCATGGGCTCCCTGGCCCCTCATGGCACTCTAGTGCCATGAGCTCTGTTTCATTTCTGCTTCTCATGGAAGCATCCTAGCCCCTCTTGGCACTCCACGTTTGGAGTCCATGAGTTCCAACCTTTCTCTTCTCTAATAAACTACCTTAATCCTCTTCGAAAAAAAAAAAAAAATGTTGAACGGCTTCCACATACTAGGCAAATGTTAAGTGCAGGGGACAGAGAAGGACAGCTACTATCATGGCATGCTGAGAGGTAATCAGTGCAGCTGAGGGGTAGGTAGGTCTTCAGGAAAGGTTGGGATGCAGTGATTAGCTGAGGGGTGCTTAGCTCCTGCCGGAGAACAGTGGATGCAAGGCCTTCTACCAGGACCAGCACAAGCTCTTGCCCTGCAGGGGAACAAGGGCTGTGGGCAGACCCCGCAGTGGATCCACGCTGGGCCGCGACTCCAAGAGGCCTGCCGGGTGGAGCGGGGCGCCTGGTGGAGGCCTGAGGCCTGCCGGGTGGAGCGGGCGCCTGGGGGAGGCCTGAGGCCTGCCGGGTGGAGCGGGAGCCTGGGGAGGCCTGAGGCCTGCCGGGTGGAACGGGGCGCCTGGGGGAGGCCTGAGGCCTGCCGGGTGGAGCGGGGCGCCTGGGGGAGGCCTGAGGCCTGCCGGGTGGAGCACAGGAAATGTGAACTGGATTAGGCAGGCCTGTGACTGGCAAGCTGGAGGCAGGAGTGGAAAGAACTGAAGAGCACTTAGGTGGGACCCCTGGTGGTATGGAGGAAGCTGGCTCGGTATGGAGGAAGCCTGCGTGTAGTCCAGGATTGCACTCATGGACCCTGTGCTGGGAATGTAAAGGAAGCCAGAACATGAGAAAGCCCACCTGGATGACCAGGGAGGAAAGGTTCTGAGAAACTGTCCCTATGTGCTGGGTTCAAAAGTGGCTTGGAAGGAGCCATGACCTCTGACCCCAAGTGATTTCTAAGAGGACGACAGTAATGTCCCTACCCTCTGATGTGAGGTCAGAGGTTGAGAGCTGGAACATGAGAAGGTGACGGACGCCTCCAGGAAGGTGGTGGCCTCCCGTGCACTTTCCCTGAAAGGAAGGCAAGGACCATGGCTGGCAGGCCCAGTGGACTAGTGTGGGGACCTGCTGGGAGCTCCGTCTGCCCCTGAGGGGCAGGGTTGCTGAGGCGCTGAGGTCAGCGTGGCTGCTGGAAGGGGCAGGCAGTGGAGGGACCGCTCACTGCTGAGTCTCCTGTAGGGTGCCCCGTGCACGGGAGACAGCCTGGAAGTCTGACTGGCGGCAGTCTATGCTGCATAATCCACACCGAGTGTGCTCAGCAAGGCAGCTGCAGGACAGAAGGCACTTGGGTGCGTGGCAGGCTTCACCTTGCCTGTGAGCTTGTGTGAATCTTTGTTGTGAAACTGTGATATCTCAGGAATTTTCTTTTTCCTCCAGAGCTTCTAGTACTGAAGGCCCATTGTCGATGCAAAGGGTCTTTGAAGGGACAGGACAGGGCGGCAAGGTGGGCTTCCGAAGAGCAGCTTGCCCCATGACCTGCCCCAACGCTGTGATCCAGTGAGTCTCTCTGCCCTCGTGGCAGACGGGCGAGCACAGGAAATGTGACCTAGTCCTCGCCCTAGAGCTGCCGACCTGCAGGTCTGAGCTCTGATGTGAGCTCCCCCCGGGCCTGTGGTGACACCCAGGTCTCTGCTCACCAGTCTTGGTTCTCCAGTCAGGTATTGCCCCAGAAGCTGACCAGAGTGGAGTCAGCAGCACACTGAGCCTGGGGAAGATGTCCTGTAGGCGGCAGCTCAGCTGTGGAGGACGGTAGGTTTCTTTTTGAGCACCGGCTGTGTCCTGCTCCTTTGTGACTTTTTGTTTTTGTTTTTACTTGGTTTTGTTTTTTGACTGGGCCTGAAGTCCACGTGGTAAGTGGCAAAGCAGTTGGTCCAGAGGCCTTGACTTTGCCTGCCTGTCCCCTTCAACACACTCATCTTCCCAGGATCCTGCTTAGAGGGTGAGTTGCTAGGTCTGGAGCCGTGTAGGTGCCGCCCTCCGTCTTCCCGGGCTGGGCAGGCCCTGAGGCATAGAGGAAGGCGGAAATGTTACTTCCTGTCCTTCCAGTCAGAATCCCATTCCTGCATGGGCACACACGTGTGAGCACAGACTGGAGTATGCCTGGGATAGCGGCAAGTCGTTTTGGAGGTGTGAGATACCTGTCCCTACAGGCCTCCTGGCGTTACCCGTGTCCCCTGTCTGGGTTTGGGACTTGGTAATGTTGGAATTCACAGGACATGTGAACAACGCCCCCAAGATTTTTTAAAAAGGACGACACAGGGTCTCTGGGAGGGGAAGGAGGAATGAGTTCTTTTCACCAGAGGCCTCGACTATCCCCACCCCTCCCTAGCGGTGTGGGAGGAACGAGGGTCCTGGAATCTCTAGGTAAAAGACAAGGAATGTGTGTGGGGGCAAAGAATAAACGTGGAGCTTCTTGGGCCCCCTTGGTCTGGGGAACTGTGGAAATGAATAGAATGTGTCCCTCTCATACCTGTGATTTTGCGGTTCAGCACCAGCAAGAAACTCGGGGTGAGGGTTGCTTCACACTGTCCAGTGTGAGGTAGTTGGAATCACCCTGGATCCCCTGGCTGCCTCCTTGTCCTCTAGAAATAGGGCTGGTGCTCAGAGGACCATCTTGTCATCTAAGACAAATCCAGGGTCCTGCCTCTACCCTGCGATGACTGTGGACTGTCCCTCCTCCAGCCCTGGGGCCTCTAACCAGGCCCCCATCAGTCCTGTGAACAACCAACTAAATTCCAGAGCAGATCTCGCCCCTGCTAGATCTTACTGCATGGTTCATGTACCAGTGGGCACCTTGGGCCAGTGAAGCAAGATCTACAGCCAGGCAGACCCGGCTTCAAGCATGAATGTGCCTCCCCTGGCCACACAAAGTGCGGACCCGCAGCACACTCAGGGTCCTCACCTTTCTGAGCCTGAACAGAGAAGCATGCATCTGCCTCACTTTTCCCGTAGTCAGTGCAGATGCCTAAACGGACCGCACGGAAACACACAGGTACCTGAGCCATGGTTGTGGGAGACATAAACCAGGGGAAGGGCCATGGGTCGGAACTCCAGGACTGAAGACCTCAGAGCACTGACCATGCCTTGGCCCTTTTCCTGGTCCCAGATAATCCTGCTAAAGGTCAGTACTGACTGCCAGGGCCAGAAGTATAGGCTGCCACCATTTCCACCTGGTGTTTTTACATGCTTTCAAGGCAAAGCTCTCTCCCCTCCCCCTCCACACACAATTTTAGCAGGTTCAGGGGTCCGGGAGCTTTATTGGCCCTTTACTGGTGACCACACCTGCTTACCTGCAGCTTGAGCTAAGGGTTACCATGTGCTGCCTCTCCTCCAACCTTGCTCAGCTGACATCTCGGAGGGGATTGTCCAGATCTGCTGGCACAGTTAGATACAAATGCCAACTTGATGGTTGAGGGTTCCAGCTCTGGGCATATTTGCAGAGAATTAGTAGTTGAGTTAAGCCCAGAACGAACCTGCAGCAGATTGTCTAGTTGATGTGGAAGGCCCAGCCATGGCGGGCAGGACTAGTCCCTGGGCAGGTGCATAAGATGGAGAGAGCTGGTTGAGGGATTTGGCCTCCTGTGTACTTGGCCGGACATGCTGGTCTGGAAAGTAAGGACTGTCCCTCTCCCAGCCATTACGTGGATATGGTGTGGCCAGTTCTCTCGGCCCAGTGTTGCAATGGGCTGTCCTGCCAAGCGGACAAGGAATTGTAACTGAACTATTGTAAGAGAGAATATAACCCCTTGTTCCTATAAACTGTTTTGTCATGAATTTATTAACAACATACAGATTAACTGCAACAGAGAGTGGGATAGTGCTGGTAAATCTGGCAATGTGGACTTTGTTGATTTTGAGAGATTTTTTTTTTGAGGAATATTGTAATGTTTGAAGATTTTGAGATTGTGACTATAAAAACCATTCAGTTTGTGGGCTGTTTGGAGAATAGAAATGCTGAGAAAGTTGTGGATTTTTGGGCCCAGATTGTGATGAAAGGAACAAGACTTTTGCAAAGCTGAATTTAAAGATGACAGTCTGATTTGCTTGGTAGAGGAGAGCTGTGTTGGCAGCCTTGAAGTTTTGGAGGAGGGAATAGCTGTGGGTATTGAAGAGATTAATATCATTAAAAAAAAAAAACCTAGTGCTTTGCACTGGGATGGTGGAAGACGTATGGAAGACACCATATGGAAATGTGGTGCTTTGAAAATCCTGATTTCTTCATAGGATACAAGCTTAAGCTGCCTTTCAAAAGTTTTGGCTGCCTAGAAAGCGGCCTTTCCAAGGTCAGTTCATGGAACGGTTGTGGTTCATTGGTACAGTTGTGGTTCGAGTGGACTAAATTCTGTCGCAGCCTCACTGTGGCAATTGTCGTTGTCATGGTTGGGCACAGGACGGCAGGGAGACCGTTGCTGCAAAGACTTGCTTGCCTGACCTGTGACAGTCTCTGTGCCTCTCCAGCCAATGAACGGAGTGACGAGAACTAGTGAGGCGTTACTTAATACTGACTTCTGGCTCGTTTCCACTTAGTCCGCACAGCTTACGTATTAGATGGCAGCTTCTTGGAAGAGTTCCTCCTGGAGGGACAGACAAGGGGGGGGGTCAGCAGGGCCTATTGGAGCGTATAGCAGGAGCTTTGGCTCTGCTCTCAGGAGATGGGAAGCCTGTGATCTAATTTTCCTTCTACGAAGATTTCTATAGCTACCTTGGGACGGGAGCTGGGGGCAGAGGGTTCCTGTGCTTTGGGTCAGCTGTAGATTGGGAACAGGGACCACCTAGGGCACAGCTGCCCTACCCACTTGTGCGTAGATCATGAGGGCTGCCAAACCTTGGGGCCTCAGCAGAGGCCCTGGTTTATTCCTCCATGCAACACCCTGGGTGCCATTTATGCCTCAGTTTGAGATGCCACAGCGCCTCCTGAAGGCCGTCTTCCAGGCTCTCGGGTTGCTTCAGAAGGGCCGTGAGCTGAGAGTGCCCCCATTTGCACTCTCTGTTCACGTGGCTTGTCTCTCATAACACACTTGTGCTTTCTTCCCTTCCATGAAGTTCTAGCTCTACCCCTAACCAACCCCTGATCCCTGAAACTCCTGTCCTGACAGGGCGACAGACTAGAATCAGCGTTCGTAAGAAACACGCAGAGCTCCACATGGACGCACATGTAACTGCTCAGTGGCCTCCCTGGCCGGTCCTCGCTAGGAGCCTGGGCCCTTCACAGGGGCAGCAGGCTGGGCAGCTGCCCTTCAGAGGTCATCCTGGAGTCTGCTTTGCTTTCCCATGTCTGCCTGTCCATCTGAACTGAGCCCCATGGTTAGGAGCCAACACTGAACTCCTCAGTGTGGACTCCATGCTCGACAGCATCTCAGGCCTGTCTGTCACTATCACTTACACCTACCGACTGTGCTGGACCATCCACCACAGACATTTCTCAGAATTTGTTTTGGTTTGTTTTTTCCAGATTGGTCTGGACTTTTTAGTCTTACTGACTCAGCCTTCAGATTCCAAGTGCAAGTGTGTATGTCACACCCTGCTCCATTTATTTCTCTCCCGACACACCCAACTCCATTCATTTCTCCTCACTTTTTTTTTTTAGTCAACCAGCTCTGAAGGTAGACTCTGGGTAAATAAATAAATTAATAAAATGGAGCCTGGGAATTCCAGAGCAAAGCAAAAAGGAGGTAGAAGCAATCCAGGGTGACTTCCAAAGTCATCCTTGGTCCTCCACAGTACCCTCTGATACACACCATACCACACACACACACACACACACACGCACACACACATACACGCACACACACACGAATGCACGAGTGTGTGTGTGTGCACAAAATAAATAAGTAACTAGATCGCTGTTCGAGGAGAAGAAGGGTGGGGCATGATCAGCTTGCCCCATGTCTGCCCAGTAGGGAGTGGTCAGGCTAGGGGGGATGATGGCTTTGGAGGGAAATGTGCCCAGGTTCTCTTTCAAGCAAGCAGGGCTGAAGCTAGACCACAGATTTCTCTCACCTTGGAAAGAGAATAGTTCTCTGAGCTCCTGTATCCATGCTGAGTACATGTGCCGGGTGGTCTGAGAGGCCCTGTCTCTAGGCATGGCGCTCCCAGGCACATAGTTTGGGGGCAGGAAGAACTATTTGTCGAGGACTCCTTCAGACTTGGGGATAGGTCATGTAGTCAGGTAACTCAGGTCAAATACTGTTCAGGGGATGGACTGAAGTAGAAAAATGTAAACTGTTGAGTTACTGCTAATATAAGATGGAAAATTACTGAACTCCCAAAGGCAGTCAGCAGCCCTGCGCCACGGCAGCGCTGCGCGGTGCTGCTGCTTGGGCTCTTGCTCAGCTCCTGTCTGATAACAGTCCAGGCCACGGGCATTCTGTGTTTCGCTGCCTGCTGATGTTAATTGACTACCAGTGTTCGTGTCCGTCGAATCCTGCCTTCGCTCCACCTCCCTGCTTTTATATAAAACAGCAGTACAAACTAAGCTAGGACTGGAGCCCTTAGAAGAGAGTCTCAACTCTGGACTGTTCTCTGCCCCTAATTGGTATGTGGGAAACTTTTCTGGAGTTTTCCTCAACAGGCCAGAGGCACTGGCTAGGTCGTTGCTGCAGGGTGTGAGGGGCCTGGCCTTGTTCCAAATATTCCTAACAGGGGAGTAGCAGGGGTGGGATTTCTATTCAAGAGAAGCCCAGAGAACCCTCCAAAAGCTGAGGTGACACAGTGGGAAACTCCGTCTTACTAATGGTGGCTGGCGTCCACGTCTTCAAGTGCCACAAGGAAGTAGCCCACATCAGATCCAGAACACCGTCTGCCACCACGATCTGCGTGCAGGGGGAATCTACCACACTAACCGAGCTCAGGCGCAGGACCCCAGCCAATGTGGGCTGTTACTCTGCAATTGCAGAAAGGCCCCATTTGAGCTTGGGCAGCCCTGGGGCTGCTCGCTGGGACAGTAAGCCCAGTTCTGGTGTGTCTATGAGGAGCTGTGCCTGCCGGCCACGTGCCTTCAGGGACTCTGGCATGCGGGCATCGCCTGAGGGTGTGCCGGCACCTCACAAGTGGCTCTCGGGCTTCATTTCCTTTTAGTCTGGCATACAGGACAGGAGCCCGACCTTGGCCCTTTCTCTGCCCTCCTGGCTGGTGACTGTTTAAGCCTTGTGGAGTATCTGGGTCCGCACTGTGAGCATCTAGTTCCCAGAGCTGCTGTGACTCTTAGAATCGGTTTTAGAATCTGCCAAAGAAGTAGGGGAGGTGGCGCTCCTCCTTACTAAGAACCAGTATAGCCTCTGGTGACTGCCATGAATCCTGCATAGCTCGTCTGTGCTGCCACTGTAGGCCGCAAGGAGCACACTGGGGGGTGGTACTGCTTGGGTATTGTCTGGGGGTGTCTGCCCTTTTGTCCCTCCCCTGGCAGGTCTGTGGTCTTTGGCTTCATCTATGCTTTCCCCTTGGGCCAGGAGCCACCATCTGGCTGTGAGGCTAAGAAACTGCTAGGAGAGACAGGACGTCTGGACAGCTTCCTGCTGTCTAGTCACAGCACCCTGGGAACTCAATGGTCACAGCGCTGACCCAGGGACTAAAGGCGCAGGGTGCAGGGCTGCTGGCAAGCCTGTCTTCGAACTGCAGCTTTGAGAAAGGTAATCTTCAGGGCACTGTCTCCTCCACAGATACCTGAAAAACAGCTCCTTATCCGCTCATCTGGCTGAGCACCACAAGAATTCCCTAACAGAGAAGTCAGGGGCCGTGAATATGTGCTGCCACTAAGTTGGATGCAAAGCAGTCTGTCCTCCATGAGGACCCAAGGATGATACAAAGGCATTAAGGTTCCCGAGTGACCAGGGGACAGGAGAGTCTCCACAAGGCACCAGGATCAACCCCTCGCACGGGGACCTCTGTCAAGAAAGGTGTGAGTTGGGAGCAGGGCCTAGTGGAAGCGGCAGGCATTCCTGTGGGGAATAGACTGGCTATGCTAAGCTCGCGCGGTCTCTCCATGCCGGTTCCTCTGTCTCAAGGACCAACAGCACCTAGCCGCCTTGAGAGCCACGCGCGGGAGCTGCAGGAACCCGAAGGCACAGTCAAGACCACACAGAGCTCCAGGGAGAAGTTGGAGGAACCCGCCGGTGCTGCTTCGGAGCTCTGTCTGTCCTCTAGGGTGCTAAAGAGAGGCCCAAGGTGGAGGATGGGGGCTGCAGAGCAGGTATCGATGAGACTGGAGCCCCACGCTTCCAAGGTACTGCGACAGCAGGACACCGGCTCCTGCACTCATGCAGGAAAGGACAGCAACTGGAGCGTGAGCCGAAAAGTCACAGCCACCACCTTCCTCCCTAGAGCTTCAGGGCTTTTCCCTGACATGTCGACACGTAGGGCCACGTTAGGGCGGGGGGGGGGGTCTTTCAGCACGATCATGTGCGCACACCTGGACTTCCTGGGCCGCCCACTTGTACGCACTACATGTCAGTGGGCAAAGAGACAGGGTGGGTATCTCTAGCTTCCTACTCCCAGGAGGCCTGAGCAGCATCTCCTCCATCTCAGTGGCTGTCCTGCGCGGCACGGACAACAGCATCTCTGGAGCTTACCACACCAACGCCAGCTCCGTCGGGGAGGGTGTCTGAGGGAAGCAGGTACGCAAGCAGACTCCTCAGTCTGAGTCTGGGTCACACAGGACATTTTAAGTCCCATCTTACCGTGAGCCAGTCTCCTTAGCCCCGTTACCCTGAAGACAGGTCCAGAAAGAGCCACAGTCCCAAGATGTGGGCACTAGCAGAAGTGGTGGACGGTGGTGCAGGGGCCATCCCCATGGGACTCCAAGTCCTGGTCTGTAGGCTGAGAAGAGTCAGATAGACAAGCGCCCATCCTACTCAGAGCAGCCCACAGCAGAAGACAACTGTATGTTGACTGTCGGCCACAACGGCCACTTTCTGGGCTGTAGTCCAGCAGACATGTGAGGCGTTGTCGTGACCAGCAGGGAGGGGGACAGATGCTAGGTGGGAGCAGTGGCTGACCAGCCTTGCTTCTCTGGCTGGTCAAGGTCACATTCCTCCCAGTGTTTCTAGTCGGGGGAAAGGCCTGGAGAGCCAGGTGACTGCATGTACGCGTGCGTCTGCAGAGAATGTGCGCAAGGTGCTTGGTCTGCTGAGGGCTGGTGTACAGCCCTTTCCCCTAGAACAAGTGCTTCTGGCAATGGCTAGAGCTGCTAGCCAAGCACAGGCCTGCACATCCATGCAACACGGTTGAGCACCAGGGAACGGCAGAGCTGCAGGTACGCAGACAAACCAAACGAGTCTGTTGGGCAGTGGCTCAGGTCACAGTGGTCAGGAGGTCCCAAGTCTGTGCTGGAGGCGAAGAGACTCTAAGACTCACCCAGCCCCACTGGATCAGGTGGCTCCATGGGCACGGCCAGGCTTCAACTTGTTTTGACTTTGGTGCCAAGAGGCTGTCTGCACACCTGCACCTTGCCGACCCGCCCCATTTCTGCTCTCTACAGCTCAGTGGACAGAAGGCGGGTGGGGCCCTGCAGCCCCAGAGGCTCACAGCAGCAGGTTCATTTGCATGTCGTGGTGCCTACTGCTGCTCCAGCCAGTCTAGTTCTGCGGCCTGTGGGAGGGGTCTGCAGGCTCTGTGTTCACCTCCTCTTCCCCTCCCTGGGCAACCGAGCTGCTTGTTGGTGTCCTCTCCCACACTCGGACCACTTTTCCTCACCACCCTCCTATGTAGCTCTGGCCCTTTCCAGCCCCTCTTCCAAGCTCCGTGGGCTCCATGCATCTCCCCAAGAGGGTCCACGCAGCGCCCTGTCGCCTTGTGTGCAGACCGCCTTGGGAGCTGTGGCGCTGAGCGGGAACGCCCACACTCAGGCAGTGAGGTTTCTGGTTTGAGCCGCTTGACGCTCCTGGATGAGGTGAATCTGGGGTGGAGCAGCGAGTCAGGCACTGGGCCCATCCTGGAGAAGTGCAGATGCAGGAGGAAGGACCATGGCCTCATAATGTGAGTATTGGACATACCCACACCATCACCATCAGTGGGCTTAGCGCACTTCATGGGCAGACAGGTGAGTAGCTCTGGCCCTACCCCGAGGCCCCGCTCCGGTCAGCACATCGGTTCCCAGCCCTAGACCCACCGCAGTGGTTAGATTCAGGTGTCAACTTGACAGTTGCAGGCTGTCTGGGTCCAGCTGTGAAGAATCCATGGTTGGAGCAGCCCTGAACAAGTCTGTAGGTGACTGTTTGATTGATGTGGAAAACCTGGCCCACAGTGCATGGTGCTTTCAGGTGGTGGACCAGACAAAAGGAAGTGCAAGGAGGGACTTGATCTTCCCCTATCTTGTGTTGACTTGCTGGTGAGTCCATTTCCCGTGAGTCATTGGCTTCTTCATTGCTGCTGCCGCTACCCCTCCTGACCGCCTCAGAGCTCGGCCCTTTCGGGGTCCTCTCTGGTCCTGGTGCTCCCCACCCTGCCTATCGGTCCCTCCCCTTGGATCTCCACCCTTTACATTGGCTCTGCCCAGCCTCCTGGGTCACACCCGGCCACGCCCATGTTTCCCCTCACTTGGCCCACTCTTCTGCCCAGAGTCCCCCTCGTCCCCAAGACTGAACTGAAACCTCGACTACCTGAAAACAATCCAGTCTGCGCGGCACTGAGATCCACCAGGTACACATCCTCAAGCGGCACCGTAATCCAAGGCAGCAGCTGCACCTGAGGAAAGGGGGCGGGGCGTGGGCTTGCGGACCTCCTCACAGCATAGGCCCGGGGAGGCCCACAAGTCTGAACAGAGGCACGGCTGCCTCTGATGTCATGTGAGTCAAGCAAGACTCCAAGGGGCTCCAATGCTCTGCTGAATTCTGAACAGCCCAGCAGGATAGGGTACCAAACCCTGCTGCACCCCAAGCAGTAAGAGACCTGGGCTGTGCCCCAGTACACAGGCCTTCTGGAGATGTGGGGTAGGTCCTGGAATCTGCCCCCGAGCTCTGACTAGGCCTGGACCCTAATAATGGGGGGGTAGTCAGGAGATCCCAGTGCCTCTGCCCAGTTTCAAGGGCCAGGGGGGCGATACGGCCAAGGGTTCAAGGTATATCAAGTGGCCATTGTGAACCTGTGTGTGCCACAAGCCCAGGCACTCTGTGGGCCTGCGCATGACCTCAGAGGTGTGATAAGGACGGTCCGCTCCTGACTTAACTAGTCTCCCCACGTCCTGCCCTTCGACTCTGCCTACTTCTGGGTGCTCTGGAGTGTGGCGTTTGTGATGATTCAGCCCTGCAATGGTCACACGGTGAATAAGTCTTGTGGAATGAGCCATTGTGAGATGTTCCTATGACCACGTACATTGTCGCACGTGCTTGGCCCTGCGGGTGACAGGGGTGTGGCTCTGCATGCGCATGACTACGAGTGACAGGGTGTGATGTCACAGCCTCCATGGGTTTGCCTTCCCCTCCTAGTCCATGGGTGACCTTCCCCCATCACGCATGGTCTGAGCCTGTGTTCCTTTCAGTAAGGTGCTTGTGCTGTCTTTGTTAGGACCTGAATCAGGTGTGTATGGGTCTCCACAACTTGACCACACTTGTCCAGTAGCTCTCTAAACCTTCTCCCTGCCCTGACCAAGCCCAAATGGTTGGAGCAAGAAGCACCTGAGCCTTGGAGTCAGAGGTAGAGGCTCAGAACTGCCCAAACTGAGATTAGCCAGGGCTCTCCTGGGAATGCTGGCATAGGCAGCACTAGGCCTGCTCTCCTAACACTGCACTTTGCCACTTGAGCAGTTAGGCTTAGAGAGGGCTGAGGGTCTGACAATGGATGTGCTTGAGGGTTTGATGATGGATGGGGTGAGGGTCTAATGGATGGGCTAAGGGTCTGATGGATGTGCTGAGAGTCTGATGGCTGTGCTGAGGGTCTTGTGATGATGTGCTGAGGGTCTGATGATGATGTGCTGAGGGTCTGATGGATGTGCTGAGAGTCTGATGGCTGTGCTGAGGGTCTGATGATGATGTGCTGAGGGTCTGATGATGATGTGCTGAGGGTCTGATGGATGTGCTGAGGGTCTGATGGATGTGCTGAGGGTCTGATGATGGATGTGCTGAGGGTCTGATGGATGTGCTGAGGGTCTGATGATGATGTGCTGAGGGTCTGATGATGATGTGCTGAGGGTCTGATGGATGTGCTGAGGGTCTGATGGATGTGCTGAGGGTCTGATGATGGATGTGCTGAGGGTCTGATGGATGTGCTGAGGGTCTGATGATGATGTGCTGAGGGTCTGATGATGATGTGCTGAGGGTCTGATGATGATGTGCTGAGGGTCTGATGATGATGTGCTGAGAGTCTGATGGCTGTGCTGAGGGTCTTGTGATGATGTGCTGAGGGTCTGATGATGATGTGCTGAGGGTCTGATGGATGTGCTGAGGGTCTGATGGATGTGCTGAGGGTCTGATGATGATGTGCTGAGGGTCTGATGATGATGTGCTGAGGGTCTGATGATGGGTGAACTGAAGGTCTGGTACATGTGCTGAGTGAGAGTCTGTGGTTTCTAGGTCTACGTGTGGCAAGCTAACCTGTTTGTCGCACCTTCACTTAGAAAGACCTCGCCCTCTACTGCCATGGGGTGATGGGTTTGGTTCTTTCTTAACAGGGCTCCTGACAGGGCTGTGGGGCATGAATGCCCAGGGCAGCTGAGGGGGCATGGGAAGGAGGAGGCCCTATCGCTGCTGAGCTCTGGGCCAAGCGAGGCCCTAGCTTGGCCAGCCTGCCCTCGGGCGCTCCCAGCTTTATAGTGCTGGGAGAAGTCCAGGATTGTCTTCACCCTTAAGAAGGAGATGGGCATTGGTCTCTCCTGACCCACTGTGATCCAGTTAGGGTACCTGATTGGAAAGTAGGCTGTAGGGGTGTGTGTGGCGTGTGTCTGCGGTGTGTGGGTGTGTTTGCGTGCGCACATGCGCTTGCACACTAAGAGGGGATGGGATCCTAAAAAGACAGAGTGAATGACAGTGGGATGGGAGGCACATGGGGGATGATTTTTTATCTTATCTTTTTTTTTATTCAATTGTGCATGTGTGGACGTGTGTGTGTGTGTGTGTGTGTGTGTGTAGAACCACAGGCAAATTCGGGAACCACCATGGACCTCCTCCTCCTCCTCCTCGTTTACTCTACCCCGGGATTCACAGGCTCCGCCCTACCAGGATCAGAAACACAGCCCCCCCCCCCCCCCGCTTCCGCCTGGCTTCTATACGTGGGGTCTAGGATCCGAACTCAGGACCTTCTGCCTGCAAGGCAGAGGCTTAACCCCTGAGCCACCTCTCCAGCCCAGGAAATGATTTTTTTAAATCATTGGTAAAAACGTTGGTACAAAATAATTTATTGAAAAATATGCCATTCACAATGGTGCCAGGGACAGCAGTGGTCTGGACACGGCCCCTGCTAAGGGAAGGGATCTAAGGAGGACCTGGTAAGCGATTCAAGAGGGAAGGTCAACTAGAGTACTCAGGGAGGGCGGCTCATGGCAAGGACTCCCTGACTCTCCCGATCTCCTGGACGAGAGCCAGAGGGGTGGTTCTGGCCTTTAGGAGCCTGTGGCTCTTGAGGCTTCAGGAACTCTTGTCCCTAGAGAGAGTAGGGACCCACTGGGAGCTGGCGGAGTGGCCGACTTGGCCCGGGTTGGTGGCCCTAGCTGCTGGCCAAGGGTCTGAGAGAGAAGGGATCGGGGACGGCAGGGGCAGTGACAGCGGCTGCGGGTGGCCGGCTGAGGCACCGCAGGTTCCCAGTCTTGAGCGCACACTGCACAGGCCAGAGTATCACGCAGAACAGCAGCAGCAGCAGCGCGGAGACCAGGGCCACGCGCCTCCAGTCCCCGCAGCGTGCCCACCAGCGGGCCAGGTGGCTCTGGTGCGGTACCGGGTCCTGGGCAGGCGGAGGAGGCGTGGGCTCGGGTGGCTTGCTGAGCCCCACGTCCACACACACGAAGCCGGGGGCCTCTCGGCCCGGCGTAGTAGGTGGTGGGCGACAGCACAGCTTGGTACCTTCCAGCCACACTAGCTCCTCTCTCCGCAAGTGCGCCGGCATCTTGGCCTGCAGCTGGCGGCTGGTACGCAGGGCAGGGGCTCCAGCAGCTGGCACAGCTGTGGGCTGCCGGCAGAATGGGCACGGCACAGCCTCTCTGCCAGGGCGGCCTGTGGGCTGAGCAGCTGCCAGCCGAGCCAGGCACTCCAGGCAGAAGACGTGCGTGCAGGAGAGCTCTTTGGGCGTCTTGAAGATGTTGTCATAGCCTGAGAAGCAGATGGAGCACTCCAGCGGGGACGCCACCTTCTCTGAGCCGGGTGTGTGTGGGGACCTGGGGCTGCCAGCAGAGCCAGGAGACCTGGGCACTGTGGACGAAGAGCTGCTCCGGCGGGGGGCTGGCACGGCCGTGTGTGACACCCGCTGGCCTGATGGCATGACTCTGAGCTGTGGGACAGAGATCACTGTGAGCTGCTCTGTCCTGTCACCCGCCTCCTCCCCCTCCTCAGCATCTGCAGACTCCGCCGTCCACTCATGGGCACCATCCAAATTCTACCCATGCTTATCTGTAACCCGCCCTCTTTCCCTCCTGAGGGCCGAGAGTTCCATGGGACTCCAGGCCTGGACAGTGCAGAAGGGCTTCGAGAATGAGGCTGTGTGCACTGATGGACGGAAACCTGTTGGTCACGCTACACTGACGGTGACAGTGCTCACTGCAGCTTCTGTTCCGTACATGGTCTGTAAGTCTGAGTCTGGGTCACAGGAGGCTCACAGGGGCCTAGAGAGACGGCTCAGTGGGTAAGATGCTTGTTAGCAACCCTGGCAACCTCAGCGCAGTTCCCAGAAGCCCACATGGTGGATGCAGAAAGTTCATTCTTGCTGCCCACCCTGGAACTCCTATGTGGCTTCTCCCTCTCCCTCATAAATACAAATAAAACAAGTGCTCGCAATAGCCCTGCGTAGAGAAGGCAGCTCCAAGGCCGGGTGACTTAGTCAGGGTTACTCACCCCAGAGCCAGGGGGACCAGGGCCTGGACAGGCTCCCAGACTGTCTGCGGCTCTGGGTCATGTGAAACAGGTTTGAGCCTGGGGCCCAGTGCAGGTCCTGCTTTACATGGCACACACCTAGTTACAGGCAACTGCGTGAGTTCTTGGGTCTCTGAGGGAGCAAATGGGTCCATCTAGCTGAGCGAAGACAGGAGGCCTCAGTTGGGGCCTAAGGAAAGCTTTTTTCCTCACCTTCACCCTCAACCTGTGGGGCCAACTTGTCTGGCATGTAATAGGGTCTGGTGCCAGAGATGAAGAATTAGAAATACCCCTTTGGCTCATTACCAGGTCGATATTAGGCAGCTTCGACCATGTAAGATGACGCAGCTGCCAGTCAAGGAGGATGTGGGATGTGAAAGACCTAGTCTTTCTCTTTGACACCTCATTCCTCTTCCCTGACAGGCATTCTAGAGACCCCATTGACCAGGGACACAACCAACCCTGCTTCCTCTGAGCCAGGTTTCCATCTCAGGGAGCCACAGATGTGCTCAGAGAGCACAAGGCCCCTGGCTCGTGGCCCGTGGAGCCCGGCAGCATGGCACAGGTGACTCCTCTACCTCTGACCAGCGCCAGATGGGCGAGTAGAACTACTGAATCATCATGGGACCATGTGACTCTCTGACATCCCTGTGACGTCATGTGGGTCCCAACCGTCTGGTATGTGACGTCACCATTTCCGTAGGTAGCACCGGTCTCAGCAAAATCTGAGGGCATCTCAGAGCTGATTTGAATAGTTCCCCACCCGCACTCACTGGACTTGCTCACCTTCCACAGCAGCTCAAAAATAGCAACAGACTAAGATGGCCTTACCTGATGGTTGGGGGCGCAGTGTCAGCAATTCCCAGGCATGATCCTCTCTACTGCCACAGCATAGCGGTGAGTCTCCGGGCTGACCAGCTTGAGAAATTGTTCCTTCTCCTCCGGGTCCGGCGTAGCCTCTGCTCCGCCTGGCGGGTGTCCTTCCACGGGCCAGCGGCCAGCAGCCGTCTTGTGGCACCGGTCTGTCTGGCGCGCCTTTGCTGCGTGTCTGTAGGTGTGTGTGATGCGTGTCTTGTCCAGGTAGGCAGACTGCTCTCAGCAGCGGCGTAGGTTCTCGGGGCATGAGCTGTGCGGCAGGTGCATTTATACCCTCCGGGTCGTGCTGACTAAGGGTGGTAGCAAGCATCAGGGATTGGCTCGCCTTCTGCCTTCTCACTGGCAGGCCAAGCAAGGGTGGGGAAACAAGGTGAGACTCAGAGCCAGGATGGGTCTAGGGTTGGCACAGACCATGTGACCCGAGGGATTCCTGGCTGGACCAGATGCTAAGGTACTCAAAGTTTATCCCCGTGGAGGGCAGGTCTGTCTACTTGGTCCCAAATCCCTGCCAACGTCACTCTTGGGTGACCACTTAGCAGAGACCCTTCGGAATCTAATGTACATTCTCAGGTCAGCCATTTGCTTCTGCCAATCTACTTGTGCCCACTAGGGCCTTGCCCAACAGCTTGTTTCTACCCCTTCTCCTGTCTCACCTGTAAGCCCACACATACTTCATGCACAGCCTCCTGACACCTTTGGGGAACTGGGGTGAGAAAGGTCAGGACTGGCAGCCTGGGCAGAAGCCTCAAGGGTGGGTCCAGGGTGGAACACCAGGGACCAGGCTGTCCACCACAGATTGTGAGACCCTTCCAGGCCACTCTTGCATTACACACTGTAGGCTGAGGACTGGCTCTGGAAAGCGAGCACCCGCGCAGCCCCATCCAGTGACATAGGGGCAGAGCAGGCTGAAGGATTGGTCCCAGGGCAGGAGTCTCAACGCAGGAGCAGAAAGGACTGGGGACCACAGTCAGAGCACAAGCAGCCCTAGACCACCTCATAGCAGTGTAGCCTAAGGTGTCCCTTGCTGATGGCTCAGTCCCCAGGGGATCTCTTCCAGCACTACCACCTTTAGTCAGCATAGGTTCTCTCCCCTCCCCAAGGCTCCTCTGCCTGACGGCTAAGCACAGGGTCCTGGAGTCCTGAGAGGGGAGGCCTCACATAGGTACTGCTAGAGGGGTCTCATTCTGGAGGAAGGAATGGCTGCTGACAGGGCAACCAACAACCTTCAGGTACGCACTAACCACCCAGTGGTCCAGATCCTCAGAAGGCCCAACAGTACTGCTCCTGGACATTCTGATGTCTAAGGCCGAGACTCCCAAGGGAGCTGTGTGGGGGCTGTGGAAACTTGGGGTGATACGCTATCGAAAGAGGGGACCTGAACTCTGATAGGAATTGAGACTCCCTTGTGTTCTGTGAGAGGTGACCATGAAGAGGGCAGCCAGGCCCTGAGGGCTGGGTCAGAGAGGCGAGTGCCCGCACAGCGCGTGGGCCGAAGGAGGAGATGGAGTCCTTTGGCGGATCCAGGGTTGTGGAAAGTGTGGGCACTCTGAGGCAAGTCTGCCCAGGCCTGGCCTGAGAGTTCCCTGAGGTGCGTGACTCCATGTCACATGCCACCTCCAGGAAGCTTGAGTCCCAGGTGCTCCGAGAACCTCAGAGTTCCTACAGATGTCCAAGCTGTGAGGTCACCAGGATACGTGGTGGAGTCGGTGGCTAGAGGCAACCTTGCCGTGAGGCCTTAGGAATGGAGCAGATCTCCAGAGCCCTGACTCCCAGCTCAGCCTTTAGGGGGAGCCAACCCCCTGCTGACAGAGGCCAGGGACCTGGGTGACTCCGCAGGTAGAGGAAAGAGACATGACCAGTGTCAAGAGCAGTGAGCAGGATTCTCATGGACCTCGTTCTGGCCAGCAGGCTAGGTGACAGGAGCAGCCAAGTCAGCAAATGCAAGGTGTGGACACTGGCACGCTAACACACAGTTGTCCGAGTGTGCATTTGCATGCTAGCATATGCCCACGGGGCCAGCCTCGTTCCACAGCTCCTTATCCCAAACCTCACAGTCCTGGGGGGTCTCCCAACAGGCCCTCACCAAACCCTCCCCTGTACCAACGTGGCCACAGCTCTCAGGAGTATGCTAAGACCTACCCTGGCCTCAGTCCCTACCGCCAGGAAACAGACTTGACCCTGAGCTCCTAACCAAGGAGCTAGAAGACAGGATACAGTCACTGGAGCCCTTTCAGACAGAACCATCCCTGGCCTCAGGCCCGTCCCTCCCACCTGCTTGTCCTGTGGGTTCTACTGATCACTTGCTGTCCCCCTAGCTGTTGACATGGGAGGCTGGCTGCCCCAGACTGGAATTTCCTGTAGGTCCTGATTGAGCAAAAAGTGGCCTCCCCCAAAGTGGGTAACAGGAGGTAAACTCTGTGGGAGGTGCCCTTGGTGTGGCCCTTTGCCCTACCTTCCGGGACTGGCCCCAGGCCTGGCCTTGTTTCCCTGACCAGTGGGTCAATATTGTTCCTCTGTACCACAGGCGGATGCCTTGTGAAGTGCCCACGGTCCTGCCTACAGCACTCTGCGGGTTTGGTTGCTCTACAGAGAAGCCTCAAAGAGCCGCCTTCCACCTCAAGTCCCACAGGTTGCGCCCCTCCACAGAAAGGGAAAGGGCTGAACAGGGAATCCGGGGAAGAACACGTTTAGGTTAGTTGTGCTTGACTGCCAGCCCACCAACTGGGCACCAGGTGATGGGTTTTGGATCCTGCTAAGGGACTCTTTTCTACCTACTCTCTGCCCTCTAAACATGGTGGTAAGGTGGCTGTCCCCCCACTGAAGCAAACGGGTGACCCTCAGGAGAGTAAGAAGGCTAGAGGGGAGAAACTCTAGTCTAAGTAATTTACTTGGTCCCATTTTACATCCGCGGTGTGCCTCTGCTGCTGCCTGAGCTGCCGGGCAAGGCTGTGTAGCAAGCTCCTGTCGCGTCAGTAACAGCACGGCAAACGCTCAGGGGCGAGCGTGTGGAAGGCTGCGGGCAGCCGGCTACTCAGATGACGACACAATGTTGAGGGAGATACTTGACGCCGTGGGCCCACAGGGGTGGAGAGCATTGGTCCCGAGACACCTGCTCCACAAGAGCCCATGGTTAGTGCCCCGGCAGGCTGGCAGCTCACAGGTGGGGCGGCTGGCAGCCTGGGGCATCTGGGCCAGTGAGCTGAAGGCCCCGTGTGAACACTTCACCCTGGGCACTCGGGAATCTGCTAGCTGTACTTGGTGGGCAGGTTTACCTGGGCTTCAAGGTTTACCTGGGCTTCGGAGCTGGAAACTCAGGATACTTGAATCTGCAGCCCCTGACCTATGAGCCTTGGGGGGACCATCAGTCATGGGGCAGGTCAGCCCTCGGAGCCGCCTCCTGGGTGTCAGTCCCCAGACTGTGTCAGTTCTATCTATTTGTATCGGGCCCATGTTGTGGCTGTTACAGCTGCTAGACTCTGGAGAGACCCAGACCCCGTGCCTTGCTTCCGCGCCACAGGTCTCACAAAGTTGTGGCTGACCCTGTTAAGCCATGCAGGGAAGGTGGATGGAAGAATCTCACAGTCCGGAGTACGCTCCCTCTAGCATCTGTGTGTGGCTGTGGCTGGAGACCACTCTGGCTTCATTACACACCAGGTCCTTGGCGTGCTGGGCCCACTGGCCGGGAAGCCATGAGTCTCCGTTGCTGCAGAAGTGAAGTCCTAGCCGGCCTCCAGGTCAGACGTTGCTGATGTGAGCTTCCACTGTGGAAAAGGCAGAGGGGTCCCTGTTCCTGTCTGGGGGCCGCTCGCGCCTGACGTATCTTGGCTTCCTCACTGAAACAGGGCAGAGATAGGCTGAATCAGAGACAGGGAGAGCAGAGGTCTGTGACATCATCGAAGACTCTCAGAAAAATGGTAGATCTGTCTGCTCTCAACAAACAGCCCCAAAACCCGTGACCATAACCTCATTAAAAGGGGAGGGGGGCTGTGTAGATGTGACTTAGTTTAATATCTCAGGTGAGATCCTCCTGGATTAACCTAATAACTGGCATCTTCCTCAGAGAGAGTGAGAGACAGGTAAGCCACAGGGTACATGAGACCCCAGGAGCTGGAAGAGGTGCGAGGGCCCCCCGCCCCCCAGAGCCTTGGATACACATTCCTCGTCCCTCTACACCTCGATCGCTAACTCCTGGCTTCTGGCACTGCAAAGGGACGTACTTGTGTTGACCAACCTGTGCTGTGCTGCATGGCGCTCACCACCTACAGAGGCTCAGGGTCAAGGCTGCTGCCAGGACTCAGACGAGTATTTGGATGGGGCGGGACTAAATGCACGGAGCTCCTTGACCACAAGAGGCTACTGCTCCCTCTCAGCACGCCAAGCCAGACTTTCGCAGAGTGCAAAGACCAGTGGCTGGGAAAGGAGGCTGGGTAAATTTGTTCTAGATTTTGTCACTATGTGACCACAGGCCAGTCATCCAAGCCCTCTGTGCATGTTGGCCTCTCTATACAGTTGGGCTTGGCAGGGCAAAGCTCAAGAGCCGACCTGCTCCCTGCTGCTCTCGGGAGAACTGCATTTGGTCATTTTCGAAAGGGCAGCAGGGAGGGTCTGTCCTTGAGCGATGGGGGAACAGCAAGGTGATAGGGAGGTGAAGGGTAGACCCCTGCTGAGTCCCCGTCTTTGCCCCTGCTGTGTGGACGGGCCTCCTTAGAATATAGGAGAGCAGCTCAGGCCCCAGAGGGGTCTGTATGTGTGAGGACAAACCCACTGAATGAGTTTTGGAAACGCACCCTAAGACCCCGCCCCAGGACAATGTGCTGAACCCTGTACCTGAAGACTGAGGTGGGGGCACCATCGAGGCCTTGAAAAGAGAAAGGCAGAGTGAGGCAGGAGGGCCTGACGCGGCTCTCGAAGCCCAGGTTGCTCAGCGCGGCTGGGTGGCTACTTACAGCTTCACCAGGCTGCAGGACAGGGTCTGGAGAGGAAGAAAATGTCATGTGGCCCTGCGGCCCAGCAGCACCTCGGATTCTCAACTTGCAGCAGCCCCCAAAGACACTCTGCACTGGTAGCAGGGACACAGTGCAGTCCCTGTCTCTGCGCTGCACCCCCGGGGACCACACAGACCCCCAGTGGGGGCAGGCTCTGGTCAGCACCTCCGAGGTTTAGACGGGTGGCATCCTGGCCACAGGGAAATACCTTTGTCTCTCCTGTAGAAGACCTTGGGGAGCCTCCTGGAGCGCTTGAGGTAGAAGAACCCCGCCACGGCCAGGATGAGCCCCGTGCTGATGAGCCATGTCCCCAGGAAGAGAGAGGCCGCCACGCGAGGACCCCCTGCGGGCAAACCAACAGCTGCGAGCAGACAGCCCGACCTTGAAGGCTGCGGGCTCAGGCTCCTTCCAAATGCCCAGATTTACCTTCCCAAGCACACCTACGTCCCTGGTGCGAGTAAGGGCCCTGCGTTTACACTTCTCTGCAGGCCTAACTCACGGGGCTACCAGGCAGAAGACCTTGCCCACTTACTGGTGGCCTAGGCTCCTTCTAGGTCTCCTCGATAGATGGGCCCCAGCATCCTGACATGTGGTCACAACCCCCAGCCTAGAGGCAGGTGGTCCTCAGTACCTCACTTCCGGGCACCTGCAGTTGCCCCACCCAGTTCCACCTGCTTGGGGCCAGGACGGGCTGGGGGGAGTTGACAGAACAGCAAGTGACTGCCAAGGGCAGCACGCATGGGTTTCGCTCCATCTCATTAGACCTACGTGACATATGCAGCCGAGGACTGTTCGACGTTGACCTATGGGGGCCATGCAGTTGTCTCCCCCAGTGGCATTCTAAGACCTGCCCCCTCCCAAGGCCAAGGGACTCCAACCCGAGGGCTGCTGAACTCTCCCAGGACCACAGCGTGTCTACTCCATCCCCTGCAGAGCAGCCTTCCCGGGAGACAGGCCCGCAGCAGACGGCATCAGCAGTCAGCATCAGCAGCCGGCATCAGCAGCCGGCATCAGCAGTCGGCACCGCCCCAACACCAGCACCATCTCTGCAATGCTCCCATCCCAGGTCCCGGCAAAGAACAAGCTCTGGCCTTGCGAGCTGAGAGACTCACCGACATGTGGCTGCTTAGGCGTCCCTGTGCTCCTGTTCACGGGTAACTCCACGCCCCGGCCAGGGACTGTGGGGGGGCAGAACTAAGTGGAGGCCGGGCCACACCCAGGACCCAGAGGGGGACTGCATACACTCTAAGGGGTATCCAGGGCCGGAGATGACAAACAAGAAGCGGCCTTCGAGATTCATGGGTCGTGCTTCTGGACCAGGCAAGTCCCACTGTGAGGGCCAGGACCGTGAGTGCCTTGGTCTCTCCCACTGGACATGAGCTCCCCAGGGAGGCACCAGGGACTAGGGCGGGCAGCAGGGTGGACATACGGCCTCTACATTCGGAACCGTTGTATGCTGGGAGGGTCCCGTTCCGGCATCGCACACAGCTGGCACTCCCGTCTGTGTTCCAGTGCCAGTAGCAGCCTGTACCAGGAGACAAGGTTTCCACGGTAAGTCCCGGTCGGCGCACTGCTGTCTCCACTTTCAATTGGCAAAGTAACTTTCGACTCAAGAATACTGACATGGTGTGAAAGCATTGGTGGAACAACAGGCTCCAATTCCAGAAAGAGAAACAAACTCAATGGAAGCACTGAGCTCCTTGCCAAACTTCCTGTGCCTGCCTGTCACCAAGGAGACGACACGGGTGTTTGCTGGACGTCTCAGAAGGCTATTCAGAGACACCTGGGGCAAGAATCCAAAATTAACAGGTGCTGCACGAGGGTCTGGTCTCACCCCCTGAAGCACTGTCTCTAGCCTTCCACCTGTCTAGACGGCCTCCCACTTGCCTGGCCTACTGCATACCCTTACTGGGCTCTCAATCTGTCTGTTGCCCCAGTAACCTTCCCAGGGTCTCCGTAGCAGGATTAAGTCAAATTTCCGTTTTGGACTGATGCTAGCCAAAGTCCTACACAAATTCAGCCCAAGTACTAGTAGCAGCCCAACATGTATTAGCTCGTAATTTGTGAATAGCTGGTTTTCCACTAGCCAGGGCACCAGGACTTTGTCTTAAACTTTCTTTCCAATATCCCAAACATTTAGCACAGAAGTTAGGTAGCTATGTATTCCATAAATGTCAGTTGTTGGTGCTGTAAATTAAGCTGATATGTGGAGCTAACCGCAGGCCACAGGACCATCAATAACAAATGTTACAGTGTTTGGAATGAATCGTGGGCTGCGGTGACGTGATGGCAAATGTTGCTGACACCAGTGAACTGCAGCTGCTCCACTGGTGTCAGGGCAAGACGAGCCTAACCCTGCTTGGGAGGAGGTGAAGAACAGGTCTTCTGCGGGGCCTGGCTCTCCTCTCCTTGGCATCAGCCATGAAAGGACCTGGTGAGAGGTGTGTGTTCTATAGTCAAGTGGAATGTGAGGTCTGAGCACCAAGATAAGATTCTCCCCGGAAGTCCGTCCATCCCCACCCACCCCCATGCTGAGGCAGACAGCTTTACCAACAGCTGTTGCCGGACCTCCAAAGCCATGTGCAGGGACAGAGGGCGGCCAGAGAGCCAGGCCATGGCCTTGCAGGCCAGTGGGGCTCCGGTGTCTCCGCACACAAACTCGGCCATTCTCCTCCCTGCACATGTACCCAGAGTCCTCAGACGCTCCTAAAGCCTCATTCTCACCCTCCCAGTGTGACCCCGGGGCAGCAGGCACAGCTTGGCACCCCTGCTAATGTGGAGAAACCCAGCAGAGCTGGCTCTACCCAAAGTGCCAAAGCTTCAGGTCAGAGGACTGACGAACTTGGGGGCCTCGCATTTCCTCTGTCACCCTAGAAAACACGACCCGTTCCTCTCATCACCACACTCAGCCTGAACCCTTCCTTTGGGATCTTGTCTTTCTCCTGTGGCACCAACCACCTGTTTCCCAAACAGCTCCTCTGCGTTCACGGGGTCTGGTATAATGGGACACAGGATATGGTTCTAAGATATGCCCCTTGCCAAGCTGGAGGGTAATCTCTGAGCCATTCTAGCTGAGTACACAACAGCTAGAGTCACCCATCCCCATCCAGGGTGACCACCCTTCTCCTTTAGGGACATCCTGTCTTGGGACAGGCCAGGAGTGTGAGGAGCTCCAGCATCATGTTTAATCTTTCTCCCGTGGCCACAGCCATCTCTCATTTCCAACTACGCTCTTAGAGACTTCTGTGGGGACAGGAGGCCTGCCGGCATTGAGACTGGATTCTTCTCTGTGCTGGGGTCCCCTTCTGCATGAGACTGGGGAACACCACCTCTGGCCTCCACCTCAGAAGTCAGGAGCACCCCTCATCCAGCCCCAGCTGTGAAAATATAAAACGTCTCCAGATGCTGTTGAATGTCCCAGAGCTAAAATACCCTGAAGCTGATTTCCAGCGCTGCCCTGACTCCTTTCCAGGCCTGCAGACAAGTTCCCTAGGGGCCCCACTCACAGGAACACCCCAGGGAGGCCTCCTTTGTCCTGACACGGGTGGTCTGCACCAGCCCCTCTAGCCCCTCAGCAGTCTTTGTCACTAGCGAGTGGGCTGGAGAAAGCTGGCGGTTTCCTGACTGGACTGTTAGTAACAGTGCAGCTTACCTGGGCCACACAGGCCTGTGCTTGGGCAGGTGACATTGGCATCTACCACATCCTCACAACACTCAAATTGCTGGGCCTGGAGGGGAGACAGCAGTAAGACAGGCTGACAGGTGCCTCGTGCCAAGGCCAGCGTTGGTCACTGTAGGGCATTCTCTCTCAGCATCCGGGGCCCAGACTCTCCAGGTCAGGCGCAGCCATCGGAACCGGCCCAGGGGTAGGTCCTGCTGAAGTCCCTCTGTGGGAAAGCACAGCTCTGGACAGAATGCCCAAGCCTGGGTGGGGCTGACATAGAGAGTTGGGGCCATCCCCATTGGGTCTACTTCTACAAGCCCCTGGACTGCAGCCCTGTCGCGTCATGAGCACTGCTCCGGATCTGCACTGTACAGAGAATGTGGCCAGTGAGCACTGGATGACCGAATAAGCCACCAAGTGCGGGGCCACGACCTGTCTGGTGTGTCCCGGGATGGGGCCCGGGGAGCAGGTGTGCACTGGTCTGGAGACCTAGACCTTGGGGAACCTGGCATGGTGTGGTTCATAACACATTGTCTTAAAACATGGCGCCTTGGCATCGGACAGCACAGAAAGCTCTCCAACCTTCTCCTGCCCTTTCCCCAGCACAGGCCGCAGCCCTCGTGCAGTCTGTGACGCTCATCTCTGAAGCCACAGGGACAATGATCGCGTCCTGTCTAATCACACTTCAGAGAACATCTCTTTCCCCCAAGCCTAAGTGTAAAACAAAACCTTGCAGAGATTCCCGTATCACAGACAACAGACAGCAAGTTTTTTTTCTTGTTTTTCAAAAAACAATCAGTTTTTTGATATAAATGCCTCAGCCATGAACCTACAAGGTCTAAGAAGAAGAAATCTCTCCTTTCTATGTGGGGCAGGCAGTGTTCCATGTGGAGAATCTACCCAGGCTGCCAGGTGTCCAGCATTCCTGGGACCTTCTTCCTCTGTCCCTCAAAACTACACTGAGGAGGTGACAGTGTCAAGGTCCTTTCTCCGCCTGATCTTCAGCCTCTGCATCTTACTTTATGAGGTAAGATCACAGCAAGGCATTCCAACAAGGGAAATTGACCATCATTAGTCGTTTTCTATATGTTAGTCTATTTCCTGGTAAGTTAGCTATTCCATCTATCTATATTATATATTACATTACTATAGATTAGTCATTTTCTGATAAGTTAGCCATTCCATTTATCACAGTACCAATTCCAAAGACTCTTTGTGAGACAGGACACCCACTGTGGTAGTTAGTTATAGAGGAAAACTTAACAATTGAAGAAGGCTAGCCTACAGACATCCCTTGTTTAGTTAAAGTAAATCCACAGCAAGTCTGTGGGAAATGATCAAACTGATGTGAGAGGACTCAGCCCACTATGGTAGCACCATTCCCTGGGCAGATGAATAAAATGGAGGAGTTGGTTCAGTATCCTGGCACACTGGCAATCAAGACAGTATGTCCAGGGCTCGGCTCTTTCTGTCTATGGTGTGTTATGAACTTTCCTGCCATGCTGATGAACTGCAACTGAGAATTGTAAGCTGGAATAAAACCGTCATCTCCTAAGTTGTTTGGGTTCTAGCAAATCTTTATTTATTTATTTATTATTTATTCAATTGTGTGTGTGTGTGTGTGTGTGTGTGTGTGTGTGTGTGTGTATGTGTGTAGAACCACGGGCGAATTCGGGAACCACCATAGACCGCCTCCACCTCTTTCTTGTTTACTCTGCCCCGGGATTCACAGGCTCCGCCCTACCAGGACCAGAAACGCAGGCTGCCCGCTTCTGCCTGGTGTCTCTACATGGGGTCTAGGATCCGAACTCAGGACCTTCCACCTGCAAGGCAGAGGCTTAACCCCTGAGCCACCTCTCCAGCCCTAGTTGTTTGGGTTCTACGCTCAGCAATGGGGAAATGAAACCAATGCACCCATCTTTCTAGCCCACAATAAATCACAAAGTCAAAGTGACTAGTGCTCACTGAGCACCCCCATTGGTCCTGGGGCTTCACCTCGATGGGGTGTGTAGCTTGGTGCTAGAGAGTCTAGCCAGGCTAGCATCTCAGGGGAATCAATCATACCCTCAACTCTACATGCTGCACTTGTGATGTGCAGAGAGACGCGGGTCTCAGGTAGAGGTGTGTGGTCATTACAGCCAGGGTTCTGTCTCTTGGCTTTTGTTCATATGACAGGACCTCCCTATGTAGGACAGGCTGATCTCAAACTATGATCTTTCTGTCTCTGCTTTTCATGGGCTGGTGTGCGCCACTATGCCTGCCATTTGTTTCTTTTGATGTGTGCCCGGTGACTAGGGAAGGATGTCCAAAGACTGATACGGACACAGGAAAGTGTCTGTGCCACTGTGAGAAGGATCAAGGTCAAGCCACAGCCCACTCCTTGTGTTAGACATGGGAAGGTCTCACCCTCTGAGGCTTCCACCAGCCTGGCTGCAGCCCAGAGAAATGGTGCCAGGCCTTCCAGAACCAAAGCTCAGCACAGTGGAATGGCGCGATACTGGTTCGGGTGCTTACAGCGAAAGCCAGAAGGCACCGTCCCAGTGAGCCTGCTGCCGGTTCTAAGCAAGCAGCGCTTGTGCAGGGAGTTCTGGGCTGCAAGCAGCGCTTGTGCAGGGAGTTCTGGGCTGCAAGCAGCGCTTGTGCAGGGAGTTCTGGGCTGCAAGCAGTTCTGGAGGGTGGTTCTGCAGAAACGCAAGTCAGTAGCAGGGTTTAGGGTTCGGTAGGCTCCAAGTGGACTCTGTCTGGTTCTGGGTCCCAAGGTTGAAGGCCAAGGGCCCCTCCCCCAAGGGTCCACTGCAAGCTTCAACTTTCTGCTGCTGACCGCACAGGCTTAAGACAGGGACACGAACCTTGTCTTCTGTGGACTTGCCGGCGACTCCCACCAAGAAGCCAGTCAGGAGTGCAAGGCGCCACACTCCCATGCTGAGGAGCCGACCGCAGGATCTGCAAGAGAAGACGGTGTGCAGGGAGAAGCTCTGACGGGCAGAGGTGGGCAGGGCCATGACTTAGGGCAAAGGCATGGGCCCTAATACGGGTGAAGCAGCTTCCAGGACAGTAGTGTATTCAGAGCCCCTCAAGAGGATCCCCAAGGATTAGCAGTCAATGCTCTTGTGGTGACCATCGGGAAACTGTGAGCCTTTACACTATGCACCGTGGTGTTTCGAGCTGAGAGTCCAGGAGAGATGAGCAGGTTCCCGACAGCACCATGCGCTCAGGGTTCAGGGAGCAGGGCCGTCTGTCTCTGGATGTCCGGGATACAGGCGCACACCCTAGAACACAGCGTGCACAGGGAGGCCCTGATCACGTCTCCAGCACAGCATCAAGAATTAGTTCTCCAGTGATGGTAGGGTCTGAGGTGAATGTGGGTCACTGGGGGAGCCTTTAGTGGTACGGTATTTTGTTTTTATCTTTGGAAACAAGGATAAATATGCAGAACTATGGTCCACAAGAACACTAGAACTTACATGCTTGCAGCCATGGGAGGAAAGACCCAGAGGGCAGAAAAGAACATGCGCATTGCAGATGCACATGCACAAGCAGATGCACTGGTGCCTGACAGCCACTGGCTTAGGGCTTGGGCCTCACTTCCAGTACAGTGGGGGAGACCTACACCAGCCACACAGCCTTGAATGATAACACGTGTACACTTGAGTGTGGGTATGTGTTTGGCGTACATATGTTTTATGGGTGTATACGTATGCATGTGGGCCACATGTATGTGGAAGCCAAGAGTCAACAATGGCTGTCTTACTGTATTGCTTCTCCTCCTTTTTAAAATATTTTATTTTAAATATTTATTATTTAATATATTTATTATGCGTGTGTGCCTATGGCAGGAATCGTTATGGATTGCTCTACTCTTTGCTTGCTTGGGATTTTCCCAGGCTCTGCCTTTGGGTCAGAAGTGCAAGTCATTGCCATTTCTGCTTGGCTTTTTACCTGGGTTGTGAACTCAGGACCTTTTCCTTGTGAGGTAGACCCCTGCGCTATCTCTTTTTCACACTGAACTTGGAGCACACTGGCTAGGGTGGCTGGCCAGTGAGTTCCATGTCACAGTCAGCTTTTAACAAATGCTGGGATCTGAACTCAGGTCCTCATGCTGCACAGCAGGCATTTTATCAGCTGAGCTTGAGCTCCAATCCATATGTACACTTTTGTATTATTCATTTTATTTATTTTTGTGTGCGTGTGTGTCTCAGAGGGCACCGTATGTCCCTGTGGAGGCCTAAGGCTGACTATGGGAATCATCCCAGATTGCTTCTACCTCTTTTTTGCTTTGCTGTAGGATTTCCCAGGCTCCATCAGGGTCAGAAGAGTAGGCGCCAATGGCGTTTTTTACATGGGACCTGGGAATCTGAACTCAAGACCCTCTGCTTATGAGACAAGAGTCTTAACCACTGGGCCGTCTCTCCAGCCCCACGTGTACATTTTTTAACAACAAAAAGGTTTTCGAGACAGTATTCAGGTATCCCAGGCTGACATCAAGTTTTTTTTTTTTAACATAGTGATAGTACTTATGAATCATCCTATGTCCCTTGTCCCAGCGCTGTGATTACAGGCATGCACCGCCACACCTAGTTTATTCAGTGCTGGGATCAAGCCCAAGGCTTTGTCACAACAGCCAAACACTATCAACTGAGTTATATCTCTAAACTTACAGAGTGGTATTCATAATCATCAGTCTCAAACATGCTCTGACTATTTTACCATGAAAGTCACTCCCAAGGGAAATGAAAGCACAGTTCAGCTGGCAAAGCCCTGAGATCAATCCAGCACTGACACAACAAGGCAGCGAGATCTATTTTTCCAGGACTCAGGAAGTAGAGACAAGAGGATCAGAAATTCAGTGTTGTTCTCGTCCATATAGCAAGTTCAAGGCTAAGCTGAGAAACTTGAATTCTCTCTCTCAAAAAAAAAAAAAAAGGTTACCTCTAAGAAGACATTTTACTTGGCTGAGGCCAGTGCAGCACAGAAGCAGCGGGTGGGCCGGGCATCTCCCTTCTGGCACAATAGTGGTCCCGGCTTCACTCTCAGGCAGGTCCTCAGAGAGAACACACAAAGTTTGATGTTGGGACTGGCAGGAACTACATTCTCTGGTCTAGAAAAGTGGGAAATACTACTTGGGGATCCTGGGGAGAGGACTGTGTGGGTCCACGGGCTCAGGGGGGGTAAAGGCTCAGGATGCAGGGTGCAGTTCTGATGACCTGAGAAAGTGGCCTCTATCCTGTAACTCACTTCATGCTAATCAGGCCAGGACCATTAGCAAAGTGACGTCTGCACAGGGGAGGTGCTGCCCAGGCCTGGGGGACAGTTTTCTGTGAAGCTTCATTCCGAGTTCCTCCTACTCCAACCTGTATGCACATTTCCTGAGTTTAAGAAATGCATGCTGTCCGTGGCTCTTTCATACAGTGAGAACTCCTCGTGGAGACAAACTCATGTCACGGTGTCACCACCCCTCACCTATAGGATGTGACCAAATTTCACCTTTTCTTTTGGTGCATTTAAGAATTTCTCAGCAGAGATCTTCTTCCCCTGCGCTGGAAAACTCGGAGAAGCCAGGGACCTTCTGCTCACTCTGGAAAGTCGCAGTGTGGTCGCAGCGCTGACAGGGAAGCTTCCTTCTTGCTGATTAGCATTCATAGAGCCAGAAGGTGCTATGCAGACCTCTGGAGGAGAAAAGACATCAACAGTCTTACCTGGGGCCGGCCCGTGCGTACTACGGTACTGACCTCCAGACAAGATGCGCCCGCTAGACGACTACTATGAGGGCAGTCAAGTGCTTTCTGAGCGTGAGGGTGTTCCCAGAAAGGAATTCATGTCTGGTACTGGAAACTTGGTCAAAAGCCACAGCTAGTGAGGTCTTGGGCCCTGGAGGGAACCTCTGTTTTGATAAATGGGTGTGTTGCTAAACTGCCTTCCAAAAGATTAGTGCTGCTCCCCACCATGTCAGAGAAGCTTCTTTATGCTGCGGGTTAACACACCCACCAACCTTCCCCCAAGGCTTAGAGAACATCTGGGAGAGAGGCAGAAAGTGTAAGCGCTGGAAGGCAGGAAGCAGTGCAGAGACAGTCTTCTGGACACGAGGTAGCTGGTGCACGCAGACCTCACAGGGCTGTGGTCACCTGCTCAGCAACGACCCAGCCGACACCCCAGCCAACACCCCAGCACCACGGGGGAGGAGCTTGCGAGGCCCATCTCAGCTAGGACTCTGGCAATTGAGGCTGCCAGAGATGGGAAAGTTGTTTTCCTCCAGGGATGTGGCACTGGCTGGCTGCCCATGCTCCAGTGAATTGCGCGACATACATGTGCAGCACTAATAAGAGTCAGTGTGAGTTTTATTTCATATAAAAAACAAAGGGGGCATGAAGGTGGGAGAAAGAATGTGTGTGGCAGGCTCAGGGACAGTCAGGCCAGTCCATCTCCTAAGCACAAGGATACTAGGCACAATTACTAACATGTTATATATTTAATAGAAGATGTGCAAGATCTGCTTATAAGGCACTTCTAAGAAATATTAAATGCCCCATAATATAAAGTTTTTCTGGAGGACAGAATATTAGATATAAATTTTCCTCAAATTCATCCCAATAGACTGTCTCATGTGAGGGAATTGGCAAGTAAATTCTAAAAGCTTAGATAAAAATACAAAGTATCTTGAATAGTCAAAGCAAACTTTTTAAAAACTTTATTTATTTTGCATGTGTATGTGTTTGTGTGTGTCAGAGGGCACTGTGTGTCCCTGTGGAGGACCAAGGATGACTTCAGGAATTATCCTGTATTGCTTCTACCTCCTTTTTGCTTCTTTCCCAAACTCCGCCTAGAGTTTTTACGTGGAAACTAGGATCTGAACTCAAGAACTTCTGCTTGTGAGGCAGAGTCTTAACCTTGAGCCATCTCTCCAGCCCCAAAACAAAATTTTAAAAGATGAAGACTTACACTACCTTAAGACTACAATGTAGCCAAGGACTAATAGTACAGGCCTGTAACTCCAACTACTTACAAAGTTAAGGTAAAAGGGTTGCAAGCTCAAAGCTACCTGGATTTTAACTTAGCAAAGTGACTTAGCTGTCTTCAGATTTTACAGGCTGTAAAGGGAGATGCAGAGCTTACTGGTAGAGTGCCCCAGCATTCAGGACCTGAGTTTGATCCCAAGCACTCCACCAAAAAAGAGCATTTCTTTCTCTCTTGGATACGGGCCTGCTTGGATACTAGACTTGTGCTTCCTAGAAGACACAATGTGTAAACTCTGTGTAAAAACAGACAAAACTTAAAATAGACAAAGTCAGCATTTCCAGCTAGACTGTTAGAGATGGAGTGGACACGTGGTTAGGAAGCCAGTCAAGCATTCACGTTACTGACCACGCCCACTGAGAAGGGGGAAGAGACTACGGAGCTTAGAAAGTGCTGGCTGCCACCTGGCTGTCCTGCAGGTGCGTCACGGGGAACAACACAGGTGGCTGGAGCCCCACTCTGCCGCAGAGGGGCCATCTGGATGGGACATGCAGGACAGAGAAGCATGTCTCTCGACCTAAAGTTCTATCTTGTGCTTTCACAGAAAACACTCAGAAACAGTCCAGACTGCTGAGGGGACGCAGATGACAGGAGTCTAGGCTCTCGCTTCTACCCAAGTGGGAACAGGTGGCCTGGAACCTTTCCAGTCTCAGTCCCACCTCAAGGATGTGCAGTTCTCAGTGTTTTAGTGACACAATTATATTTTTTAGCATGTGCTTCTGGGGGGGAGGGCGGTGGGCACTGTATGCCCTTGTGGAAGACCACAGGTGACTTCGGGAATCATTCTGGATTGCTTCTACCTTCCTTTTTTTTCTTCACTCTATGATTTCCCACACTACACCCACTAGGGCCAGAAATGTAGGCCACCGCCATTTCTACCTGACATTTTTATGTGGGACCTGGGATCTGAACTCAGGGCCTTCTGCTTGCAAGGCAGACTCTTAACCCCTGAGCCATCTCTTCAGTTCAAGCCTTTTTAAAAACAAAACCAAAAAAAAACCCCGAGCTACCTAACAGATCCAAATTAACATAGAGAACAGCAATATGGCAAGGAGGGGCTCAAAGGCATCTTTCAGATGCATGGAGGTTGTCTGTAGTTCAGGTAAAATGGGCTCGAGTCCACGGAGACATCTGGTTGCTTAGGTTTTGGAAAGACTATTGAGGCTAAGATACGTGGATCAGGAAAACAAACTGCATAATCCAGACCTGAAGTTACTTCTTCGAGCTTCTAAAGATAAAACAGACATAAATTACTGCTCAGAGGCTCTTAACAGAGTCATCTGGGGAACTATCAAACCTCTGGCCTGGGTCACTCCTGGGGGAGCTTCCAACCCATCATCTACTTTCTTTTGTGTGTACACATGTTCTATGTGTAATGTTCATGCGTGCATGTTTGTAGGAGCCAGAGGGCATTGTCTGATGTCTTCCTCAATCATTTTCCACACACTGTCATTATTTTTAGGTAGTGTCTTTTACTGAGCTTGGAGTTCACCGATTCAGCTAGGCTGAATCCATCTATTTCTGACTCCCCAAGCCCAGTGCTAGGATTACAGGTGCCCACGGCAGCACCCAGCTTTTTACATGGGCACTAGGAACTGGAAGATTAACCTCATGCTTACACAGCAAGCACTTTACTCACTGAGCCATCTCCCCAGTTCCCAGTGCCTCTTTCTTCCGGGTTCTAGGATAAACAGAGAAGAGGCTGGGGCTATACGTCTGAGCCAAATGTGTGAATTCCTGGACTCAACCTTCACTACTGAAAAGGGGAAGGGAAAATCATATAAAAAGAGGCCTCGAGTTCTGCCTTCTCTGTACATTGCCATACTAAGAAAAGAACTAACAAAAGAATTGGGTCAATAGAGGCAGGAGAACCAACAGCGGCATGGACTACCTAGGAAGACCCTGCCTCAAACCAAAAACAAACACAAAAACAAAAACCCACCAGACAAAATATTGGGTCGTCTGACACATTTAATTTTGATAGGTCTACGCAGTTTTATAATTCACTCATGACAGAGCTGGAGGGATAAACTGCACTTGCCGAAATGCAATAGGAAAAGTACCACAACTGGGTTTAAATGACAAACTAAACACTAGTACCACAACTGGGTTTAAATGACAAACTAAACACTAGTACCACAACTGGGTTTAAATGACAAACTAAACACTAGTACCACAACTGGGTTTAAATGGCAAACTAAACACTAGTACGCTATGCATCAGCAAAGCCATTAAGAAGCCCTACATCGCACGGCTTGAACCGCGACTCCTTCTAACACCAACGACCCAACAGAAGTCCCACCACCTCGGGGGAGAACCTACGTCCTGCCCCTCCCTCTCGTGGGCACCTCTGGCCCCGGCCGTCCGCCCCTCTCAATCCTCTCCCTCCACTCGCGCTACCACCACCGCGCCCCGCTCCCGACTCCGCCCGCCCCGGCGCACTTCGGGCGAAACCGCGGCGGAACAGCCGCCAGGGTGCCACCCCAGTAGCCTTCGGGCAAGTCCGAGAGTCCAGACGACCCACGCCCCCTAGTCTTTGTCCCGGCCGGGCCGCGGCCCTCACTTACCCTAAACCCAGCGGGCTCCTCTTTCGTACCCCCCGCCCTGCGAGCGGCTCGCGCGGGCTCCTGGGAGTTGTAGTCTCTCCTCCGTCCCCGCACGGGTGCCGGCGCGCGCCGCTCCTGCTGAAAAACTACAACTCCCAGTAGCCTCCACCTTCGGGTGACTTGGTCCCCGGATTCCACGAAGCTGAGGGCGGTACGCGCGAGGCATCTCGGGAACTGTAGTCTAGACCGGCTCGGACCAGGCTGGGGAAAGGGGGCAAGGCGTACCCCAGGATCCCTCACGGCGCCCAGGGCGGGACTAGTGGAGAAGTGGCTGCCTAGACTTGTCCAAGGCGCGTGTTACCTTGTGTCCATCCCTCCCGCCCCTGTCGTACTTAGAAATTAAGACTCGCGAATCTGCCAGCCGAAGACAGGATATCCTTCGAATATTTTATTGGCCCCCAGTTTATGACTGAGGGAAGTTGGGACGCTGCACCGCCTACAAATTTCCTTGGAGCGGTGGCTCAGGGGTTAAGCCTCCGCCTTGCAGGCGGAAGGTCCTGAGTTCGGATCCCAGATCCCATGTATAGACGCCGGGCGGAAGCGGGGGCGGCCTGCGCTTCTGGCCCTGGTAGGGCGGAGCCTGTGAATCCCGGGGCAGAAGGAGGTGGAGGCGTCCATGGTGGTTCGCGAATTCGTCCGTGGTTCTACACATACACAGACACACACGTGCACGCACACACACACACACACACACACACACACACACACGCACACACAGGAGAAAAGCGCGCGAACATGCGCACAGTTGAATAAATAATAATAATAAAAAAATTTTTAAAAAAATTTCCTTGGAGCAGTGCACAAGTGTGCTCTGTTCTGGGTGGAATCGCCTGGTTGCGATTCACTCTCTGAGTCTGTATGTATCCAGGTTCTTGTGTTCGGAGTCAAAGATTGAAACCAGAACTCACGGAGAGGGTTAAGGTAGAGTTTATTAGAGGAGAGAAAGGACAGAATGTATGGACTCCGGACATGAAGTCCCATGAGGGGCTGGAGCGCCCTGGAGAACGCATGACTCCAGGTGTGGACTCACAGATGCCAAGGAGCTGGAAAAGAACTCATGGACTCCAGGCATGGAATGCCATGAGGGCCAGGTGCCAAAAATGGCTCTTCCTCATTGGTTACCTGGTTCTGAGCCCCAACCCAGTTATCTTGTGCGGGACTTCAGGGTGGGGCTTCTCTGTAATGCATCTCCATATCCTTTCATAAGCAATGGGCGGGGGGAAGGTGACCACTTAACTCTGTGGAGGATGGAGTCAGGACCCCCTAGCCACAGGGCTGCTCCTCCTGGGTATCCAGCAGTGGGCATGGCTTTTCAAGACTCTCAGAGACTGACCCATGAGCATGGCTTAGAGCATGGCTGCTCTAAAACTGCCCAAACCTAAAGCAGCCCTTGGGCCAGATGACGTTTTAAACCCATCTGGAAAGTTTGAATTGATTGGCTAGAAGCTGACTAATTCATTTCAAAGCAAATTCTTGTGAAGTCCAAATCAAGCCTTCCATAAAATCTTTACTTTCTCTTCTCAGTGTGCAAAGACACGCCTGCACTGGCCTGAACAGGGAGTGTCAGAGGAACTGCCTAAGAGGGTCTATCCCTGGACTAGCTCATTGCTCAATCTTTCCCACTTTCGCAGACCTTAGGGTGGGCGGCTTGCTGTTATGGAAGATGTCTCAGGACTTCTCCTGTGCCTAGGTGCCCTCCTAGCACCCCCAGGTGCGACGATCTGGCAGGGAAGAGGAGCTGGACCTTTTGAGAACCAGTAAATTACAACTTTCCAGAAACTGGGCCCAGAGGCAGGGCTAGGAGAAGACAGGGGGTGTGCGCGGGGTGTTTGCCCTCGGAAGCAGGAGGTTGTTTTCTGTGCCTGGCTGGGAGCTGGTTTCCACTCTGTCCTGGAGCTGCCTTCGATGCAGTGTCTGGCCAAGACAGGTTGTAACTTTGTCCTGGGACCAGAGCTGCACCTAGGCAGAGCCTACCAGGAGCCTGTCAGTTCTCTCTCACTTCCAGAAACCCTGGCGTGACTCAGAGCTGGTGGAGCTGGTCGGACGAGTCAGTGTTCTCGGTGCCACCTTGACTCACTCTTCCCTGGAACTTTACCCTACGACCCAGTGGGTCTGAGGACTCAGGAGGTGGGGCTGCGGGTCACTTAGATCAGCCGCAGCAACCACTGGGGACTAGGTGGTGAAACTGTTTGATAAACTCGTTGCCTTCATCTTAGCCAGATGGCGCTGTGGGAGATGAGATTTCTGCTTGTATGGCTCTAGGTCCTGCTTTGAGAAAAGGAACTGCCTCTCCCCCCATTTCCAGCAATTGTGTGTGTGTGTGTGTGTGTGTGTGTGTGTGTGTGTGTGTGTGTGTACTTGAGTGCACTGTGGAGGCCCAAGAAAGGGTAACTTTGGTAATCATCCTGGATTGCTCTGCTCTGGGCTTCCCAAGCTCTGCCTTTCAGGCTTCGAAATACAAGTCACCGTTGCCACCATTTCTGCTTAGGGTTTGGGACTCTGAACTCAGGTCCTTTTGCTCTCGAGCCAAAGGTTTTCTTTTTGTTTTTTCACTTTTTATTTAGATTTTGTTGCATTCATAGATTTGGACTAACCACAAATTATTTTCCATCCTAATAAACATAGATATCTATTTTTTCTTAAGATAATTTTTTCAATGATTATTTTAAATTTATTTTATTTTTTTAATTTTTCTACTTTAACAAGCATACTGAGCATTCATCCCTGCCTCCTTCCATTCCCCCCAACATCCCTCCCTCCCCCCAATCTCTCCCACTCCCTGCCCCCCTGCCCTCCTGCCCACGTGCCTCTCGGGACCCGGGGTCTCCCCAGTCTTTCAGTAAATACTTGGAAAGGACCTCTGTGAAAGGTAGATATGTGTTCTCATTGGAGGCGTGGGATTAACGAGGGGCTAGCCTTCCCAGTGTGTATGGAGGATGGAACAGAAGGACCACTCTTTCCCAGTTGACCTCTGACAGTGATTGGCTCCTCTGAACGGTTGTCCAAGGTTTAAGAAATAGAACTCTAGTCCTACAGCAAAGGAATCTATTCTAAGCAAAGACATCAGTGACATAGGTCCTTTCTTTTTAGATGGACACCATTCAGCTGAACTTCAATCTCTGTGTGCTGGGATTACCCTGAAGGGACACATCCGTGGCCAAGTTCCCTCAACCCTCTGCTCATAAAAGGATGTGGAGATTAGCTCTCCATTGTAGCTCAGCCCTACCAGGAGGTCACGCACAAAAATCAACTGGGTTAGAACCAAATATGAACAAACCAATGAGATGTAGGGGACCAAAAGCTCCAATCAAATTTTCAGAAACTGGAGCTAACCAATGAGGACAAGCTGGTTTCCCAGGCTTGCCTAAGTGTGTAAATATACCTGACCTTGGCAACTATTTTTGACACCTGCCCCTCATGGCACTCCACATCTGTAGTCTGTGAGTTCCGTTCTTTCTCTCCTCTAATAAACTCTGCCTTAATCCTTAACACGTGTTCTGGTTTCAGTCTTCGACTTCTGAACACAAGAACCTGGATACATACAGACCCCAAGAGAGTGATCACACAACAGTGGAAAGAGAATACTGACCTCTGAAGTTGTCCTCTGGTCTCACAGACATGCCTTGGTATGTGCAAATAAATAAACATTTTTAAAGTGATCTCAGAAGTGGTTCTGAGTGTTTTTAACCGTGCAGCCAGCTAGCACAGCACCAGCACAGAGACCCTCCCTGAAAGTGCCAGGTTTTCAGAAGATGAACACCGAAGGATGGTAAAACCTCGACTGCCCAGGAATGGGGCAGAGAAACTGAGATGTGGGGAAGACACTCGGGAAGCTTCCAGCTGCCATCCTGTGATTGCGGGCTGTGCAATAGAGCTCTCCTGCCTCGGAGGCCTCTAGATCTGAACCACTACTGCAGCTTTACATTGCATACTGCGTGGTATCTCAGGGGACTTCGGGATTTTTGTTGTTTTGTAATTTGAGTGCTGGGGCCATAGGTGGTGCTACCATCAATGGCTTCTTGGTTTTTGTTTGCTTGTTTGTTTTTGGCTGAGTATTTGTAGCATGTCAGACACCGGGTACTTAGGAGGCTCAGCCTAACATGGGTAAATCTGTTATGCTCAAATAACCAACCACTTCTGAGTCCCTTAGCCTCATAATCCAAACAGTACCCTTCCTTAGTTGAAAGTTTTGCTTGTTTTTGAAAAACCAAGGTGTTGGGTTTTGTCAACTTGTGGTGTGTCTGTTGAGGTAATCACATGGTTTTTCTTTTGTCCATTTGGTGAATCACATTGATTTTTGTGAGTGAGCGTGCGCATGTACCATGATGAATGTGTGGAGGTCAGAGGGCACCCTTTGGGTATCAGTTCTTGCTTCGCCACCTTGCTTGAGATAGTCTCCTTGCCCATGAGTGGCTATATATTCTCCTGAGTGTGCCTTCCCAACAGGCAGGTACACCTGATGCTCCTGAGCCTGCCTTTGAAATGGCTTCTGTCGATTCAAATTCATGTTGTCGGGCTTGTGCAGTAAACACCATGGAGCCACCTCCTCAGCCACCTGTTCTGATTTCCTAATATGGTATTAACCTCACTTTCCCAGGGGAAGGCCTACATGACTATGAAATGTTATCCTTTTTATGTGTTTTTATATACGGTTTGCAAAAACTTCACAAATAATAGTATTTTGTCAAGGTTTTTGGATCCGTGTTTGTGAGATAATCTATAGATCTTATTTTCTTATAAAATCTCTCCAGTTTGGGGCTGGAGAGATGGCTCAGGGCTTAAGACTCTGTCTTGTAAGTAGAAGATCCTGAATTCAGATCCCAGGTATCACGAAAAAGAACGCCAGGTGCAAACGGCGGCCTGTATGGCCCTTGTGGGTGGAGCCTGGGAAATCCCAGAGCAAAGCAAGAAGGAGGTAGAAGCAATCCAGGATGATTCCCGAAGTTACCCGAAATCAGTCCTCCCCCCACACACACATACACACGCACACCCATACACACACATAAATAAATTAAAAAAATAAATTGAAAAAATTTCTGGTTTGTAGCTAGGTGAACTGGAAGGTCTGCGGCCTCTGGACTTTCTGAATGAGTTAGTAAAAGACTGGATCTTTTTTTTTTTAATTTTATTTTTAATTATTTATTCAATTGTGTGTGCGTGTGTGTGTAGAACCACGGGCGAATTCGGGAACCACCATGGACGCCTCCACCTCCTCCTTGTTTACTCTGCCCCGGGATTCACAGGCTCCGCCCTACCAGGACCAGAAACGCAGGCCAGCCCCGCTTCTGCCCGGCGTCTATACATGGGGTCTAGGATCCGAACTCAGGACTTTCCGCCTGCAAGGCAGAGGCTTAACCCCTGAGCCACCTCTCCAACCCCAAGACTGGATCTTTTTGTAAAAATGTTCTAAAGTATACCAGTTAACCTATCTGGATCTGGGTTTTCTCTGTGGAAAAGTTATTTATTTATCTATCTATTTATTTATTTATTTAAGACAGGGTCTCATGAGGGAGCCTTGGCTGGCCTGGAGCTTGCTATGTAGACCAGCTGGCCATGAGTTTCCAATGATCCTCTTGCTTCTGTCTTGGGAGTAGTGAGAGAACAGGTAGGTATTTGTTGTGGGCAGCCCCTAACAGAAGGTGCTACTGGACACTACCTGCTAGAAGCATGAAAGGCTGAGAGGAACTGTAACCGTGGGATCCTGGAAGCACAGTTTCCGGAACCCCTGTCAGGTGAGGCTGAAACCATAGGGATTTCTGGTTGGACCTGCAATGTCTCATGTACTAAACCATCTTTGTCTGGACTGTGATGGCTATCTGGAAGGATCTGGTTCTCTGGCTCTCAGGCCGGCCATCAAGAGCACACTAGAAGCTAGGAAAGTTTTCCCATAATCCTACTTCTCCTTCCTCCCAATCAGAAGTCCCACATCTAGATTTGCATACAGATTCCCAGCCCCCTGATTATAAATAAAGTGTGCTGGGCCTGGAACGTGTCTTACCGCTCTCCCTCTGAGAGGTGTGATGGGGGGGGAGAGTTGCCACCTGTCCTGGCCAATCGTTGTCTGTATTTCTGTCTCTGTGTGTTCTGTTTTCTGCCTTTCATGTTCCTCAGCCCCAGGACAGTTTCATGAGTCATTGTGCAACAAGACATATTTAATGGAATTTTAGTATTTTAGGTCACTAGAGCAGTCTAAGGAATCCATAGTCCCAAGAACATGGGGTAACCAGACTCCATTCTGCCTGAGTGTAAAAAAAGATGACATCTCTTAGGGGCACAGCAAGTTGGAGAAATGAAATAGACGTTATGTTTTCTATCTTAAGGTCAATGAAAGTAAAGGTACTCAGATGGGAGATGTGGAGTCCAAACCACAAGGGAGCAATATGCCTTGTGGACCAGGTAACAATCGGATCCTACTAGGGATTCCACAGAAATCTAATACAGTATATTAATGAGGATTCTCTAGAGCTCTAGAGGAACAGAACTGATAGAGTGAGTGTGAATGTGTGTGTGTGTGTGTGTGTGTGTGTGTGTGTGTGTGTGTGTGTGAAGAGAATTTATTAGATTGATTTACAAGAAAATCTAGTTAGTTCAAAATGACTGCCTGTAACTACTCAGTTCAGGAGCTAAATATCCGCTTCAGTCTGGTACTGAAGATCTGGAGGATTTCTGGAGAATCTCTGAACTTCAGTTACATTGGAAGGTTGAAAAAGCTAGTTCTGATGTCATCAAAGAATGGAGGCAGCAGAGAGAATAAACTGCGGGCACAGGCCAAGAGAGTGGACTCTTCTTCCATGTACTTCCTGTGATCTGGCTGCTACTGGAAGGGCTGGTCCTCCACACCAACTAAATAGGCTCCTGCAGCCTTGCTCAAGAGCTAGCCTTAGCTACCACAGTCTTCACTTAGCCTTAGCTACCACAGTCTTCACGGATGTACCTAAAGTTCAGCCTGCAGCTGTCAACTTAATATTTATATATCTAACTATCACAATCAAATACTGGAGTCCCGAGTGAGAGTATTTTCCACCTTGGGATATTTCATTGTGGGGAAGGATAAGGAATTACACAATCATATGCTAACAGTTTGTGTTAAGCGGAGCCCTGATCCCTTTTATGCTCATGATGTTTGTAATAGTTAATCTTGGTTGTTGACTTGACCACATCAGGGATTAACTAACAAATCAACTGCCAGACCACCCAGAGAGATTATGTGGATCAATGTATTTTTTCAACACAAAGACAACCCTAAGTCTGGTTGGAGCCTCCCAGTAGCAGACCAGATAAAAGGAATCACAAGACAGAAGAGCTCTGAGACTCTCACCTCCTGTGCTGGCAAACTCCTCTTCCTCCTGCCACCATCAGAACCCAGCGTCTTCATCCCTCCAACATGACTGAAGTCCAAGATGCTCCAGGAATCCTCCAGCCTTCAGCCCCACACCGGGACGGCTGGACATTCAACTTCAGGGCTGAGCAGCCATTGTTGGACTACTTAGTCTATTTCGTAAACTTCTCCAGTGAATTCCCTTTTATATATTCATTCTGTTAGTTCTGCTCACTAGAGAACGCTGACTAATGCAATGGTGAAGAGAAACAAACTGTCCTCTGAGAGGACCAGTAGGACCAGTGAATCACTGTTTGAAACTCAGATTCCTTGTCTTAGGACAGAATCTTACTAAATTTGTGCAATGTTAGAAAACCAAAGAGAAGTTTTGTAAATGAGTTATGCTTACATTTAGGTGCATATTAGTCATTTAATTGGGAATATTCTTTTATTTAAAGTGTCAGGGGGGCTGGAGAGGTGGCTCAGGGGTTAAGCCTCCGCCTTGCAGGTGGAAGGTCCCGAGTTTGGATCCCAGATCCCACGTATAGACGCCGGGCGGAAGCGGGGGCGGCCTGCGCTTCTGGTCCTGGTAGGGTGGAGCCTGTGAATCCCGGGGCAAAAGGAGGTGGAAGCGTCCATGGTGGTTCGCGAATTCGTCCGTGGTTCTACACATACACAGACACACGCATACACACACACACACACAGACACGCGCGTGCGCACATACGCACAGTTGAATAAATAATAATAATAATAAAAAAAATTTAAAGTGTCAGGGGACTGAGGAGAAGGTTCAATGGTTAAAACCTTTGCTTACAAGCAAAAGGACTTCTGTTCAGATCCTGTAAAACTGCTGGAGGAGAGGATGGGGGGGTTTCTGGCTCTGGAAGGCAGAGCCTGGAAAATCACAGAGCAAAGCAGTTGGTTTCCAATGGTTTCCAACGTCAACCTTAGGCCTGCACACCTACCCTAGTGCCTTCTTGCACACACACCTGCACATATGTGTGCATCATCGACATGTAAACACACACATATACACATGCATACAAAAAATTTTAATAGTAGGTGTGCAAATGTTGCTCAGTTGATGGAATGGCTGCCTAGTGTACACAAGGCCCTGGGATCTATCCCAGTACTGCCTAATTGAGTGTGATATCGCCTGTAATCACAGAATTTAGGAGGTAGAGGCAGGAAGATGAGAAGCTTAAGGCTGTCCTCAGTCATATAGCAAATTTGAGTCCAACTTGAGATACATGAGACATGAAAGAATTTGAAAAGAAAAAGCTTTGCAGTTTGTTTTTATTTTTGTTTTCAGACAGAGCCTCAGTCGTAGCCCTGGCTGCTTGGTGCCTGCCTGGGTCACCCCCAGACTCACAGCAGGTCTCCTGTTTCAGCCTCTCAAACTCTGGGATCACAGGCCTGCACCTCGGTCAACAGTTGAATAGAAAACAAAGCATTACACTTGCAAATACAGTTCAGAATATTGACAGATAGGACAACTGGTAGATTCCCACGTGACAGCAATGGCATGGGGACAGAAGATGACAGACAGGAAACGCACACGTGGAACTGCTCGGTGTCAGGGCCACCAGGACACTCACATCAAGAGACATCTCGTCACACACCTAGGAAAGGGGTGAAATGGAAAAAGCAGTGACAGTTACTGCAAGAACAGAGAAGTGAGTCATCCACACGTCGCTGGTCTAGAAGGACACAGCACTGTCCTGGGGGCTGACAGCCCCGTGCTCTCCATGCATTTACCATGACCCAGCGGAATGGAAATTTGCTTCCTGTGAATCCCAGCACACATTGCTCATAGCAGTTTATTTGTATGAACCCAAACCTGAAAATAGTCACCATGCCCCCCAGTTGGGACACCACCCTAGAAACCATCACTCAGCACAGAGAAGCCAGGACTCCATGGCCGCCACAGCTTGTGCAAGACGCTACCTGACAACAGAGGAGCAGGTGGGGGGGCAGAACTGGGATCAAGGGTGGGATGTCAGAGGGAGATCATTATGGAGACAGACTGTTGCAGTCCACCTGCACAGGTGCTGATCAATGACCATCCCACAGCTTAAGGGAACAAGGAGTTTACTTTCTTATGACAGTCTGGTTACAGTTCTCAGTCCAGCTTGACGGGAGAGCACCCATGTCTGGCCAGTGAACAGAAGGATGGAACTCCCTCAACCAGCTCTCTGTGATTTATCCAGGGCCTAGTCCCACCCACCATGGGCTGGGTCTTCCCCAGCAGGTAGACAATCTCCTGCAGGTTTGCTCTGGGCTTAACTCAACCATCAACTCTCCACAACTGTGCCCAGAGCTCAAACCCTCAACAGTCAAGATGACACCTGTGCCTGACTATGACACGTGAGCTGAGCCTTGAGGACATTCCTGAAATAAAGCTCTGTGGCTACCTAACGGGAACGTTCACCAGAGAAGGTTCTGTCAACAGTCAAGTTGACACCTGTGCTTAACTATGACACAGACTAACTGTAGGAAGGATTTATACAAAGGCATACTGATAATAAAATAACATAGACCCATTAGGAGATTTAGGGTCACACCCTGTGTCCCAGAAAGCCAGCTTTGGCCACCTAACTTCAACAAGTCAATAACGAGAGTTGGGAAGATGACTCAGGGTTTAAACCTTTGCCGTGCAAGCAAAAGGACCTGAGTGTGAATCCCCAGATCCTGCACAAAAATGCCAGGGAGAAACGACAGCGGCCTGTACTTCGGTCCTGGGAACTCCAGAGCAAAGCAGCAAGGAGGAAGAACAATCCAAGATGATTCCCAGTGTCCCCCTTGGGACTCCACAGGCACACGCACTCAAGTGCCCTCTTTTTTTTATTATCTTGTGTGCGTGTGTGTGTGTGTGTGTGTGTGTGCGCGCGTGTGTTTCTGTGTGTATCAGAGGGCACTGTGTGTGCCTATGGAGTCCTAAGGGTGATTTTGAGAATTATCCTGAATTATTCTACTTCCTATTTGCTTTGCTCTTGAGTTTCCTAGGCTCTGCCTTCCAGGGCTAGAAGTGCAGGCTGCTGTCATTTCCTACAGAATTTTTATGTGGGATCTGGGATCTAAACTCAGGTCCTTCTGCTTGCAAGGCAGAGGTTTAATCCTGAGCCATCTCTCCAGCTCTCAGCTGACCTTCTATGCTCTCTCTCTCTCTCTCTCTCTCCTCTCTCTCTCTCTCTCTCTCTCTCACACACACACACACACACACACATACACACACGCACTCACACAAAGAAACAGTCAGTAATGAAAAGATACGTAGGTATATTGGGAACAGAGACAGAGACCCAGCAATCCCTCCCCACTGAGTCCATCTTCCACAAAGCTGCTTCCACTGGTGATTTCCGCTTAAGACCCATCAGTGGCTGGTCAGACAAATCTGGTCTGTGAAGTGTAACTGCTGACGTGGACGCACAGGCCGCGCTGTTTTCTATGATGACACTGTGCTCAGCAAGATGTGCCTGGGGTCCAGGTTCTGAGGGCATCTAAGGTCTCTGTGAGCTGCCTGAGCATTGGCTTTGTGTCTGTTGCCTTTGTAACAAGGGTGTGCACAAGAATTTACACCCCCAAAAGCATCAAGAAGAGGTCACAAGGAAGCACTCCTGGCAGCGCCCAGGACCTGGCTCAGCTGAATGACCGTCTCACAGGTCCCGGGGGTGCCCTGGACACAACAGCAGCGCTGATCCTGTTGTCACATCAGGAAGGAGTGTCTCTAGGGGCAGGCATGTCCATGCTTGTTGGCTCTGTGCCTCTCAGACAGGCTGTCACCCTCACCCGGTCCCAGGCGCTGTCCCCAGAATGAAGCCCCACAGCTTCCTAGGCAAATGCCTCAGGAACTGCTGGCAGTTCCACGGCCTCAGAGGACACAGAGAACCCCTGACCCGCCCCTAGCACTCCCTGATCCCATGGGCGTTCACCCCCAATCCACAGGGCCCTGAGCCTCCTGCTCAGCTGGGAGAAGCAGGTGAGGCTTCAGCACTTCCTTCCCAAACAGGCGGAGCTTGGGGAGGCTCAGTTAACAGGTTGGATAATGCCTGTAACAGGAGGCGCCCTAATTGCTGTGTTTACCTCCCACCTCCTCTAACCAGGCCCTGCCGCCCCTGCCTGGTCCTGCAGGCCTCGTCCTGTGTAAGAAACGACACAGCAGGAAGCAGGCTGCTGAGGCAGGAGGACCACAGGCCCTCCTCCCGACACACCGACTGTGCCCTGCCCACTGGGAGACTGCAGGCCTTCGCTGTCTCTAAATGGCACCTGCTTTGCAGTGGAGACTTCCTGGGCCCCAACAGCTGTGGGCTGAAGGGCCGCACAGATGCAGCTGGCATGGCCAGTGCTGTGTTTGTAATGGGGAGATTGCACCAGGCAGGTCAGCAGGAGAGTCAGCCCCGAAGGACAGGGCTCTGGAGTGCTCTGCAGCAGGGTTGGCAGCCTCGCGGCCACTAGTCTACGTTATGCTACTGGCCCTATGAATCCTGCTTGCCGCGGCTGCCAACCACCACTGCGCGGCCAGGATCTTGGAGCTGAAGGAAGCTGACTTTACAAAGGAGCCCGACCTCCCCTGGGGGAACGATCTGGCCGTTACCAGCAACGCTCAATAGTTTCAGGACTACTACGCCCTCATGGGAGGCTGAGAGATTTGCTCACAGCTGCCTGTGGGCTCAGCCACCCCTGGTACCTATGTGGGGCCTGCCATCTTCTTAGAACTCAAGAGGGCTCGTTCTCCATTTGGGGGCTACCACTCCGACCTCGGCCCATTGGGCGGAAGCAGTAGCTGCTCTCCAGGTTGATGATCTCCGAGCCGACCTGCAGATGGCACTCCACTCATCGACTATCCACCAGGGCCAGTCTCACTGTGAGCCAGGTTGCTGTCCCAGCTCCAGGCCACCCATTGGACCAAGGACAAAGTAGAGCTCGTGTGGCCGGAGTCTTTCCAGGGGGTGCTCAAGACCAAGATGCACTTCTCACACCAAAGAATATGGACTTGCAACGGGCGGTACCAAACTGCTTTTCTCCTGAGCCAAGCTGGCTTTGGAGAGAGGGAGGAGGGGACCTCCCCACCTTGACTCTGTCACTGCCTCCTCTTCTACAGGACCCTGTTCAGGAAAAGCTACACACCAGCCATACAAGCCCCAAACTACGGCTTCCAGGGATTCCCAAACTCGCTATTGCCTGAGTATCCTTCCCAAAGCTTTCCCAGACTCATGCTTATCTCTCATTCCTTATTGCAGTGTGTTGTCAGACCTGTCGGTGTATTTGTGATACCAGTACCTAGGAGGTTGTAGCAGGAAGATCTGGAGCTCAAGGTCATCCTGGACTACATGGAGTTCAGGGCCAGCCTGGGCTACATGGAGTTCAGAGCCAGCCTGGGCTACAGAAGAATCTGTCTCAAACAGAACAAACAAAACAACAAAGAAATACCCCACAGACATTTGAAGGAGGCAGCTCTTTCTGTCCGGACAGCTTTTCCTAGGATGTACCCCAGTCAGGCATCAGAACACTGTCCCCATCCGGCGTCCTCTGCATGACTGACTGTCCAGTTTGGCTCTGCTTCTCCTGTAGCCCACACAGGCCTTCCAGTGTATGCACACCTCAAGCTCATTCATTCATTCCCAAATGGATGGATGGTTCGTGATTGGTATAAGTTAAGTCAAAGGCATCACTGAGCTTTGGACCTAAGATGTGATTTAATTAAATAAGCCATACTAAATGAAGTGAATGCAAAAAATGAGCTATTTTTATAGAAAATATGGAATTTTTTAAAAGACAGGATGTGGGCAACATGTGACACTTCTTCGGCATGAGACACAGCAGGACTGCGGCTGCTTCATGGCTCTGTGTGCACCAGGATCTTTAGAGGCAGCTGTTCAAACCCAAAGCAGGTGAGTGCATGCACCGCAGTCGTACTTAGGTTGAAACAAAATATGGGTCTTTTTAGGAATCTCTGACTATACTATGAAGCAAACAGTCACCGGTCCATCAGCAAACACAACAAAGCCCTAAGGACGACTGGCTTCTGGGAAAAAGCCAAAGCGAGCCAAGCTGGCAGGCCAGGGTCCTGACCAGTGACACCCTAAATCCAAAGCTTGCCCCTGCGGCTCCCCACGTGCGCTTGCTTCTGGGCAGGCATGTAAGTGGTAGCCAGTGCATCCAATGCGACGGAAAGCCTTCATCTTGGGTGCTTTGTGTGCGCTTGCGTTGCCCAGGGTTGAATCTAGGGCCTTATCAATTGTGAGGCGATTATGTTACCATTAAATTTCATCACCACTCTGCTTTTACTTTTTATTTTATGTTATTCGTGTGTGTGTGTGTGTGCGCGCGCGCATGCATGCATGAGTGCGTGCATGCATGAGTGCATGCGTGCGTGGGGGGGCACTCTATGTCCCTGTGGAGGACCAAGGGGTGACTTTGGGAATCATCCTGGATTGCTTCTACCTCCCTTCTTGTTTTGTTCTGGGATTTCCCAGGCTCCACCCACTAGGGCTGGAAATGTGGGCTGCTGCCATTTCCACCTGGCATTTTTACATGGGACCTGGGATCTGAACTCAGGACCTTCTGCTTGCAAAGCAGAGTCTTAACCCCAAGCCATCCCTCCAGGTCTTAACCCCAAGCCAGGTCTCCCAGGACCTTCTGCTTCTGAGACAGAGGCCTAATCTCTGAGCCCTCTCTCCAACTCCTGTACTTTTTATTTTGAGCACCGTCTGGCTAAGTTGTTTTGGCTGAACTTAAGCTCACTTTATAGCCAAGGCAAACCTTGGACTTTTGATCCTCCTGCCTCAGCCTCCCAAGTAGCTGGGGTTACAGGTCTGCGCTGTCAAGTGCGGCCTTGTGGGTCTTCTCACCAGGAGGGCTGGCTCGGGACCGCAGCTGTGTGTACCATCATGACACCAATGCGCATTAGATGGGCTGCTCTGGAAGGTGGTCAGCAGAGAGACCCATGGTCCAGGTGTGGTGGTGACTTGAGAGGTGAAGGGAGGACTGGGGATTCAAGGCTAGCCGTGGCTACATGCCAACCTCAATATCACCTGGCTGCATATTTGCAAAACAGCAAATGGGCTCATGGAAGGAACATGTAATCCCTACAGATGGAGATGATTAATATCTGTTCTTAGACACTAGGTTTGGGATCACTTGTCATGCAGCAGTTGGTAACAGATGCAGGATGCCGCATGAATTCAGGGAGAAGCGAGTACACAGCTAATATTACACGAGCCCTTTTCCTGCGTTCTGCCCACCTGGCAACTTCTAGCACAGAGAAGAGCCTCCCTTACACCCTGCATTCCTCACATTTTTATTGGCTCTGTCCTTCCTTTGAGACTATGAAGCAGCTCTGTGTCCCGGCCACTGCTTGAAACAAGTTGGGCTTGCCAAATTCAGAGTCTTTGCCCCAAGTCTCAGACACACAAATTGCTGTGAAGACCAAAGAAGTGTAGCTGAGAAAGCCCTTCGTTTGGCTTCCTACACCACATTTTCTCTTCTTGGGCCTTGGTGGCATTGCCACAAGATTCTCTGACTTTAGGCCCATTTAATACTCAACCCTGAGCACGAAGCCCCACCCTGTGCAAATATTTATTTGTCAAATAAAGGCTCACCAGGATGAAGGCCACCAGGAGGTTTTCATAGCCAGGGTATCACAGGAGCAAGCCAGCATCAGGCTGTCCCAGGAAGACTTAGTGGGTGTGGGGAAGAAGGCAGGGGGTCCCCGAGGACCAAGAGCTACAGAGGGGCTACAGGATGGGCCTCAAGGCTGCAGACATACACAGATGCTCCGCGTGACAGAAGACAGGAGTGGGGAGCCTTAGACTTCACACGCGATGCTTAAGACAGGAGTGGGGAGCCTTAGACTTCACACGCGATGCTTAGGGCACAGGAGCCTGCAGTAATTGGGATTAGGCTGGTCACCCATGGTAGCCCAGGACAGAGCCTGATGTCCCTGTCACCCACCAGCCTGGTCTCTGTGTTCCGATGAAATGATAAAGGAGAGACAGCGTTACAGGAGCTTGGAGTGGGAACGCCGTCGTGTATGAGGTCTACAGTCTGGAAAGATGCCAGGGGGCATCTCAGGGAGACCGTGGGCAGCCTGCTGGCAGGCTTAGCAAAATTCCTGGCTGCAGTAGCTGCTCAGCTGTGTGGTAGCAGCACAGAGAGGCTGCTCCGCCCAGGAGAAGATACTGCGGCCACCTTTGACAGCACTCGGGGCCAAAGGCAGGGGGATTGCTGTAACCAAGGCCAGCATGGTCTTCATAGGGAGTTCCAGGCTAGACAAGATTGACACAGTGAGACCCTACTCAAACACCCCTTCTCATCAAAGCAGACCCCACAGTCCTAGGGACTTGTGATGGATATGTCTGTTTCAAGCTTTCCCATCTAACAGCCCTACGAAGACCTTGCTCTGCAAGGAAGCATTAACAATGGTCACGATGTGTCCTTGGGGTGTACTGATCATAAGGGGCACCTGTCCCTGGGTGAACCTGAGTTCTCTATCCCAGAACCCAGGGGCAGACACTGACTAGTGGAACTGAGCCTCCCTGAGAAGAGATAGATACCCCGAGACGGCCGGCCAGCATGGGCCTATGTTTGAAAAGTGGTTAGTATCCTGCTCTCATTTTCCCAGCAGCGGGTCAGCCCAAGCCTGAGAGTAAGACGGTGTCTTGGCTTAGGCCTCTGCCTTGGAGCCAACTCTTTGGAAAACTGGTAGACACCGTTTCTGAGGCAGGGCTGCCAGGCTATGAGGCCTAAAGCCAAGTGCACTTAGAGGGTCCATGGATGCCAGCACTGCCAGACCCAAATTTTTCCGAGTTCCACTGCGGCAGCTCCAGGTTGAGAACAGTCTGTTTCCCGTGTGGGCCTCTTGCTGACTGAGACGTTCCCCAGCTCACGGTACCAATGGGAAGTGCATCTGCTTCAGTAAGCATAGCCTGTGCACTGAGTCTGCTGGCTTTTCAGCAGAAACCCTGAAACCTTTGTCTCTAGTCTGAGGCTAGAAGGTGGAAGGTCCTGCTTCGAGCTCTCAGCCTCGTAGCAGCGGAACCCATGTGGCAAGCTGTTCAGGGATTCAGCCATGCTGTGTGGAGAGAGAAGACTAGCAAGCAATCTGCCTGCCTCCTTTGTCTCCTGGGACTGGTATCCCCGGCCTCATAAGCTGAACCTGTTCCTGGGCGAGGTGAGCCACGCACCACTTTGTAAAGCCCATATGAGTGGTTTCTGATGCCCAGGTGACACTATCGCCTGCCCTGAACGTCAGGGCAATCTTCCTTCCCCACAAGCTAACATAAGCAAATTTTATGACAGCCCATCGCACCATAATTCCAGAAGTAAAAGAGTCCAGTAAACATGAAACAATATGGCACAAGAAAGCTCCCAGCAGGTACTTCAGTGCGAGAAGTAGGAGGGATTGCTTAACTCCATATTTTATTTCTGTCAATGCATGAAAAAGAGTTTATAAAGAAACCCCAAATATGTCTCCCTCCCATTCCAGGGAGAAAGGCGGGTGGCTCACAAGCACTGTCGTTCTCTTAGGTTGCTGGAACTCAGAGTATCTGTGGGGCTGAAGTGCTTCTCCATCCTGTGTCAGTTTAGACTTTGTGCCTGGGCCTCACACTCTTAACGCCGGGCTGGTGAACTTGCATTTGGACTACTGGCTTGAGAGAGGGAGACCTGGCCTGGCTGGCTTTGGGTCTTTGAACTCAAATGGGTCTGACCTTTGGCTGACCTGAGTTCCCAGCACTTTGAATAACCCAGTTCAGGAACCTGACCACATCCTCTAAAGTCAAAGGAAATGGAACTAGATTTGGCTGTCAGACAACTGACGCTGGTGACCACCTTTCGTGGAGGCTAGTAATGAGCATCAGCGAGACACAGTTGCACACTGCACACACTGCACACTCAGACACGTGCATCTCCACATTGTGCACGAGCACACATGAAGTATGTGCATGTGGGCGGACACGTGAGCACAGTTCATCTGCAGGTATGTACACAGGCCCCACATATGCTCAATGTAATCACACCTGTGGAATGCTCCCTGCTGTCAAACATCTCAGTGTGTGTGAGAGAAGTCAGCTCCAGCGCTTTGGCACCCTCCAGGGCTGAAAGAGCCTGTGCACGTCTCTGTGAGTGAAAGGAATGGTCTCAGCTACCTACAAGAAGGGAACTAGACATGCCGACAAGCTACCCAAGACCCAGGGCAGGTGCAGCTGTCCAGGATGCAGCTGTAACCCCTGATTCCAAGTGGCAAGGCAGCCCTGCTTGGACGCGGTCTCCCTCTGATTCACTTTGCTGGCTAATCCACCTTTAAACTCGCCCCAATAAAACATGGCTTCCCCAAGACCCAGCTCCTTGCTGCTTTCAAACCGGGCAGCTTAAACTCCCAGTTCCTACACCTGGTGTGGCTTCTCCAAGGTGCCTTCTCCTCAGGCTCATGCCTGTGCTTTGCTGAGATACTCATGTGCCTGATGCCACCTGCTTCTGGCTAAAGTGTCCAGTAGTGTTCGGGCTGGAAGAAGCTTCTCTCTGCCCCTCCCTCACCAGGGCTCAGCTGTAGGTGCACCACCCAGAAAGAGACGCAAGATTTGGAGTTTGGATTTGGTTTATACTTTGTCCTTATTTGCCGTAGTAGCACGTGGCACCTTGAAGCATTTTTTAAGAAAAATAAATTGGCCTTGCAATTACTTCACACTAGTTTCTCTGACTCTCAGTGCTGAGATCTCCAAAGCTGGCTTCCTAGAGATGCTTCCCTGACAGGACAAACTGGTGGGCATCTACTTCTGAACCTTTTTTTTAAACTTTATTTTGTGTGTGTGTATGTGTCAGAGGGTCCCTGTGGAGGATCAAAAGCGACTTCGGAAATCATCTTGGATTGCTTCTGTCTCCTTTTTGCTTCACTTTGGGATTTTTCCCAGGCTCCACCCACCAGGTCCTAAAGTGCAGCCTGCCTCCATTCCTACCTAGCAGTTTTACATGGGACCTGAGATTTGAACTCAGGACCTTCTGCTTGCAAGGCCGAGTCTTAACCCCTGAGCCATCTCTGCAGCCCTACATTCTGCGCCTTTAGACATTTCATGCATTACATCATGTTCCCACTGGAGTGCGTCTCCTTCCTCTGTGTGACAGCTGGCCTTCTGAAATGCTATTTCTTTTCACGTTCTCCTTTCTGAGAACCATGCATTTTAAATGCCAACAGAACCCACACCTCAGCGATACTAACTCCTACGCTTACTGTGAAGACCACTCCTCAGGATTCCCTCAAGTTCCGAGGTTTCACAGTACCTGCTTCCGGGAAGGACCCACCCCATGCTGCATCAACCAAGCTGTAGTTTTTGACTCAAGGCCTCTCTGCAGTGCATCAGCCTATGAAAAATGAGTCCCAGTGGTCAGATGGGTTGTATCTTAGGACACAAACTTGATAGCTTAATGGAGAAAACATGATTCCTTCAACAGTTAATAAATTTCAAGCTAAACTGGGGATACGACTCAGTAGAATGCTCACTTAGCATGCTAGCGTGGGTACAACCCCCAGCATTGCGTTAACTAGGCATAGGAGAATGCACCTGTAATCTCGCATCAACTGGGCACAGGAGCATGCCCCTGTAATCCCAGCACTCAGGAACTAGAAAGAGAAGGGTCAGGAGTTTGAGACTAACCTGTCCTCCCTTCCCCCCCAAAATAAAACATGTAAGGAAAATAGAGGTAGAAGAAAATTTGTCCAACATGTTACATTATAAAATTTAGAACCCAAACCCCACAGCACACAGCCATGGATCTCCCGAAGGCGTCAGTCAGGCTGAGGCGCCCTTGTGACTGCCTCAGTGCTGTGCTTGCTGCGGGCTGCGTCCTCACAACAGAAGGAAAAGACAGACCCGAGAGGTGTGTGGAAGATGAGAGCACACATACCTCGGACCCATTTACAGAAGACTTAGTCCTTTTTCTAGAAGAACCATAGAATCAGTGAGGCAACTATTAGCTCAAGGTTGGTTGCCATGTTTGAAAAAAAAAACTACTTAAATTGGCTGACCCCTTGGTGGACATGCAGCGTATAACATGTGCTTAGGACATACAAGGTCCTGAGTTCAATTCTTATCACCAATTTTTTTTAAAAAAAATAAAAATTAAAAAAACAATAAAACAAAACCAAAACAACAATATTGACAAACACTACAAAAATTACTTTGAAATCCTCATGTTAAGTGACACTAGACACTATGGTGTTATCTGAATAAAATGGACGAAATGGCACATTTTGTTATATGTACTTTATCACATTAAAAAACAATGATGTGAAAAAAGTCAGCTGCCAAGTGTCACAAAATATGTGATTCCACTCACAATTTCTAGAACAGGTGAAGTCACAGAAACAAGAACCAGACAGGAGTCAGGCCCAGGTTTAGGGTCTCTCCTGGGAGAAAAGGTTCTGGAAGTAGATAAGATGGTAGTTCCCGGGGTAAATGTACTAGCATTACTTTAAAACAGTTTGTGTGACTTTCACCTTTTGTTTTACTTTCTTGTTTTTTGAGACAGGATCTCTCTCAGTACTCCAGGCTGGATTTGAACTCTCTACCCTCTGCCTCAGCCTCCTATGCACACGTGTGCAGGAATTACAGGCCTATACTTAGTGTTATTTCAGTCTTTCAATAAAAAAAATACACATGTGCAAAACTATTGAAGAATAAAAAGAAATTAAATGAAATTTTTATGGGTTAAAAAGCAGATTTAGCAAGCACAGGGACAGTACCATTGATCACATGAAAATACAGTGTGATAAAAGGCATCCTGAGCAAAGCAGGGAGAAAAAAAGATATTACTGATAAACACTAACAACAACCAATAAGAAAAAAATAGAATTAACAGTGGGCTGACAGCGGTAAGCATGCAGTAGCTAAGGGTGGCGTGCACAGCCGGGCGCACCCAGAACCTTCCCTGCGAGGCTGTGGGCTGAGTAGCTCTCAGGTTGTGGGAGAGATCAGACACCATCAGAATCCAGCTGCTCACAGTGGTCACCCCGGAGCCACTAAGAGCTAGAAACCAGATAAATTTACCTTAAAATTTATGAAGATGCTCAGTGGGTAGAGACACCCACTCACCGACCTGGTGATCTAAGCTGCCCCCAGAAGCCCGCATGGCCACACGGTGGAAGGAGAAAACTGTCTTCTGACCTCCACACATGCACTGCACATGAGCCTTCCTCGTTCTACCGCTACCACTTAATAAAGTATTTGTAAGGTTATGAAGAACCAGGTAGAGCGAGGGGTTGTCAGCACTTTCCCCTCTGGGCCGTCATCTTGACGTTAGCCGCAGTGCCAGCAAGTTAACAAGCCCAACTTCTCAGGAGGTCCCTGAGAACAACAGGCCAGCAGGCAGGGCTTCCCCCGGCGCTTGTGGGACAAGAGCAAGTAACAGCTGGGGAAGGAGCCAAGCCGCTCTGAAGGAAACCCCCAGCGAAGAAGCGGGAAGACATTCTGAACAGGCGCCTCTGGAGGCCAGCCACGCAGGGCAGCCAGGAGGCGCTGGAGCTCCAGAGACCCTGGAGCAGCATCTGGGAGAGACCCCCCTCCCGAGAAGACAGGCACAGGTGCCAGAGAAAGCCAGCGGGTGCAGAGACCCCAGAGCAGCCCCGGAGCCGGGAGGAGACTCTCCTAGCACATCCACAGCAGAGAGCTCCAGGGTGGTGATATAGCTGCCCTGGATTGTCCCCGTGCCCATCAGCACCCCTTGCCTTACCCTATAAGTAACCCCCATAGATTCACTGGTCTGTCGTGGAAGTCCTCTCTGGGGGAAGACCACTGTACGTCTCCCAGGGAAAGTGTTCACACAACACTTGATGTAGTTGGCAGAACCCGACAGACACAGACGAGCGGGCAGGAGCGTCGCGCCCTGCTCGGGCTGGGAAGACCTGGAAGTGGAGCAGAACTCGGTGAGGACAGAGCATCTGGGGTGTGGGGGAGGGGACCCAGTATAATGGGCTCCCGTAGGTAAGCGTGCTCCAAGTGTCCTGTCTGGGTGAGGGAGGACCGGCAGAGCGAGGAAGGCGGGGGGCTCCTTAGGTCAGCCTTGCGAGCTCCACGCGTCCAGTACACGCTCCTGAGTGAACCCAGCAAAGTCCTTGGTGAGGGAGCCAAGGGCGCGTTGGGAAGAGCAGTTGTGTGTCCCCTGTGTGGGTGACCAGCCACAGAGAATGAACCAGCGGAGTACCTGCGGGGGTCCTGATGTCATCGTCCTTGCCCACTCGGGCTGTGCCAGAGCCTTCTCAGTCCAGTGGTGGTTGGGAGGGTCTTGCTGTGGGTGGTGAGACCTGTACTGGAGTCGAGTCACCAGGAAAGAAAGGGCCTGTAAGGGGAACTCAGGGCGGCCATCGTCGTCTGAGCAGTACGGTGCGGCTGCTGGTTGAGGCCAGGCCGTGCGTGTGAGAAGGCGGTGAGAGCGGCCAATCGTCCAGAACAAATACTGCGGCCACGGAGTGTATCGAAGGGTGTCGAAGAGAGGCTACAGAGGCTGCCTGGCTATCGCTGTAGAAGTGGCTGCCTCAAGGAGCTTGTCGTAAGAGAGGGAAAGGAAAGGGAGATGTGGTTAGCACCTACTGTGCTGGCCTCTGACTTGGCGGGCAAACTAGACAAAGGACGATGTGGAGAAGTATTGGCTTGTTTCTTACAACTAGGTGGGCGAAAGGAGAAAAGAGTCCAGGTTAGGTCCCTACTGAAGAGTCCTGCCTGGGATCCCCAAACTTGGAACCCATGGGAGGAGTCTGAGGAGGAGAATGAGAACATGGCCTTGGAGAGGGAAGGGGAAAGACTATAGTCAGGCATGTCCACAGGGCCCTTAACAACGGTCCAGTTCAAGAAACTATGTCAGTCATGGAGACTCAGCATCTGAACCTCTGGAGTTGGGGAGACTTTTAAAGAAGCAACACAATAGCCTGTCACGGCCTGGCTGACGAGGCCGTGAGACACGGAGGGGATGCGTTGGCCTGAGCGCCGGGGAGGCAGAAAGCGATGTCGGGCCAGGCCCCGCCCCGCCTTGAGGCAGAGCTGAGTGACCAGGGAGTGTCCCTGATGGCCCGGCCCACACGAGCAGGTAGGAATGCTCAGCCATCATCGCTGAGGGCCCCGTGACCGAGGGGACGGAAGGCGTAAGGGAAGGCCAGGTATTGCTGAAGGAATCAGAGAAGAATAAGAGAAGCCGTGCTTGATGCCGAGTTTGCTGGGCCACATCAGACCGCGTTCACACAGTTAACAAGAAGCTGGTTCACCGGGGGCAGCAGCGCTGGTTTACTGGCCTTGCTCAGCTCCTAGCAGATGCAACGTTTACAGGGAAGAAAGGCTCTGGTGGGTCTGAGCGACTTAGACCAGCATGCTCATCAGGTCTATAAAAAGGTAAGGGAATCCAGAAAAGTTAGGAAGAGGACAAGACAGACAGAAGGGTTTACCTGTGTCTCCTGAAGGGAGGTTTGTGTGTAAAGCTGGGGTTCCTAAGGGGAAAATGATAAAAAATCACTCACTGTGCTAGTGAGGTTCTAGAAAGCTCTGAAGTTCACAGGAGAAATGAATATCAAGAGTGTAGATGGAAAGGACTAAGCATGTCCCAGGTGGGCAGCAAGCGCCCCTGAGTAAACTGTGTACATGTATCTCCTACAAGACACGCTGCAAGTAGGAACTGCTCACCCAGCCCAGGGCCACAGCAGCCACATATGGCTGTGCAGAGACAACTGCTGAGCCACAGCCACAGTGCTGTCAGTCGCTTCGACCCAGGGGACCAGGCTGATGAGGTGCAGCAGGGAAAGCGGGGCTCGTTCCCATTGGCACGAGGCAGAGGCCAGCAGCGTGGCTCAGCACATGGCGTCCATCGGAGGTGGGGAGGTGCAGTGATGATGGCGGCTCAGGAGGGACATCTGTAGATTATAGAAAGCCTGATACTGATACCAACGAGAGAGAGCGAGAGAGCGAGCGAAGAGAGAGAGAGAGAGAGAGAGAGACAGAGAGAGAGAGCGCTCCTCTAGACATCAAGGGGTATGCTGCAGCATTTATCACAGCTACACTAGACAAGCAGCTAATGTCTGGGCAGAGACCTCACATAACAAACTCCACCAGCATGTAGAGTTTACCAAACAATGTAGGGGTAAGAAGCATACGTTGTGAGGGAGAACGGAGCCATGTCCCTGCGGCAAGCTGTCTGGAGTGATTCCAATGTCAGTGGGAGCCTAGGGCCAGCCAGGCTTTGCATGTCAGTGTGTGGATGCCCCTGTGGCTCCCCGTGCCCTCCCCCGCATGGGGCTGCTTCCACATAGCAGCAGTTCTCAGAAAACTGGACACAGTGGATTTAGCGGTCACCACAGCTCTTAACATGATATTAGCCCTGGAGATCCGAGTGGCAGTTAGCATGCCTGTCACACACGTAGTGAAACGTGCTCTCCGAGGGACAGGTGTGGCTTCAGGATTGGAGTTTCCCAGCTGAGCACTTGGGGCAGGCTGGTCAAGCTGTTGTCCCCTCCAATGCCGATGACCACCGGGCGTGGGAGCCACATGAAACCTCCTCTTTGTCCAGCCACAGTCCTGGGGTGTGGGTCGTGTCCGCCGCTAGCGCAGAAGAGGGGGGCCTCTGCTTGGTGGGGGCGCATGACCTGCAGGCAGACATGTACCTGAGCCTTGGATAAGGAGGAATCGACCATCTGGCAGACTTTAGGCACCTGCCATTGAGACTCAGTGCAGTGGCTGTGAAAACCGGCTGCAGAGCACAGATGGCTGGACACCCTTCTATATACTGCAAAGACCCTGAGAGTCCCAGGGCTCCCTGCTGAGGCACATGTCACAGAACCAGTGATGCATGTAGAAATGTGGGGGGAGGCCATTCCCACCTGCGCTAGGAAACCCAACCCTACCATGGGAGAGAGACGTGCTTCACTTCTTCCCAGGGAGATGTTACTCTTGAGTTGTGACTGGTCAGGGCTGGACATCAGCAAGGTCTGTAAGTCCCCACGACTGCTTTCTTCTGACTCTTTTTTGTTCTTCTTTTTCCTGTTTCTCTAAGGCAAACTTTCTTCATAATTCTGAGACCTTCACTTTTCAATGAAAGCCCTTGGCATTCCTGTGTAGATGGACACTATACACAAACCCTGGGGGTTTTTTTTTCTTCCTCAGAGCAGAAGTTAAAAATTATTCAACGCAAAATTCCTGGGGTGTGTAGCAGCAGCAGTTGTACCAGGCAAAGGTTTCCACTGCATTCCGCCTGGGCAGGCAGTGATAAGACGGCCCTGCTAGCCCGCACGGCACCAGCTACCCCCAGGATCAGGTAAGGCTGAGACTCCGGTGGGCTCTGTGGGAAATTGGGAGCAGTTGCCTGCGGGCAGCTGCCTCAGAGCTTCTCAATAGTCTACAGGCCTTGCCTTGAAATTTTTTCTTCCTGGCCCCATATGTAAATATCAGTGGCTGGGGGAGGGTTCTTCTGTTTCCCAAGACAAGTGGGCCAGCCAGCCAGCTGGTCAGAAGAGCCTGATGTAGAGGGCGGGGGTCTTCCTGAAAGCTGTGACCATTTTAGCCAAATGTTGGGAGGCAGGTAAAGATTAAGTTGTGGTGTCCAGCTATTTGAAAGTCGCCAGGGCATCTAGACATGGCTTCCTTTGAAGCCATGGCCTGTGGGAAATTCACAGAAAGGCCATGGGGTGACCCATGTACCTTTAGAAGCTGGGAATCTTGGCTGCTGTGACATTTTGTGGGTGTCTTAAGTGTCTTGTGTGAAAAGATGGTTGTGAAGTCTTGTTACTGGTCTGGCCGCCTCCCCCCTATGCTGATGCGCCAGAGGGAAGAGATTATAAGGAAAACAATCCAATTCCGTTCAGCATGTACATTAATTGCTCTACAGAGGGGATCTGAGAGGAGGACAAAGGCTTCCTAGGCTTGTTTTATCAAGTCAGGATCCAAGAGCTCAGGGTGCTCCAGGATTCCTGGCATTCTGCCAGCAGGAGGCATGGGGAGGGTCGTGGATATAGATGAGGAGCTGGTCTATGTAAGGCTGCATCATGATGGGAAATCTAGCCAATATCAGCCGTCGAAAACAGAAAAGGCATAAAACGTGAAGTCTGAGTGGGGAAGGTGATCAGAGACATGTCCTTGGAAGTGAGAGCTGGGGATCACGGCCAACTCGGGGCTCACAGCCAAGTTTCAGTTGACCTTTAGTTACAGATCTCAGCAGCGTTGGCCAACCGCCCCCAGGACTCAGAATGTGCATCCCCATAACTTTTACTCTCATTTTCTATAGACTTACACTTGGATGTTGTTTGAGACTAAAATCCCACAAGATGTAGACGGACACTCTCCAAGTCAGTCTCAGCAGTTCAAACTCCGGGATTGATTTCTGCCTGCCCTACCAGGACTGGCAGCTGCGTCCCACTGACCTCACTGGGCAGGAGGGAGTTTGTCTTCCTCCCACCCGCTGTCAGGCACGGTGCACTCCTGGGTCCCCCAATTACGCCAGGAGGTCAGTTAATGCTGGGCGGTGATAAGGCTGCATTCCAAGCCTTGCTCTGCAGCCCGGAGGCTTGTGCTGTTTTTCATGGAGTTAATAATCAGTTAATAATTGCCTTCTTCCTGCTTGCTCGGTTTCCTCTGAGATGTTACTAATTCTTCTGTATTGGGCCTTTCTCAGGAGGCCTCTCTGACTGGCTCTTCCCAGATCCCGGAGCGGGGCTGGTATCCGGAGCCAGCTCTGTTCACCCTGCAAATTCCCACGCGTCCTCCGACAGACTCCGTGCGCGCCACTCTTCCTCGTTCTTGGCTTGTGACCAGTTGAGGAGAGTGTATGGCTCACACGTGCCTTCAAATGTGCCACTGGATGATCCCGCTGGGTCCCTTATGAGCTGTGACACATCCCCCCCGCCCACCGTGAGCTCCATGGCACTGTAAACACGTGTGATACCATTTTGTCCTGGTGCAAACTTGTCTCCTCCCACCCCGTCTGGAGGTTTTTGAGACTTCATTTGCCTATATAGTTCTGGCATTCCATGCAGACAAACTTCCATGTGGGTGTCTTTTTCCTTCTTCTAGATGCCCCGAGCCTCTTCCAGCTTGGAAACCCTTTTGTTCCCTGCCTGTTTGTTTGCCCAGGCTGGCCTCACTGCACACACAGCACAGGCTGGCCCAGCGTCCCGTCCCTCCTGCACTCAGCACAGGCTGGTCCCGCGTCCCGTCCCTCCTACACACAGCACAGGCTGGCCCAGCGTTCCCGTCCCTCCTGCGCCCAGCACAGGCTGGCCCAGCGTTCCCGTCCCTCCTGCACACACAGCACAGGCTGGCCCAGCGTTCCCGTCCCTCCTGCACACACAGCACAGGCTGGTCCAGCATCCCGTCCCTCCTGCACACAGCACAGGCTGGTCCAGCATCCCGTCCCTCCTGCACACAGCACAGGCTGGTCCAGCGTCCCGTCCCTCCTGCACACAGCACAGGCTGTCCCAGCGTTCCCGTCCCTCCTGCGCCCAGGCTTTGGGAGTCCAGGTTCAATCTCCACATCTAGACAGAAGGGTTCTTTTTAAAAATTTTTTAAAGATTTTATTCTTACTGTTTCATACTGAGTATAGTGGATTACTTAGGATCTTTTCACATCTTTCCCAATCCTTTCCCCTCATCTTCCCACTGCAACTCTTCTTTCCCCTGCCAGAGTCCCTCCGAGTTTCTGTCTTTTCAAACGTGTGGCCCACTGGGTCCCATATCATCACTGGGGAACATGCACGACACTCGCTAAAGCAAGAACCACCTGTCGGTGGGGGTTCCAAGCATCTCCCCTCCTTCCAGTCAGTATTGACCCTCACCAGTCTCTCAGGAAGGCGAGGAGCCTCTTGAGACCTTCTCCTTCCTTTGCGAAACGCTGTAGGATAAGGACTGTGCAGTCTTATACACGCAGCTGCAGTGAGTTCGTGGAGGAGACCACAGCTGCACTGTGTCCCGATGACATCTGCTGCACCTGCCCCGTTCAGGCGCAGATGATCTTGCTGCTCCCAGGGGGTTCTTGGGTTATGATTTTAATCACTTCCTCCCTTTCTCTGTCCTTGATTTCTGTAGTAAACATTCTGAGCTTTGAACCTGGTCCTCTATTTTCCATTCCTGTCCATTGCTCTTCCGCTTTGCTTCCAAAGCACGTTGGTAAAACCGTGTCCTTGACTGTGTGTGTGTGTGGGGGGGTGTTTATGTGTGTGTGTGTGTGTTGTGTTTGAGTATGTGTATGCATGTGTGTGTGTTGCATTTGAGTGTGTGCAATTGTGTGTTAGTATTGTTTGAATGTGTGTTAGTGTTGGGTTTGAGTGTGTGTTAGTGTGTGTATATGTATGTGAGAGTAGCATTTGAGTGTGTATGTGTGTGTAAGTATGTATGAGTGTGAGTATGTATGAGTGTATGTTGCGTTTGTGTGTGGTTGTGTATATGTATTTGTGTGTGTGTGTGTGTGTGTGTGTGTGTGTGTGATTGTGTGTGTGTGCTCGTGTGCACGCGCACTCAGGTCCATGTTTTAAGATTGAGCATCACTATGCAGCCAGACTGCTCCTGCACTCCTGATGCTCTTGCTTCTGCTTCGTAAGGCTGGGGTTGCAGGCGAGCTAACACACCTTGCCTCCAACTGTTTTCAGTCACACTCATCTCCATTTTACTCTCTGACTACTTATTTGGTAGCAGTCTAATCTTTCTCCACAATCTTATCTCTTTGAGAATACTAATAGTTGTGGATTTTACTTTGTCTCTTTTTTGTTTTCTTCTCTTTGCACATATTCTGCATATAATATGAAAATAATATATCTATATTCAAATTTCCACAGTGACATTTACTATATCAAAGCTAAAACTTGGGCATTGTAAATCAGATGTTAGAAAATTTTTTTAATTATTATTATTATTATTATTTATTCAACTGTGCGCATATGTGTATGTATGTGCGCGCAGTGCGTGTGTGTCTGTATGTGTGTGTCTGTGTGTGTGTGTGTGTGTGTGTGTGTGTGTAGAACCACGGACGAATTCAGGAACCACCATGGATGCCTCCACCACCTCCTGCCCCGGGATTCATAGGCTCCGTCCTACCAGGACCAGAAGCGCAGGCCGCCCCCGCTTCTGCCTGGCGTCTATACGTGGGATCTGGGATCTGAACTCAGGACCTTCCGCCTGCAAGGCGGAGGCTTAACCCCTGAGCCACCTCTCCAGCCCCAGATGTTAGAAAATATTTTAACGATGAAAAGTGGCAGCTTTTAAAATTGTCAAGAGAGGGCCAGTAAGATGCCTGCAGGAAAACCTGGCAAACCTGGTTCAATCCCCAGAATGAACACAGTGGAGAGAGAACTGACTTCTGCATGGTCTCCTCTAGCCACCTCCTTATATGACACATGTGCACAACACCAGCATGTTCTCTCTCTCTCTCTCTCTCTCTCTCTCTCTCTCTCTCTCTCTGCCTCTTTCTGTGTCTCTATCTCTCTCATAAATAAAAAATATTTTTTTAAATTTTATCAAGGGAAGCCAGGCATGGTGGCTCATACCTATAAATTCAGACAGGAAGCTGAGGCAGGAGGATCACTCAAATTTAAAGTCAGTGTGGTCTACAGAGTAAGTTCTAGGCTAGTGTTAGCTAAAGAGATTCTGTCTCAAAAAAAATGTTGGACTGGAGAGATGGTTCAGGGCTTAAGACTCTGTCTCACAAGCAGAAGGTACTTAATTCGGATCCCAGGTCCCACGTAAAAACACCAGGCAGAAATGGTGGCAGCCTTGCACTTCTGGCCCTTGTAGGCAGAGCCTGGGAAATTCCAGAGCAAAGCAAAGGAGGTAAAAGCAATCCAGGATGATCCCTGAAGTCACCCTTGGGCCTCCACAGAGACACACAGTGTATACACACACACACACACACACACACACACACACACACACACACCGCACGCGCACACACCACATACACACACACACACGCACACACACACACACACACACACACACACACACACACCACGCGCGCACAGAGAGGGAAAGAAAGAGAGAGAGAGAAGAGACAGAGAGAGAGAGAGAGAGAGAGAGAGAGAGAAGAAAGAAAGAAAGAAAGAAAGAAAGAAAGAAAGAAAGAAAGAAAGTGTTGAAAAAAGACAGAAACTCTGTAGCAAGACAAATAGAGGCTAGTAAGGTAACCAGGAACACATCTGAGTCATGGGATGTGAGGGGCCAGACCCAATGTCAGGGAAACACGTACATGGCTTATGTGAAACCTGTAACCAGGTCCCACAGTGACTGTCGGTGGGGAAGAGCCAATGTTTCTGGGGAAGCAGAAGGTCAACCTGCCTTGAGGTTAGGAGATGTGGGCAGATGTGAGCCCTGGGTATCAGACAGGAACCAGATTACACTGGATACATCTGCTGGAAGAAAGGAGAAGGAACACAGCTTTGCTTGCTAAAGTGCCCGAGTGTGGCCTTTGTCTCAGAGAGGACATCCGAGCACATTAGCCAAGAGAAAAGGGTCTGAAAACATCAGTGAAGACCCTGTCTCTGTCAGATTCTCATAAAGTTGGCCTAGCAAAGGTGTCTAGGTCAATGAGGGTGTCTAGGTCTAGGAGGGTGTCTAAGCCTAAGAGGGTGTCTAGGTCCAGGAGGGTGTCTAGGTCCACGAGGTTGTCTAGGTCCATGAGGGTGTCTAGTCCAGGAGGGTGTCTAGTCCAGGAGGGTGTCTAGGTCCAGGAGGGTGTCTAGATCCACGAGGTTGTCTAGGTCATGAGGGTGTCTAGTCCATGAGGGTGTCTAGTACAGGAGGGTGTCTAGGTCCAGGAGGGTGTGTAAGTCCAAAAGGGTGTCTAGGTCCAGAGGGTGTCTAGTCCATGAGGGTGTCTAGTCCAGGAGGGTGTCTAGGTCCAGGAGGGTGTCTAGGTCCAGGAGGATGTCTAGGTCCAGAAGGGTGTGTAAGTCCAAGAGGGTGTGTAGGTCCAGGAGGGTGTCTAGGTCCAGGAGGGTGTGTGGGTCCAGGAGGGTGTCTAGATCCAGGAGGGTGTGTAGGTCCAGGAGGCTGTCTAGGTCCAGGAGGTTGTCTAGGTCCACGAGGGTGTCTAGTCCAAGAGGGTGTCTAGGTCCAGGAGGGTGTCTAGGTCCAGGAGGGTGTCTAGGTCCAGAAGGGTGTGGTCAGGAGGGTGTGTAGGTCCAGGAGGGTGTGTAGGTCCAGGAAGGTGTCTAGATCCAGGAGGGTGTGTAGGTCCAGGAGGGTGTCTAGATCCAGGAGGGTGTGTAGGTCCACGAGGTTGTCTAGTCCATGAGGGTGTCTAGGTCCAGGAGGGTGTCTAGGTCCAGGATAGTGTCTAGGTCCAGAAGGGTGTGTAAGTCCATGAGGGTGTCTAGGTCCAGGAGGGTGTCTAGGTCCAGGAGGGTGTCTAGGTCCAGGAGGCTGTCTAGGTCCAGGAGGCTGTCTAGGTCCAGGAGGTTGTCTAGTCCATGAGGGTGTCTAGGTCCAGAAGGGTGTCTAGGTCCAGAAGGGTGTGTAAGTTCAAGAGGGTGTCTAGGTCCAGGAGGGTGTCTAGGTCCATGAGGGTGTCTAGGTCCAGAAGGGTGTGGTCAGGAGGGTGTCTAGGTCCAGGAGGGTATGTGGGTCCAGGAGGGTGTCTAGATCCAGGAGGGCGTCTAGGTCCAGGAGGGTGTGTAGGTCCAGGAGGGTGTGTAGGTCCAGGAGGGTTTCTAGGTCCAGGAAGGTGTCTAGGTCTATGAGGGTGTATAGGTCCAGGAGGGTGTGTAGGTCCAGGAGGGTGTGTAGGTCCAGGAGGGTGTGTAGGTCCAGGAGTGTGTCTAGGTCTATGAGGGGGTCTAGGTCTATGAGGGGGTCTAGGTCCAGGAGGGCGTCTAGGTCCAGGAGGATGTCTAGGTCCCTGAAGGAAGCTGCGCCCAGGTTTGGCCTGGGGTTCATTGCAGTCCTGTCCCCACATCCTTCCAAATCAGTCCCATCAGGGCACCGCTCGTGAGGGAGAAAGCCACAGGGGCATGGCCTCCTTCCAGGTCCAGCAGGGCGTGGCTGACTTCCTGGAGCTGCCCCTAACTGACCTCATTTTCTGGCTGTCCTATATTTTAGCTTCAAAAGGCTTCAGTCTCCATCATGCCATACAGCAAGGACTCTACTTAGTATCCTAGCAGCAGCCTCTGACAAAACCAGGGTTACTGTCCCTTCATTCTCCTCTGTCCACTCTGCTGAGCAGTCCAGGGGCTGCTCGCATTTCGGGTTGCTGAGTGTTTTGGGTCTGGATCGCATACACACCAGCTTCCCAGGAGAGATCAGCAAGTCTTTCCACTTCCCTAAGAAGCAGGAGAGTCCCAGCCGCATTGTAGCAGTTCACCTGCAATGTTGCTGATAGATCATCATCAAACAGTTTAAGAGAACAGGGATTTATTTTCTTACAACTCCTAGTTACAGTTGTTTGTCCATCTTAGCAGGAGAGCTCACACCAACACCAGGGCCAAAGGAATTGGTCACACTCTATTCATATAATAGCTGAGAGAGGGACAATCCTTACTTGCCAGAACATGTCTGGCCAAGTGTCCACAAGGATGCCCACTTTCTCAAACATTCTCTCCATTTTATTCGTCCACCTGGGGACAAATTTGAACCACCATAGGCTGGACCTTCCCTATCAGCTAGACAATCTTTTGCAGGTTTGCGCTCTGCTCAACTCAACTACTAATTTTCTACAAATGTGCTCAGAGCTCAAACTCTCAATCAAGTTGACATCTGTGCCTACCTATGACCCTGGCCTTGTGGAGACTAGCTAACAACTACACAGGTGCTCATGGGGGGGGTGGATAGCAGCATCTGCCCACTACACAGGTGCTCATGGGGGGTGCCAGCAGCATCTGCCCACTACACAGGTGCTCACATTACGCTCTTTGCCAGGCTGCTGCCAGCCGCCAGGGGTTAGCGGCTTCCAAAACGTTTCCGTCGTGAATTAAGGAATGCTTGATGTTTCCCTCCTCACTTTCACTTTGCCATGTGCCACTCTCACCCATGGGACCCTGAGCAAGGGTCGTGGCACTCACAAGCCTGGTTTATGGAAATCTGGATTTACATTTGAATGTTTATTCATTTCATGGATGTGCACGCATGTGCAAATGTGCACATACGCATGTGCAGAGACCAGGATCAACCTCAGTTGTCTTCTACTGTTGCTCTACCTTATTTAATTCCATACTTGCACAACACATCTGAGTCATGTGTATCCTTCTGTGTCCCTGTCCCCAAATCCCACTTTCATGCCTTGGCTTTGCTTTCATGCCACTGGTTTACTGCCATGGGTGTGGTACGAAGCTGTTCAGGGGACATGGGTAACCTCACTGGTGGCTATGACTTCCTCCTCCACCCCCACCAAGCCTCCTGCAGCCCTTGACCAGCATTTGCTCCCATGTCCAGGGTGGGCCATGAGTTCCTCTTCTACACCTGCGTCCTTCCCCACCCCACCCTTCAGTGTCTCTCAGCCTTTATGCGGCTGCTGAACCATCTGTCAGTCTGAGTCTTGTATCCTTATTGTGTATGAAAATGCTGGGGACTGAACCCAGGGCCTCTAGAATGCTGGGCAAATGCGTTACCATATCTCTGACCCAGTTTTGCATTTTTAAAATCAGATATGGGTCTGTCTGTCCAGAGACCTGCGCTCGGGTCAGGAGCGAGTCCTGAGACTTGTGCCCTCTGACTTCACACGATGCTGTGCACCTAGTACTGGGCTGAGAATAGTCCCTCCCCACACCCCCTGTCTATGTTGTTGGATGGCAGTTGGCAAGGGGTGAGCAAAGCTCTGAAAATCCTGGTAGAGGCTAAAGATCATGCAAGTGGGGGAGACTCCCTGGGGAGGGACCTCAAAGTCCACACTGGAAGATGGGCTGCGTTGGAGGGTGTCAGGGGGAAGCGTAAGGTATCCTGTGTGAGGTCAGAAGCATGGAAGGTCAGGGGTGTCCGCTTTCCTGGGGCTGGGGCGAATCACGAGTGACATCCCTCTAGGTCTCTAACACCCTGCGGCGCCTCCCCAGCTCAGCTGGATCTGCTCACTCCTTGGTTAGGACAAAAGCAGACAGCACCATGGGAATGGAGGGCCGGGACAGTGGGCAGTGGTCTCCCCACACCTCCCAGGACCTCAGGTGAGGCCTCCAGGTGAGGAAGGAGCTGGAGGAGACACCTTATGGGAAAGCTGAGTCCGGAGTGCAGAAAGCTTAAAATTGTGGTGCAGCAGAAAGCCGGAGGCAGCTGCTGGCCCAGGCACCCGCGGCTGGGGGCTCTGGCCGGTCCCTGGGGCGTTTTTTCCCTTTCTTTCCACTCTTTCAAGCCGGGCTTCATTTGTACAAGGTAATTGGACGCAGGTGCGGATCTCAGGCAAACAAAGGCGAGGTTCCCTGGCGGCCAAACCCTTTCCCGCCAGCGAGGGCGGAGCCTGGGCGCCGGCCGGAAAAAAGTTAGACCAAGGGCCCGGCAGCCCCTCGCGAAGGGTTTGGTCACGCGTATCCCGTGGGGACCCGGCGCCCCGGCACGCGCCGCTGGGCCCGGACGGACGGCCTGGCCCGGGAGGGGGGGGAGGAGAACAGAACCGCGTGCCGCCCGGTGCCGCCCGGTGCCGCCCGGTGCCGCCCGGTGCCCCCGCACCCCTGGCCGCCCGCCTCGCGCCCTCCTCGGTTTCCCGCGGACAATGGGGGGGTGCCCCGCCGCGAGTCCCCTTCCGCTCCTTTTGGGCTCGGGTGGGCAAAGAGCCAGCTTCGCGGGAGGAAACCCGAGCGGCCGGGTGGCCGTGACAAAGGCGGCCCAGCCCGCCCCGTGAGTCTCCCCATCCCCCGCGGGCCTGGCGGGAGGGGCAGGGCCCCCCGGACTCGGCCAACCGTAGGGGGCTTAGGAGAGGCTCTGGGCCTCAGACCCCGGCTAGAGCGAGGGACCCCCGGGGATCGCCCCTCCCGGGGGCCGGCAGCCAAGCCCCTGCTGACTCTGAATTAACCCCAACTCTTGGAGTGGTTTCTGGGGACAGGATGGTGCTCGGCCAGTGGGAGTGGCCTGGTCACCCTACTACTTCCACGGGGCTCCCGTGGGTGGAGCTTCAGCCCAAGAGATGGGGATCTTACCAGCATCGCGGGAAAACTCAGCAAGGAGCTTAGTGGGGAGCAGACTTACCCTTCAGCGCTCATCCTCAGGGTAGAACTGCCCGCGACTCCGGGCTTATGTCCTGCCACCCTTCAGGGGTGAGTGGTCCCCACCAGCTGCTAGCCAGCCCCTGATCACCAGCGGACAAAAAGAAGCCCCCTTGCTGGCGGCTCCTCCTCCTTCCTTCCCTTGTAATTCTGTACCTTGCCAGCTAAGTGGCCTAGGACATGTTCACAAGACAAGCACACTCACACGGACATGCTGAGATGCTAACGACCCTACACCAGTCAAATTCCCCTATAGCAAGTGCGTGGGCACTGGGGGTGTGCAGTGCGTCCTAGATCAGGTGACAGTGCTACGGACCCATCTGTCTCAACCTGGCTTCTCAGCCCATTTCCTGGTGCGGCAATCTCTGTGGGCTTTCTGCCTCCTGCTGGCCTCGGACAAAGTCCACGGGGTCTGGGGGTGGGAGGTAAGGTAGCCGCACAAACAGAAGACACCCAAGTGGCAGGACTTTGTTTTCCTGGGGTCTCAGCAGGTCTGGGACCTTCGTGACCAGCCATTGGGCTCTTCCAGTTGCGGGGCTGAGCCTTCCTCACAAGTTTCTTTCTCCAGAACCAGGGGAGCTACTGAGAACCCTGACAAGGTCCCCCTATTCTGACAGGAACCCGCCCTGCCTACTGCCTGTGCACCATACCAAGTATCAGCCATCTTGTTCATTCCTGAGAACACAGAAGAACCTGAGGAGGCAGGGAGCTCAGTGTGAAGCTTCTAGAAGCCCTGTGCGAAGGTGCTGCGCCGCGCACTCAGGAGTCCAGAGATGTGGGCTCCACACCTGCAGCAGCTTCCGTTGAGATTTTCAGGGTCTGTGAAATGTGGAAAACTTTCCAGAAATACAAGTTGAAAAGGTGGCGATTTGAAGTAAGCATCCTTTATTTTGAGAGCGAGTCTAGGGTCATTATTGTTGGAATGTCACTCGCAGTGGCTAGGGTGCAAGTCAGTGGCAGAGCACAGCTTCCACGCTGAGTCCTTGAATTTCATCCCCAGCACCCAAAGATGTTTGATTTGTAAAATGTTAGTAGATGGTGGCATTTTTGTGTGTATGTTGTATGTGTGTGTTTGTGTAGGTGAGTACACGTGTGCCTAATATACGTGGAAGCCAGTGGTCAATGTGAAGTACCTTCTTTAATCATTGTCATTATATGTATTCGTGACACAGAGAGGGGATGCACATATGTTATGGTGCAGGGGTGTGTGTCAGAGAGCAGTGTGTCCCTGTGGGAGATTAAGAGTGACTTCTGGAATGATCCTGGATTGCTTCCATCTCCTTTTTGCTTCGCTCTGTGATTTTCCAGGCTCTGCCTTCTAGAACTGAAAGTATAGTCCGCCTCCATTTCTGCCTGGTATTTCGACATGGAATCCAGGATCTGAACCCAGATCCTTCTGCTTGGGAGACAGAGCCTTACTCTGCATCTCACTTACTGCATCTGGAGCTCACTGATTGGGCCGAGTGCTGCGTCAAGGAGCTCACTGATTGGCCGAGTGCTGCGTCAAGGAGCATGGTCCTTAGAAGGGCAGCATGGTGGCCGAGGGCCAACTCTGTGTCCAGGAATGTGTCCACTACAGTAGCTGCTGGTCTTCAGGGCAGCACTGTGAGGAGACATGGATGTTAGATGGCTGGCGAGTGGATGACAATCCTGATGCTGTGTTGAGCCACAGTTTGTCTCCGTGAGTACACAGTGCCTTTGCCCTGAGCCACTTCTCTAAACCCAAAGCACAGTTTACCAAGGCACCTTTGAGCTTTCTTGAGCACCTGCTGCTGCAATTGCTGAGTGGAAATTTGCTTCTTGCTACCTGCCTTCCCCAGGCATTTGTCTTAGAGAAGAAAGAAAAAGGAAGAAGAGTGGGTGCCCTTTACTACAGACCCTTCTGTAGGCGGCTGCTTTCTTGACACAGGTGGGAATACTGAGGCTTGACTAGGCGGTCTAGGCAGGAAGTTTCGCAGGGAATTTGCACTGAGAATCCCAGGAAAGGATGAGCTAGAGCCCCTCGGGGCCCAGGGATTCTGAGTCCACATGAGCACTGCATATCTCTCGGTGGCCGCAGACTCAGGGAAGGCCAACAGCAGCCCATCTGTCCTGGACAGATGCACTGAGCCAAGTGCTTACAGGAGAGAAGTGAGGTGAATGTGTGCTCTGGGCATTACTCCTGAGTCTATAATATGTTCCTCTTGCACTTTTAAAAGTTTTACTTATTTATGACTTGAGAGAGAGAGAACATGCAGGCCATGGCTCCTGGGTGCAGGACAAAGACAACTTTTGGAAGTAGTTCTCTTCTTTTACCGTGTGAATCAAACTTGGGTAACCAAGTTTAAAAGCAGACTCCTTTCCTGCCGAGCTATGTTACTAGCCCTTCTGTTCTTTCCTATCATTGTGTTACTTGAATTTAATTTTGCTCATATTTTCCTCCTACAGAAACTTTGGAGGGAATATTGTCAAAATCCAGTTTTTCTTGTTTGCAAGTTTCCCTCCCCCTTAAATGAGCATGTGTGTGAGTATGTAAGGCTGTGTGTGTTTGCATCTTCGCATGTGTCTGAGCGCACATATATCCGTGGGCACACATGTGTGTTGCACATATGTGTGTTGGAGGGTCTCTTAACTGCATGCAGTTACCAGTACAGCTAGCGTCGTCTAGGTGCCCCAGGGATCCGTCTCTACCAGAACAGTAATTAAATCATGAACAGACCACCACACCCACCCTACATTTACATGGATTATAGGGATCTGAACTCTGTCCTCGTGTACACACGGGAAGCACTTCCCCAGCCCTCCCTGTGAGATTTATGACATTACAAATATGTCATAAGGTTTTCTAAGTCTGTGTCCCTTGTCTCCCTTTATAACACTGGGGCCTTCACTGGTGTCTTGTTTGGTGAATGGTCTAAAATTTGGGTGTTTTGCTCTTTTGCTTTTCTGAACATACTTAACCCCACAGAGTTTTCTGTTTTCCCAGTAGAAACCCAGCACACCAGGGTCCTTCTGGGTTCTTCGCGCTGTCAGGTCTCCTCATCCCATTACCCACTTTTCAACCCGTGCGGTTCCCACTAACACAGACGCCCCCTCCCCGCTGGCATCATCGGATTCCTCGCAGGACTGTGTGAAACCTTCGCAGTGGGTGTGGAGCGGGCTCGCTGGTCTTTAAAGCCTGGGAAGGGTGGGGACTTTGCACTGGGCGTGGAAAGCATGTCGCAGGACCAGCTCCGTTCCTCCCTGGTCCCTCTGTGAGGCTCGTGCACCCTCCCGGAGCCTCTCGAGGCGCGCTTCGGGCTGCCTTCACCTGCTGACATGCTCCGCAAGCCTAGAGTTCCTCCCAGGACTTCAAGCCCTTCTGGCCAGAGACGGTGTTGCTCTCAAGTGGCAGATGGCTGCGCTAGGCTCTGCATCTGAGGTTGGTTTCCCCAGGAAGTACCTGGAGGGTGGGGAACACAGAAAGTATCATTTTGTAAACAAGATAAAACCTGGAGGCTCCCAGGTGTGCCTAAAACTGCCCTGCTCCTTTCAGAGCCTTGTTTCTTCCTCATGTTACTACCGTCTGATAGTAAAGGGGCTGTGCACACTCGTGTACCTGCCTGCGTGCAAACATCCTTGTGTTACCTTCATGCTTACCAGGAAGTGGAGAGTCGTGTTCATATACTAGCACATATACAATTCCCACAGGTCTGTGTGTGCACGTGTATCTGCCTGCAGGCAAACACCCAAGAACATACATGTATATGCTTGTCACTATGTACACAGCTATGTCAACCACGCCACGTCAGTCCTCGTGGCCCCACCCCAAGCCTGGCTCCTGGGCCTGTCTGAGCACCTGGCACAGCAAGGTGGGCCTTTGCCCCTGGGAGTGGGAAGCCAAGGAGCTCCCCCTCCACGCCTGCACCTCTGATAAACAAGCCTGCTTGGTATTGGGGTTGTCCCTGAGCACAATTATAGCCAGAAGTGGAGAAGAGTGATTTTCTCGCCCCCACCCCCAAGGCTCCAGTGTCTCTGTATCGGTGACACTTTCCTTTGGAGACCAATTATCTGGGTGGAGACCCAGCGGCCTTGTTAAGAATCAAGAATCAGCTTGTGGGAGGGGGAGGGTCAGGCCAGCGCACAAGGCTCCTACAGGGTTCCGGGTCCCTGGATACCTGGAGGGCTGCACCTGGTCCATTAGGCTCGGTCCTCTGCCAGCAGCCGGGCCCGGGTGGGCAGCAGCATCTTGTGTAACAGAGCTTTCTGCCAGCCTGGCCATAGCCCACATGGCCTTTCAGTGCCCGGGTTGCATCAGACACTGCCCTGGAGGCCCGGCTACAGCACCTGGGGCTTGAAGAGTGCAGAAAACAGGGTGGCATTCTCTCCCACCTGGCTCCGTCGCCAGGCACAGGGCGACTGCAGGCTAGTGCCTGCTTGGTCTCCAAGCCTCCAGTCTCTGGGGCTCAGGCTCTGCCTTACGCAAGGTTTCTAGATGGTTCCGCCTCCCTCAGCACTGCAATCTGAATAGACAGCTCTAGCTGCCCGGCCTCGCCACGTTCCCAGACGGGGCCGGAGCCCTAAGACGCCCTGTTCCTGCCCCTGTCCTTCAGCGCAGCAGGCACCGGTGAGCCTGTGCCTGCTGCGCCCAGCCCTGGCCCAGAGCTGCCCCTGCACCGCCACAGAGACACCTAGACCCACTCCACCCGCCTCCCAGCTCGAGGCCCAGCGGCCCCTCCCCGCCTCGGAGGCCATCCTCCAAGCTAGTCCACACTTTCTGGCTAGCACCCCCCTTTCTCCCTGCCCCTGATCCATGGCCCAGCCAGTCATCTGAACCCAGCTCAGCAGGACCAGAAAGATGGCTCAGTGGGTGAGAGACTTACACACAAATCGACCTCCAGAGCCCACGCGGTGAAAGGACAGAACTGGCTTCTGAAAGTTGAAAGTTGTCCTCTGACACTCTCTCTCGCTCCCTTTCTCTGTCTCTCATAAATAAATATTGTATTTTTTATTATTTATTCAATTGTGCATGTGTGTGTGCATGTGTGTTGTGTGTGTGTGTGTGTGTGTGTGTGTGTGTGTGTGTGTGTGTGTAGAACCATGACGAATTCAGGAACCACCATGGACGCTTCCACCTCCTCCTTGTTTACTCTGCCCCAGGATTCACAGGCTCCGCCCTACCAGGACCAGAAACGCAGGCCGCCCCTGTTTCTACCGGCGTCTATATGTGGGGTCTAGGATCTGAACTCAGGACCTTCCACTTGCAAGGCAGAGGCTTAACTCCTGAGCCACCTCTCCAGCCCCCTCATAAATAAATATTTTAATTAGATAATGACAGCAGCCAGAGAGCAAGAGTATCCCTACTGTCCCCCCCCTCATATATATATACCACTCAAGAATGGTCAGCCCACTGACCCGCCTCCAACCCCGTGGGTCTCACAGGTCCCACGCTGTGCCAGGCACCCGGGACCTGGACAAAGGTTTGGACCAGCTGCTGTACCCATAGCCTGCAGGGCCACGAAGACGAATTGCCTCGGCCAGGGCACAGAGAGGAGTGGGTACACCCCGAACATCCGACTCGGAGGTTAACTAGAGATGGGGCAAATACGGCCCTCAGGGAAAGGAAGGGCTCGCAGTCAGGCAAAAGGAGCAGCTGGGACCCAGGGAGCTGCTATTTCTGGCATAGGTGCCCAGAGGCATACTGGGCAGAGGCAAGACAGGGGTTAGTATGAGTCCCACAGCAGCAAGACAAGGTGTCCTTTGGCCTTCAACAGGTACTAGTCCCTTGGGTGCCCCCTTGAGGGGTTATGCCTGGGACTGCCCTGGTTTCTCTCAGGGAAGTCCACAAATCTCTGCTGAAGACATGAGAGCTGATAGTGGGTCGGAGGTCTGTGTGCCCACTAGGGAACCAGACAAAGTAAAAGAAGGGCCACCATGCTCCCAGAACACCCTCCAAGTAGAAAGCAGGGGGCACCATGCTCCTAGAACACCCTCCCTCCACCCTGACAGGGGCACCATGCTCCCAGAACCCCCCTCCCTCCACCCTGGCAGGGGCCACCATGCTCTCAGAACGCCCCTCCCTCCACCCTGGCAGGGGCCACCATGCTCCCAGAACCCCCCTCCCTCTACTCTGGTAGGGCGCCCTTCCTGCCCAGAACCTTGCTCCAAGTAGCAGGAACAGTGTTGGGAGGGACAAGGGCCAGCACATGGACCTCGCCTCACAGGTCTGGACAGCGCTCTTACAGCACACACCATCCCGCAGGACTGTCCTGCCCTCAGAAGGGCGCCCACTATTAGTTGCCCGGCTCTGGCCTGGGCTCTGAAACCCACATCTTTCACCTGAATCTGAGAGCTTTCACTCAAATTAGATGTTAATGTTGGTGCCAGATGTTACTCTTCAATGCAAATCCATCTCCCCTCCCATGCTGCCGGGAATTAGGTTGAAACAAGGCCAGAGCTAAGGGGTCAGGCAGGAGTGGGAGTGGCAAGGTTTGGACAGTCATGGTTGGCCTCTCTGTAATATCCCTTAGGGTGGGGCTACCACAGTGCAGGATCAGGACACAATGTCTAGCAGTGGCCACAGCCACACAGAGCTAAGTTTTCTATGCGCTGACTGATGCTGGACGGATTTCCCCACAGGGAGCAGAAAAGGAACTCGGCCTCCCCAGTCCTCCAGTTGCATTAAAACTCCAGGTGACTCTAGACCACCTCAGGGAAAGGCTCAGCTACAAGGCTGTTTTTGATTCATATTTTCAAAATGGAGATCTTGAGTTTTGCCTGATCTGTTTTCCAGCCCCTTGGCTCAAGGGATCCTCCTGCCTCAACCTCTGAACAGCTGAGCCTGCAGGAACACACCACCACATCCAGTTCAAAGTCCTCCCCCTTTTTTGAGACAGGGTCTCTGTAGCCCAGGCTAGCCTCAAACTCAGACTCAGCCTCTCAAATGCTACGATTAAGATATAAGCCACAAAACCCTGCTGAAGACCACTTTTAATTAAAACCAAAGTCAACTAGCTAGACTTGGTGGCACGCCCCGAAACTCGAACGAGGCGGTAAAGGCTGAAAGATGGGGAGTTCACAGTCATCCTTGGCTACACAGCCGAATTTAAAGCCAGTCTGGGCCACATGAGACCCCGTTTCAAAAGCAAAACGAAACAAGTTAGAACCAGTAAAAGGTGACCCTGAATATTCTGTAGCTTTCGCCTCTGGCTGGAGGTGATGTCTTGTGGTGTGGCCTCAGCGGGCATAAAGTGCACATTGTGGTTCATCAGAAAGTAGATGTGAGGACTGCTACGTGGGGAGCATTCCCACCCCTTCTTGCACAAGAACCCCAAGTTGTGCTCCCTGAGAACACATGCCAGGCCCCCTGGGTTGCATCCAGCAAATGCCTGAGGCGCCCAGCCTGCAGCATCCGCCTGGACCCACCATCATCCTGAGCAACACGAGGTCTAGCTGGTTCAGACCCCCTGTGGGCCATAAACACAACCATCCATTAGGCCTCACTTGTTCAGAATGAGAGGCAGTGGGCAAATATGGGGGAGGGGGGAGAATGCACAGGGCACGTGGATATGGGACCCAGTCCATAGAGTACCTGTCTTGGGGAGGGAGCTAGATGGCCGAACGTGCTTTGAACAACTGTGCTAGGTTTGGGTTTGAGTTCAGGACCGAGGCTGTGCAGAACCCAGCTTCCTGTCTTACCAGGCAGTTTTGCACTCGGACTGCTGACAGCAATACCAGATAAATGCAGGTGCTGTGGAGAGCTGCCCGGGTCCCCCACTCCTGGACCGAGGGGATGACATGCCTACCACCTTTGGTTTCTTGCTGGAGAGTTGGTGAGTCGTCATCCCTGTCCCCAACCCGAGAGGCAGAGTCCACTTGAACAAGAGTAAGCCCTTCTGATGAGTAGCACGGCCTCTTGGCTCCTCCCGATATGTGGACGTCAGGAGCCCTAACATCTGTGGTTCTCTGTCCTGCACAGCAAGGCGGGACAGCTTGGCTGTACTCCAGATCCAAGGTCCTCTGCGGGCTTTACTGGAGAGGGTCTCGGACTCAAGTTTGCACCTGCTCTCAGAATTGGCGTTAGCTTCTCAGTCCTCTTTTCTGCCATAGACCCTGATGTCACTGGTACTGGTCGGGTAGAAAAGACAGAAGTGTCACAGATGGGCCTTATGGACATTGGTAACTACACTTGGGGTTCCGAACCCTATTGTTGAACACAACCGGGGCCTCATGACCATGTGACCCTTGAGGGAGGCGTAATTTCCACTGAGCCAACAGCAGCTTTGCAGTTGATGCAGGACATGGCCAAGGACATCAGCTGACCCAACTCTTCTTCACGTGTGGATTCACCCAGCCTGTCTGTCTAGATCAGTTTTCTCAGACACAAGACACTCTGCCGTCTCCTAGTCATGCGGGCGGCACTGGGGACTAAACCATGCAGTCTTCCTTCCATGGGTATCACTTCCCATGGCCCAAGAATGGACTGTCCTGCTATTGCAGCACTAAGCAAATGAGAAAAATGAACCCTGGAAGAAGTAACCTATCTGGTTTGCCTGTAGTGTGACCAAGAAGTCGGTCAGCCCGTAAGTGCTGGGCCTCCGCTTGTCCATGCTGTGGGCTTGGCTGCTGTTATTGGACGTATGCGCATTTGTTGTCCCTGATGTTCTTTGACTCGACTAATCAGGGTGGGCAGATAGAAACAAGGATCTTAGAGTGGGGGCTAGGATACCCTGGAGGACAAGAGGCTCAGGTGCAGGGCAGGAGTATGTGGAGTCGGGCCATGCACAGAGTTCAGCCAGCTAGGCCCAGGCAGAAAGTGACTCTGCCCCTGCTCCCCACTTCTCAAATGTTTGTTCTTCCAGAGTCGGGCTGTGAGGGAAGCAAAGCCCAGGCTTTGCTCCTCTGTGACAGAAAGTAGCCACCGCGCTGGCTTATCCCGACGCTCAGTGTCAACGCCTCAGGGACCTGTCAACACCTCAGGGACCCGTCCCCACAAGCAGCCACCACCATGCGTCTGTGAGACTTCATGTCCTCCGTGCATTTGGGAGGCTAGATGACGGGAGGTGGGTCGGACTGGAGAGGCTGAGGCTGGGCAAAGGGGAACGGGCTGAGTTTGGGTCTCCTTGGAGACAGATTTGCCTCACGTTTTCATAGCCACCTTGACTCCAACCTCTGTCCCACTCCCATGTTTCTGGGCCTCAAGAAACCAGAAACGCTAAGGACTACTTACGTAGTGTCCCTCTAGTGCCACGGGCCAACTGAGCCTCAGGACTGGCTAGCTGAGACTGATCACTGAGTTGGTAATGCTGAGGTCCCTGGAAAAGATCTTTACTTTAAGTACAAAGGGTTTTGGTTCAGAGGCATCTTGGGTCCAAAGCTTCATAGCTCATAGTCCGTTGAAGAACCCGCTAGAACGAGTATGTTTACCCTCAGTATCAGGGGCTGGGTGATGGGCCCTGCCGTCTGGTTCCAACACCACCTAAGGGCTGTCCCTGTGCAGGGGAAGTCTGGTGCCCCCAAGAACAGCAATGACCTCTTGCAACACTCGAATCGTTTCCCCCAGGATAGCTTCCCTGTCTTGAGACCCCAGAACGGAAGCGCTCTTTTCCCTCAACAACTGATCTGCGCTGTTCATGTCCTTAGCCCCGATCTATCTCTTGGGGCAAGACCAGTGTCCCCTCCTCACTTAGCACCGAACACTGTCCAAGTATCAAAGCTGTGTCCCAAAAAACCTTGCTGGGCTTCTGAGTACCAGATCAGATTCCAAGCGCATCAGACCGATCCCAGCAGAAGCAGCACCAGATGAGATTCCAAGAGCAGCCAACCAATCCCGGCAGAAGCTTCTGGATCTCCTGAGCTCAAAGCACCAGGCTCAGCATAACCATGTGCCTCAGGGGTTGAGGAAAGGCAGCTTCTGCTTCCTGTGATCTCAGCTTCTCTAGCATCAGACCTTCAGACCTGACCCTTTCTGATTTCCCGAAGCCTGATACTTCTGCCCATAGCAACTCAGGTGACAAACAAAGGTCACTGGTGGAAATTTAAAAATATACTTAAGGGTCAGTGAGATAGCTCAGTAGGTAAGGTGCCTGCTTACAAATCTAAAGACCTGAGTTTGATCCCTGAAAGTCCCATAGTGTTTGGAAGGACAGAAATGTTTTCTGAAAGTTGTCCTCTGACCTCTACCCATGTACCATGGCACACATGGTCTCCCCCCCCATAGTTTTAGCTTATGGCCCCAACATCCCACTGATCTGACTGCTAATATGCTATAATTGTGCTTGAGATTAACTAGACTGTGTGGGTCTGTGTTTGCATGTCTTCCAACAAGTCTGGAAAATTCTCAATTTATAATCCCTCCAAGTATTAATTTTTGTAGCTAGGTCATGTGCCAGTCACCCTGGCATTTGGGAGGCTGAAGCAAGAGACTCTTGGACCCAGGAGTTAGAAACCAGCCTGGGCAAAGCAGCTAGACTCTGTCTCAGAATAAAACAAAAATCCTAGGACCCGCCGCCTTTCCCTCAACTCTGGTGTTTTGGCTCACCTGACCCCAGGAGGATTAGGATCAGGACACCTATGATTTAGTAGTGACTGAATGGGGCAGAAGCTCCAGGGGTGTGTGGTCACCAGAGGCCAGAAGGCTGGGCTGAGTCTGGATGGCTCGACCATTGCCCGTGACCCTCAGGTCTCTGGGGACCCTGAGGAAGAGATGTAGATCAGGGTGGATCTCAGTCAAGAATGAAGGAGAGATAAGCAAACAGTCTGGGTTCAGGCAAACACATCAGAAGGCTATGCCTTACGGACACGGGTTTTCTGCTCACATTTTCTGGGAATTCAGAAGATACTCTAGCTTTTTCGCATCCTCCGGGTAGCCTATGAATTGGGGAGACTTAAGCATACGGGGTGACGACGTCGATTGGCACAAGCACACGAAGTGCTGCAGCGCCAGCCGACCCTGTGACAGTCTCTGGCCCTGGAGCTTGGGTCGTGGATATGGAGGGAGGGGGTCAGAACGTGCTCAGGGGAGCGGATAGGGACATTGTCCCCGGGCTGCTCTGCTCCGTACGGGGTTTGAGGGGAGGCAATGCCCGAGCGCCACAGGATGCGCAGGCTTTAGGATGCTCGAGGGGCTGCAGCTGGACCTCAGTCGAACAGGCCAGCCTTCCTGACCTGAACCTTCAAGCCCTGAATTTTCCAGGGTCGAGAGACCGGAGCCAGAAGGGCTGACGACAGATCGACAGGCGCTCACCTGACAGATCCACCCGCAGCAGGGAGCAGCCTGCTGCAAGCACTGGTCCTGGTGACTTCTCGGGGCAGGTCAGGGCTCTTAGGCTCTGCACGTCCTACCCTACACGTCTTTCTGCCGGGGCGGAGCAGCTCGCACAGGAAGGGAGGGGCCCAGGGAGCTGAAGAAGTAGAACTGGCACCCTAGGGTGGGGCTCTGCTTCTGAGGGGGCAGTGCTCCATGTGCTGGGGTTTCCCCCCCAGCTCGTTGACAGGAAGTCTGTGTTGCAGGCAGTGCTGGCTGGAGCAGGCAGAAACAGAGGTATCCTGCAGAATGTCTTCCAAGAGCAGAAGGAACACAGCCCTTCCCCGGCAGTAGGCAGACTCGCAGATCCCTCCTACCATGGGCAGAGGACCAGAGACTGATGTGACAGTCACCTGGGTCAGGCCTGGTGAGGTGATTCTTAGCATTTACCCACAGGTGACGGTGTGCACATTAGGGGAGCCCGGAGCCTGTGGGAAGACTCCGTCTTGTGGAAGAGAAACCAGAAACGGGCAGTTTGCAGCCGTCTCTGAGCACATGACACAGTCAGGGAACCGTGGAGCCTGTCCGAGAGAAATCTTAGCCCTGAATCTTAGCTCCAGGCCCTCTTTCCTCTCTCAGGCTCTTCCAGAGGGAAGGTGAACCCCCGGTACCACGTGGGACCCTCACTAGTTTGTTCTGGCTGCCAGCTATGGCTGGCAGCCACGCAGGAAGTTGCCTGGCTGCCAGCACAATGGCCCTTTGTCCTGTCTGCCCCACCCAGAGAGGCCCCAGCCTAGTCGGAGCTGGAAGGTGGGGGGGGCGGTTGAGTCCCCTCGGGCCTGCTCTGCCACCAGCTACCAATGTGGGGTCTTCTGCCATGTCTCCTAGGCCAGACCTTCTTGATTAGAGGTCACAAAAGGAAACATCCAGGCCTCCTTGGTCCCTGGAGAGCCTCCCACCTGTCCTTACCATCGCTGTATTGTTGTCATGGCAACATTACCCTGCTCAGCAGGTGGGCCAGGCCGAACCTTTGTCTATTTTCACAGCGATTCTGACACCCATTGCAGATGCTGCCCAGCTGGCTGGCATCGGGCCTGGTACGCTGTAGAAGTGGCCAAGCTGACGAGCAAGGCCGTGCGGCCCTTCCCATGGCAGCCCATATACTCTCACACCTTTGATGGGGGAGGGAGGAGACAGCTTCCGGGACTGAGGCTCATCCTGAGAAAATTGTACCAAGCAAAAAAAAAAAAAAAAAAAATCCCAGTCTTCCTGTTTTTGCATACAGCAGGTGGTAGATTCTGCTGCCACCTGCACTGCCCGCCTATTTGGAGGCTCTGAGCTGGTCATCAACAAAAGCCACGGGCCAAGGTAGGGCTGGCATGGCGGCAGGGCCCGTTGTGAGAGGGCTGACCTGGGACTTGGTGGACCATCATGGCGATGAATATGGACTTTGTGGACCACATCAAGACCCATGTCTCTTAAGAGGGAAGAACAATGGGATGTTCTGAGGCGATGCTCAAAACCAAGTGACCAAACCAGGTGACCAGCCGCCGCACAGACACAGACACAGACACAGAAGGCTCTAGTCATTTCACTCTCTAATCAGGAAGCAGGCAGGTCAGAGACTTGTGGGCAAGATGGGTGTTGTAGGACCAGGAAGCCAATCATCACTAGCCCAGACTCTTCCTCTTCGACATAAACTAAGGGAGATGCTGAGTCAATTTTATTCTCTGGGGACATTCTTACGCTGGGTTACCAAGTCATGCAGTAATTTATGCAGCTTCTATAGGGAGCCCAGGCTGCACCAGAACTCAGCTTCATCTACACTGTCCTTCTCTGGGACCAAGAAATCTGGAGCAGACCCCTGAGAACTTCCACACAGGGCTTTGTCCTCCCGCTGTCAGCCCCTTTGCGGAACCACATGATTGGATTTTCTGTGGACGACTTGGTAGCTCTCTGTTTTGAGGACAGGAAGGCAGGCTCCCGTCTAGAGCATTCTTGGTCTATGTAGAATGTGCTGGTTCCCTGGCAATAGGATATGAGATGGGCACTGTCAGAACAGGAGACAGTATCCTGCCACAGCAAGAAAGGAAGAGATCTGAGCTCACGACTTGGAGCTCAGAGGAGAAAAAGGGTTGGAAGGGCATACCTGGGCGCTTCAGTGTCCTAGCCCCGCATCTGTGACTGCATCCGTCTGTCCACCTTGGTAGCACATTACTCATGCTGATCATGGGAGGAGTATCCTCCCAGGGGTCCACCCAGAGAGAAGTCCAGATGCCCTGTGCATATAAGAGGAGCCTCTGAGGTCGCCTGCTGCATTTCAGTCTCACAGGAAGAGACTTGCTTCGATATGATAGTTGAAGGCACTCACCTGACTGTATCCAACCACAAGATGGGGGAACCTGTACTGTAACTCAGACCTGGTTGGAGCAGCTGATCAGAACCAGGGGCATTGTGAGGCAGAGCTCAGGACTACTCCACGGCCACAGGAGCCTCTAGGATCCAGGGCAGGTTTCATTCTCCTTCGCTGAGATGCGCCAGTACAGTGCTCCCCACATCGCAGCGTCCAGAGGGATGGCTAGACATGCGTGTGCATCACAGGTGCCCAGGACAGAGAGGCGGCCCATCGCTGGGCTGCAGTGGTCTTGACAGAAGTCCCTAGAAAGCAGACATTTCTTCCTTGGCCAGGAGTGTTCCCGTCCTTAAGCTTATCAACTCAGGAGAAACCCAGTCAAGGCAAAAAGAGCCAGAAGACCCCAGTCTCCCTGCCAGAGAGCAGAGAGAGCCCCTGTCCCTTGAGCCTATATGTACATCAGTTTTTCCCACTACCATGCAATCCTAGTGCCTCTCAAAACCCCAAGTCTAGTCTCACCCCAGTACACGTTTAGAACCTGACCGACCTGGGCTGTGCCCTCTGACCACGTCCCGGCACCAGTCTTTCCAAGTGTTCTTCCCTTCCCGCCTGCCGTCTTCAGGTCATGCAGAAGCAGCAGCTCCTCGTGCTCTCGGCCTACCCCGAAGCTTCAGTCTTCCTGGAACACGATGCCTATTTCCCAAGGGAGTCTTTGAACCCACCTCTGCTGTCAAACACAGATGTCCTGAGTGGACATCAGGGGGCTACGGGGTCCTGACCACATTGAAGAAGTGGGGTTAGGGAGTCAGAGATCCAGGGAAAATATCCAGAGGCCCTGCCTTGATACTAAGGGCACACACAGCTTCTTAGGCTGGGGGAGGATTCTGGGTAAGGTGATGTCATCTCCATCCCCAAGCAGCACTTTGTTTTGTTTATTTTTAATCCCCCCACAATTCCTTTGGTGGGAGCAGAGTAACTCAAGTGGAGAGTGAACCAGGATATCTGGGTCAGGTAGTAGACTGAGTATATAGTGTACGGTGACTAAGCCGAAAACTCGAAGGGCACTGCCCAGGCGCCAGACTTTGGTGCTGGCAACTGTTGCCAGGGTCAGCCAGTCCCCTTTGGCCACATTGTCACTGGAGGACGGTTTGCACCTGAAAGCCAGGCCTAGAACAGTCAGCGCCATGGACTCCCTCGGGCCTCAGTGCTAAGGGAGACAGAGTAGGCCCAGGGGACGGGTCCTTCATAATTAGGAGTTGCCAGCGGAGCTGCCGAGTTCGTTATGGAAAATAGTTGGGCCTCCTGGGATCTCTCTGCTGGCTCCACTAATTGCTGGGGTCGCTTGGCGTTTCATTACGGGTTCTTCCTCCGGGAGCCCAAGAAACAAACATGTCTCATGGAGTCATGGGAAGTTTCAGGACAGGAGCAGACTGCAATGGGGCCATGCCCTCTCAGCCCCGGGTCAGAGACCCCAGGTCCTCACATTACTAGTCTAGGAGTTTCATAGCCAATGTCAGACCCAGATTCAAGTGTGTGGGGACCCTGCAAGCCTCTGGCCATTGCAAGAAGGGCCCAGAGCCTCCCACCCCCTAGCTCCTTGTGCGCCACCTGCTTAGAGGGAGGGAGCTCTGCAGCGCCTTCAGGTTCTGGTGAGGAGCAGATGCCGAGACCAGCCATAGCCACAGCTTCCCCCACCCCCATTTCTGTCACGGTTGAGGATGGGGCCTGGGAGGTGAGGGGTCATGCGTGACTGTGCCCTGCCTCCTGCTAGGGTAATTTCAGGAGCTGCTGCAGCACCCGAGGGCCTGGAAGGGAGCTGCTGCCCCCAGTTGCCCCGTGGCCTGGGCCCACGCGTCATGCCAGCCAGGCCCACAGAGGCCTCCCCACCCTGGTTTTTGTTCAACCTGGGCTTGCTGGGCAAGATGGGGGCAGGAATGTGCAGAGCCTACCGCCCCCTCGCTGCGTCACCAGAGCTGCCTCCCTTTCGGCCTATGGGAGCCTGGGGGACACACCTGGGGGGGAGGCAGGAGCAGAGATTGGCTGGCAGGGAACAGACACCTGTGTGGGGCGGGGTGAGGAGCTACATGTAAGGCGAGCCCAGGCCACACCGTCCTTCTCCTTGCCGGCCTTGGGCCATGTCTCACCTCCCCCATTGTCCCCTGAGCTGTCTACCAGTGGACCCAGCTTCCTTTGTGTCGAGTTCCACCTGAAGGGGAGACAGACGGCCCTGTGACTCCCCGGCTGCGTTGCCTGAGGCTGCAGTTTGGCTGGGGGAAGCTTGGGCTGAAGCTCTGCCCACAATGGCTGACAGGTACATGGGGTAACGGATGCCCAAGCCTCTCCACACCCTTTCTGAAGCCTGTTCACACCCCGCCTGGTGGTCCTAGGCTCGGGGACAGTCCCACCGCAAGGCTGGGGGTGGAGCGGCTCGTCCTGGGTCTCAGCTGCAGAGGATCCTGTCAGAAACCTGTCGGGGCAGGTAGGGGCGGCAGCAGGGAGGCCAGGCAGGCCTGAGACGCCACAGTGCAGGGAAAGGCTCAAAGTAGAACGGGACAAGCGTTGACAGACTGGCGACTTGCCGCTCAGCCTGTGCCCAGCGAGGTGCTGGACGTTGGTGGGTGCGGAGCAGCAGATCTTTCCCGAGGGAGAAGGAGGTCCTTTGGACTGAGCCACCGCAGGGATTCAGGTGTGGGGCCATCTTGGGCCGCACCTGGGAGTCGCCTGGGTTCTCAGGCTGTGTTTTTGGGCCAGGTGGGTTCAGGGCCCTGGAGAACAGAGGACAGACTTTCACGATGCTGAAAACGGGACCTTCTGGAAAGTTCTTTCTCAAATCAACCAGTGCCATTGCTGAGCTACTTTCTTCACCCCGGAAGGCTGCAACCTCAGAGGTGGGTGTGGGGAAGGGCGAGGCGGGCAAGTGGGGGGCTGCGGCTGTGCCCCTGGATTCTGGAGCTTTCAGCACCAGCCCTAGCCCAGAGGGACTCTCAGAGGTGGCTGAGGCCTTCAGGCCGGTGACAGCATTAGATCGGAGTCCGTCAGCGTTGGACTCCCGGCTTTTTCTTACCTACTCGTTTCTGGGGTGTAAACAAAGCCAGAAACTACATTGGAGAAGGAAAAATAGATTACCCAGCCCAAAACATTACTCAGGGTGACGGCTGAAGTCTGAAGATTTTTTTATTATTATTTATTTTACTTAGTGGCCAGACAGTACGGAAGCCGTAAGTAGTCATATAAATGCCTGATTCCGACAACGTTTAGCCTGTGCCCAGCCTTGAGCTTGTGTCCAGACAGCCGGCTCCTTGAGTTCTTAGGAGCTGGTGCTATTGAGGGGAAGTAAGGGCTTGTTTTCTTAGGCACAATATAGAGAGTGTTTTCATTGTTTTTGATGAACAAAACTTTTAGAGTATGAGTGCAGTGTTTTGATTAATCCACGGTGAAATTTTTAGGCCTTTACAAGCAGAGCAGCTGGACAAATAGCCGGCTTTGTTTTGTTTTTCTAATAATCCACACAGCTTGTTGATTACACAGAATGTTTTGCTACGAAAATGCAACTGAGCCATAAAATAGGAACACGGTTCGTTTTCATTTTTGGTGATTTGCAAAATCAGTTTGTGAAGATTGTTGCTGTCCTTGGGATCTAGTGAAAGGCCCTGAGGACGCTCCCCACCCGCAGGACCTGGCACTGTTCCGAGATGCAGTGGGCGTGGAGGGCTACGAGGCCTGAGCAGGCTGAGGGACTGCACTGGCCGCCGCGTGGGCGAAATGGCGGCTTTGCCTCCAAGACACGTAGCTCCAGCCGACGCTGAGAAGTAGCCTGAGTGTAGCGGAGCCAAGCGGCCCCTGCCCCCGCCCCCACAGCCTCTGGCGTGTAGGTTTGGCTGATCTGCTTCGGAGAGGTTGGATTTCAGAGCTTTGTTCTCTGCTCGCCATTGATTAAGGCTGTCGGGCGGGTTAACCAGCAACTCCCTTTTTCACACTGGGATTGCATTCCTCTGCCAAGAGACTCCCCACCCTCCGGCCTTGCAGATGGGGCCCAGTGTGCCCTAGGTGGGTGTTTGCTGCACAGAGAAGCCTTGGGGGCCCCTGGGTGTCTTGAACCATTTCTCAGTTTCCCAAGCTGACCTAGTGGAAGCTGATGATTAACCAGATTGTGACCCTGTCTCACGTCCCAGTCACAGCTGGCCAGGAAGCCTCCAAATGGGGCCTGTTTTCACTTTTCATTTCTTGACTTAGGCTGCAATAAGGCTCTGCCACATTTGGGCTGTTCCTTACCCCTGTGGCATGTGAAATAGAGGGACCCCCACCCCGTGCTCCCACCCCAAAGCACCTGCTCACTGTGCTCAGCTCCGGGGCCAAGTCAGCATGAAGAACCTGCAGGCTGTGAACTTGGGAAGCTGCCCTGAGCAGCCCCACGTACAACCCGGGCCCCACACTTCTTGGCCTGACAGGCAAGAACGAGATTCCTGATATACTGGGTGTTAGTGCACCAAGAGTGGTCTGTCTCTCGGGTCTGTGGGCTCTGTCATCCCCTGGCTCTGGGGCTTCCTGAGAATGACTTACCCTGAGTAGCCAAGAACATCGGCCGTTCCAGGCTTGGCACAGAGACCACGAAGCAGGAGACCAGCTGTCTTTCCTGCACGCTGGGGAATAGATTCAACTCTGCCCGGCGGGAAGAAGGCAGAGCACCTGGCCGCTCTCACCCAGCCCCCAAGCCTTCGCTGCGGCCAGCAGCAAGACAGCAGCTGAAATTTCACTCAGCTTTGAAAAGAAAGTCTTAGCTTCCCAAGGCCCTTTGGGGGTGGGGGGGGCAAGTTCTCGAAGCACTGATTTTATGGGCTCAATGGAATAGAGTTGCAAAGACGCTGGAGAGAGGAAGCGCCTCTAGGAGGTGCCCGGAAGCACCCGGAAGCTGAGGGTGGGATCGATATAGAGCCAGGCCGGTCTGCTGAGCAGCTCGTCCTCCCCCGTCCATCCCAAGCCTGTGTTGGAGTCAGGTCTTCTGAAAAACGTTGGCAGTAGGAGAGCAAATCTGTAGAACCGAGCACAGCAGGAAGCTGCCGCGGGCAGTGCGGCCTTTACTGTGATCACTGACCTACAGCTCAGTGTTGAGCCTTCTGCGTGGCCTCTGTGGGTTAGGACACCAGAAAACTCAAGGGACTGCTCTGGTGGACTCTCCAAGTCCAGACAACGCTTGCGTCGCACAGAGAAGGGCTAGAGGTCTCAGTCCGTAGTGTCTGCAGCCCCTGGTCTCCTGGCCCTATGTGTGGCCCACAGGCTAAGCCTCAAGCAAGAGGACCCAGGAATCCCAGGTCCCATCACTGTGTGTAGCTGTGGCCCTGGACATTGCATATTCTCTTGTGCTGTGAAGTCACAACCCAGACTGGCTGGCACAAGCCCCATCAACTGGTTCCTCCCTTCATCCTTTCCTGGTCCCTGAGGACAGGCAGGGGTTGGACAGAATAGTGACCCACCGTCCAGTAGGTACAAGCCCCCAACCTTTGACACACACACACATAAACGTGCACACGCTGTGCTCCTGAGGGGGATGGCCCAATGTCCAGGCTCTTCTGGAGGGAGAGTCTGTCTGTGACTTGCCTAGCCCTGGCCCTTGGTGATCTGACCTGCTCCACAGGACCCTGCCCTGCCTACCAGACCTTGGGGCTGCCAGGCCCTGGGAGGGTCACTTTGACCCTTCTCAGTGCTCACTTGGACTCCACATCTACCCACCAGGCTAACTGGACACGGGAGCTCACCTGTGGCCCGGCCCCCAGGGCCTAGTGCCGAGCCCTCGGTCAAGCCTGGAGGAACCAGGCAAAGGCCTCAGGGTCCGAGGGCCTGCACCCCAGTCCTTCTCAGTAGCTCCTCACCAACGAAGCACCTACAGAGAGCACGGCTCTGCTTGAGCTGTCGAGCACCACTCGTCCGGTCCCCTCCATCCTCCAGCTAGGCGGTCCCCATCCCCATCTTGGGCGGCCGTGGCCATCTTACTGGGCAGCATTGGATGGTGTCTGATCTCTAATACTGCCTGGTAATGATGACGGCGGAGCCCTGCGTGCAGCAATGGGACCGCCTTCCCCTCCCAGCGTCCAGGGCCGCCTGCCTGTACTCATTCTCTTCCATTCTGCCTTGGCGCTTTCTGAGTCGAGCTACAAAGCAGAAAGTTAACTTTGGGGACAGGGGATATATGGAAGTCGCCCCAGATCGGGCACCTCTGAGAACCCTTCTTAGTCCCCCAGGATGAAAGGCTTCTTACTGTTGCCCTGGGGATCCCCCGCCCCCACCCCAGGGGAATTAGGACACTCAGGTATCGGGCCAACAGCATCCAGGCAGGTGCTGCCACCACACCTGGCAGGTGTGGGCTGGGCGGAACTGCAACAAAGGACTCTGGAGGGCAGAGCCTCAGCCTCAGCCAAGAGAACCTCGAGCCAGGATCTGCTTTTCCTACAGCTGGACGTTGCGTGCTGACCCCAAGTAGGGCCATTCTAGCCCCTTCCTGCTTCCGGTAGGCACTGACCACCCCGATGTTATCCTGGGTCATCGTCTCATTGCTCGGGATAAAGCAGAGTGGACAGTGCAGGGCAGAGTCTTGGGGACCCCCGCCTCTCTCCACTGGCCTCATCCAGTCCAGCCCAGCCCCTGGCCGCTCATGGCACCAGGTTATCATTATGCCTCCCCGTAGGTTGGACAGCCCATGTCCCACCCTGCATCCTCATGCCAAGGCACACCTGGGCCTCTGTGGGCATCTTACTGGACAGTGCTGGATTTCTTTTCTTGACTCTAACACTGTCTGGTAACGATGTTCAAAGGCGACCCACCACTCGCCAGACGCAGCTGAGGACATGCCATGTGGGCTCCTGGACTGCAGACGGGCCAAAGCTGAGGCTGCATGGCGCCACCAAGGCCTCTCATCTCCAGCTGGGCAGTCGTTGGAGGCTGTTCATCACTGGGACAAGGACTGGTTCTGTCTGGCAGGGCCCCTGAACAGAGGTATCCTGTCCCCCACTCCCCGGGAGCCACTTCCCACCTTTCCGGCCTCTCCGATGGTTAGGTTCTGAAGCAAGCGTGATCCTGGAGAGATCAAGACCAGGAGGACCCTGAGCTGGAGAAGGAGGCCTGGTGGGCAATAGATTCTCTCACCGTTCAGCGCTATTTATCATCATGGCCCTTACACCAGGGCCCATGGGACCAAGGAAACGAGTGTCCAGGTGCCGCGCCAGGCACAGCATTATGGACGGTCTCGTTTCCTCGTCAAAGGAGTCTCCGTTTCCTCCCTTGGCTGGCAAGAACAGGAACTTTGCCCAAAACCACACTTCAGGACTGCCTATTATTTTTATCTTTTTGATCTGAAGTCAGGGCACAGGGCCTAGAAACCCCACCCAGAATGAGCCTTAGTGGCCTCTCCCTGGGGAGGAAGCATAGCAGTGTATGTGGGGGGTTCTGTCCCTGGCCCCTCGATTACTTATTAACCTGACTGGGAGTCATTCAGAAACCAGCAAGGTCCTGCGATGAACACTTGCCCGATGAGAGCAGGGAGCATGCGCCGCTCCCCGCTGCAGCCGCAGCTCCCCCGCCTGGGAGTTAGCACCGGGATGTCTTGTTGGGAAAGTGCTCAGAGCAGCCCTAGGTCCTAAGGGACCCAGCCAGCTCCCAGGGACAGTCCTGGGCTCCGAAGGTGCAGACGAGTCGGGGGCTGGAGCAGGCGAGCAGCCACCCTGACCTTCCCTCCGCAGGACGCACGACCCAGGGTGGGGAGGCCCTGCACCCCCGCCTGCGGATGGCCGTCTTACCAGACATGGTTAGATCTGGATGCCTCTGTCTAATACTGTCTGGTAATGCCGTCCATCCACGGCCCGATCACCACCGGAGAGGACAGACGCCCTTGTCCCCCACGGAGCCTTGCTGCATGTCCAGTGGAGGCAAAATACTTGGTCCGTCTGCTTCAGTTGCCTGAGGCCCTCGTGTCCCCCACTCAGGAATATGCCCACGGGGACACCCCTCATTGCACCCCTGCGCCTGACCCACGGTAGCTCTGCCATATCCACAGCCAGTGTTGGTGTGACAAAGACGTGAGGTTCCGAGGCATTTGTCCTTCTAAGGAGCAGTCAGTGCGGCTGTCACGGTGCCTCCTGGTCCCCACAGCCTCGTGGGCCCCGCACGGAAGGGCCTCGAGCTGTAGTCACCCTACAGATGTCACAGCCCTTGTGTTGGCAGCAGCACGGGCTGGAGAAGACCGAGAGCCACCACCAGAACCTCAGTCCTTTCCCACCCGTCTCAGGACGCTAAACAAAGTACCCAGATTGGCCAGGGTATCCAAACCCAGGGTGAGGGCAGGGGCACGTGGGTAATGGCAAAGCCCAGCCTCTTGCTCACGCAAAGTCATCAGGGCACAGAGGCCACCAAAAAACAAGACCAGCAAAAGGCACCAGAGGCAGATCCTGAGGGGAAATCAAGCAGCTCTTTTATGAGCCTCAACTCCCAGGTCCCATAGACCCATGTCTGGGCTTAGTTAGTCAGGAGCAGTGCCCAGCCTACCAGGCTTGGTAACAGGAAAGTAACAGGGAAGCCTCAAAAGGCTCCACACTCCCCGTGATGCCAGCCTGCCCCTGGGCCCCATCCCTGCGATGTCTCGCCTCCGACACTATCTCTTCAAGCCAATTTCTGGATACCGAACCTCCCAGCCTTAAAGCTTCCCCCAGAGACTTTGTGAAGTTTGTTTATAAAGCTGCCAGACCGCTCTGAAATGATTGCAAACCTTTGCTGGGTTTCCTGTGTGTGCGACATGTGTTCTGCCGCAAGAACTTGAAGTGAAGCATCTCCCTCAGGATACAGTGTTTGGTTTCTCAGGCCCCATGTGTAAGCCATTTGCCTCAGCCACTGGACTCCAGATATCTGCAGACCTAAGACTGTCCACCCAGGCCTTCCTCACCGCGCCCTGGCGGGTCTTCTCTTGCCAGCTCCGGCCTATCTCCAGAGAGCCACTCGAGCAGAGGTTGGACTTCCTATCCCTGCCCTGTCCCAGTGTGTCCCTGTGAGGAGTGGTCTCTTTATCATGCCATCTTTAAGCAACATGAACAAAAAAGATAAAAAGAAAGGCAATAAATTCACATTTGTAAAATCATACTTCGATCACCTCATTTTAATCAAACAAAACACTAACGGGCAGCTTTGCAAACATGGGATATTCCAAACATCTGTGCTCCACCAGAGGGACAGCTGTGGAAGAGAGATGGGGGCTCCCTTCCCTCCTGGCCCACATCCACAGATCCTTTATAGTGCATACCCAGAACCCCGAAGATTGGAGAAATGGCGAAGCAGGGGGAGGGGTCCCTTCCCATCCCAAGGTCAGAACTGGAGTTGGGGTTGGACATGTCCTGTCTGCCCCAGGGTTAGTAGCTACCTAGAGCCTCCCAGACTAGAGGTGAGTGTAGCTGGGGCCCAGGCCCCAGACTGGGGGTCTTAATCCCCAGTCACCAAGTCCAGGATTGGATCACCTGACTGCCCCAGTGGGCTGACATGGTTATGAGGAGGAGGGGTCTCCTGGACCAGGGTAGGGCTGATCACAGAGAGACCCCAAGCCCCAGCAGTCATGGTGGTCAGTAACAGGAAGCAGCACCCACCACCAGAAAAGAGGATTCCGCGTTCCCGCAGGACCCTGAGCACAGCCGACAGATGAGGCCTCTCAGAATGCCCCAACACAAGCTCCCACCTCGGGCACTTTAGACTGGGGAGGGAGAGTCTCAGAGAGGAGCTGCACTGCTAGAACCTGAGAGGGCAGGGAACCCCCAGTATGGGCAGTGCCACATGGGACCTGGCAGGTGAGGAAGGCTGAGGACTACATACAGCAAAAGTTTATTCTCCGTATACTCTGGAGGCCAAAGTTCCAGACGGAAGTGTTGCCAGGGCAGCTTCCCGGCAAGACTGGAGCGCTCCTTATCACCTCCTCCAGCTGGTAATGGCTTGTGCCCGTGGTGACGCCTCCACCGAGGAGGCCGCGCGCTGAGCCACATGGCCAATCCAGGTGATCCGTCTCAGATTACACCGAGACTCCAATTTAATCACACCTGCTCAGCTCTCTTTTTCTATGAGGTCATGTTCATGGGCTCCCTGCAAAACTCAAGGCCTGTCTTCTAGAGGTACCATGTGGCCAAGGGACCCTTGTGACCCCCACTAGGGTCTGAAGAATAACAAGGGAACAGGATCATATGGCAAAGACTGAGCGTTAGAAGAAAGAGTTACACTGTGTCCCAGGGGCTAAGACTCTGTCTCATAAGCAGAACGATCTGATTTTGGATTCTGGATCCCATGTAAGAATGCCGGAAATGGAGGTGGACTATACTTCCAACTCTGGAAAGCAGAGGCTGGGAAATCCCCGAGTGAAACAAAAAGCAATCCAGGATGATTTCTGAACACACCCTTATGTGTTTCCTCCATAAGCAAACACAGTGCCACACACACACACACACACACGCACACGCACACACACACACACACACACGCACGCACACACACACGCACACACACGCGCACACACACGCACGCACACACACACGCACGCACACACACACGCGCACACACACGCACACACACACGCACACGCACACACACGCATGCACACACACGCACACACACACACACGCACGCACACACACACGCACACACACACACACACGCACACACACGCACGCACAAACAAATAAATAAATTTAGAGCCCGGCACCCAGAGCTGCATGGTGTCAGGCTCTCGAGTGTTGAGTCTGAGGTCGAGGGTCCCTAAAAGCGCGCAGAAGAATTTGCGGGAGGACTGTGGTGGCTCAGACGCAGCAGGAGTTGTCCACGCAAGACTCCCTCCCACTCATTTCCGCCCCCAGCCTTCACTTGCTCAGTGTGACCCCCACTCTCCACCCCTGGAGCTGCTCAGGACTCTCCCTTCAGCCCACACCATGGCCCCTTTCATCATCCACCTAAAGTTCATGTTTACTTCTAGGCTCTGCCCCATCACAGTTGCCGGGGAACAGTTGCCTAGAGACGGTTGCCAGGCAACCACTGTTGTATCCCAGCAGAGGGTTCCTAAGACCTTGTAGGGCAGGTAAGGAGGACAGGCTGGCTACCAGATGAGCGTCCTGACTGGGGCCGAGGCTGGACCCTGCTGAGAAGCAGACAGACCAGGGAGGGGACTGAGCAGCCCTCTACTGAACCCACCCTCTCCCCAGCCCCCAATGTCTCATCCAGGAAGGGCATGCCTTGTGGGGTGGGGCCGGCCCCAGTCAGGCAACTCCTCTGGGAGGGATGGGCTCTCCAAGGAAGATCTGTTTGCCTAGGGCCATGTCTGTCTCTCCAGAGCTGACTCCCCAGAGGGCCGCTTCCTGAGATCCGCACGAGTCGCAGCCCCAGGGAGCGCTGCGCGAGAGGCACCGGCCCTTCAGAACATGTCAGCACCTTCTCAGAGTTTTGTGTCAACAAACGTGTGTCTGGGGGAAACGTTGGCAGGACACTGACATGTGGTCATTTTCTTGGCCATCTTCTTCAGGTTTAAACGCATCTTCTGCCCATTGTATCGGGGTGTGATTTCCTGCCGGGCTTTTTATCTGGCCAGGTAAAAAGCATTACATATTATAAAGTCACCGGGCTTCTGTCTCATCCTGGGCTTTCTCTTAATCGTTGTGAAATGTTCTCGAGATTCACGACCATGAGTCCTCCACAGCCTCTGGATGATTTGCTTGCTTCTTGACCCCAGTATTAAACGTAGTGACTGCTGTACCTGTATCGTGACGCTTTCTTTCTGGATTCCAAATCTCACCCTCATGCCTCACGCTCAGAAGATGGAGTAAACGGCTGGCGGCCTCCCTTGCCTCCTCTTTTCTGGGCAGACCCACACTCCCACTTGCCCACTGGGTCTTCTCTGATGTTTTTGTCAGTTTGTGGTGTGTGTGTGTGTGTGTGTGTGTGTGTGTGTGTGTGTGGCATGTGTGTGCGTGTATGTGTGTCTGGGGGTTTCTTTGTTTTGTTTTATATTTTTGAGACAAGAGCTAATGTGCAAGCCTCGAACTATGTAGCCACAAACGGATACCTTGAACTCCAAGTCGTCCTGTCTCTGTTTCCTATGTGCCGAGATGATAGGTGTGCACACCTATTTGAAGGGGTGCCGGGGATAGATCCTGGTTTCATGCAATCACTCAGCTACCCGAACTCCACCCCTAGCTCTTGATTCTGTTTTTCGGGAACAGGCTCTCACTAGGTTGCCCCCACTGGCTCCAGTGCTGAGCAATCGCCGGGTGCCAGAATTGCAGGCATTGTTTTTCCCCGCTTGGTTTTTGTAAGTTTTAGTGACAGGAAGTAATAGCCTATCACTTACTTCTTTTTAAATAACAAGGATACAAAATTAGGAAAGTCAGACAGAGGCATAAGGTTTAGGGAGAAAGCACCCCTCCCTCCTACATGCAGCAGAACTTGGGGCTCCCAGGAGGGCGACAGAGGGGTTAACTGCTCTTTTCCTTATTACCCTTCAGTTAGACTTTTCTACTTCCTAGTTCTTTTGTTTTTTACATATGTTTATGCATGTTCACCTATGTGTGGGCTACACATGATAAGTGTGTACATGTGTACAGAGATTGGTATTCGGTATATTTCTCAATTGCTCTGCACTTATTTATTGAGATATAGTCTCTCACTTGAACTCTGAGGTGGAAGACTCAGATAGTGTAAGTGACCAACTTGCCCTGAGCATCCTGCCTCCCTTCTCTCGAGTGTGCTGGGATTACAGGTGGGCTTGCCATGCCTGCCTGGCATGCATGCCGAGTCATTTCTCCAGCTCCTTCACCTCCTGTTTCTAAACAGTCTTTGACCATGCTTGTCTCAGAAGTGTCTTGGACTCTCATTCTTGTCCGTTTGCGCCAGACAGTGCTGGAGAGCCCAGCTCCTCACAGCAAGGCTCCGTCGAAACCAGGCCTCCAATAGGAATGTGCTGTTTTCCTTATCTGTCCCGAATTCCAGAGCCTGCTGGAGCTGTGTGGCCTGGCTGTCCCCATCCTGCAGTACACCCCTTGGGCAGCACCCCATCCTGCTCTGATAGAAACTCTGTATGTGCAATACCCTTTCAGGCTTTTATCATGCTCAGTCCATTCTGTGTAAACTGAGGCACACACAAATTAGGTAACGATGGATACATGTATTTTTTTTCTGTTGTCTCCCTTGAGTCGTTCTTCATCAGGTCTAAAGTGCTCGTGGTATTTTTTCAATCCTCTTTCCAAAAGGCTGGATAAAGGGTTCTGGAGGCCACAGGGTGTCATGCCCCCAACCTCCCGGCAGTATGTGCACCCTCTTCTGTCCTCTCGAGTCTCAACAAGCTATGGCTGTCATAGTCCCTGAGAGTCTGTGTCTGGTTCGATGCTTTAGGACCAGTACCTAGAGCTTCCCGGGAGAGTTCCTTGACTTGACTTCTGTGCATGCTCAGCTCCTGTGGGCTCTGTCCTGCACTACCAATATCCAACTCCCTTTTGCAAGTGTCTCCCCTGCCCCAAGCATATTTTGGGGTGAGATGGGCTTCTTCAGCTTCTGCGTCATTCCCACCCCCTTTGTGTGTGTTCAGGAGTTGCTGTCAGTTCTGGAGCCTGAGGTTGCGGACGATACCTGTACAGAAGTATCTTGGTGTCAGTTCCATTTTCATTGCTGCAACAAAATACCCGACTCAAGCAACTTTGTGGAGAAAAGATTTAGTTAGGGCCAGTAAGAGAGCTAAGTAGGTGAAGGGGCCTCTGTGTAAACCTGGTAACCTGAGCTCAGTCTAGAAAGAACCAACTTCTGAACATTGTTCTCTGACTACACATGAGCAGGCACATGTATTCTATCTCTCTGTCTCTGTCTCTCTGTCTCTCTGTCTCTCTCTCTCTCTCTCTCTCTCTCTCTCTCACACACACACGCACACACGATTCCAGGTTATAGTCCATCGTGTGGGAACAGGAGCTTAGGAACACCGATCACATCACTTCAAAGCATGAGCAGAGACATCAAATCAACTCATACAAACGTGCTTGCTTGCCCTCTCTATGTGGCCTCAGACCCTGAGCCCAAGGAGAACGGTGCCCCCCACAGGGGACAGAGCTTTCTTATTTCGGGTTGACAGTGTAACCATCACTGGATCCCACGTCCACAGTGGACGGAGTCTTCTTATTTCAGGTTGACAGTATAACCATCACTGGATGGATCCTATGTCCACAGTAGACGGAGCCTTCTTATTTCAGGTTGACAGTATAACCATCACTGGATCCCATGTCCACAGTGGACAGAGTCTTATTTCGGGTTGACAGTGTAACCATCACTGGATCCCATGTCCACAGTAGACGGAGCCTTCTTATTTCAGGTTGACAGTATAACCATCACTGGATCCTATGTCCACAGTAGACGGAGCCTTCTTATTTCACGTTGACAGTATAACCATCACTGGATCCCATGTCCACAGTGGACGGAGTCTTCTTATTTCAGGTTGACAGTATAACCATCACTGGATCCTATGTCCACAGTAGATGGAGCCTTCTTATTTCACGTTGACAGTATAACCATCACTGGATCCCATGTCCACAGTGGACGGAGCCTTCTTATTTAGGGTTGACAGTAAAACCATCACTGGATGGATCCCATGTCCACAGTGGACAGAATCTTCTTATTTCAGGTTGACAGTATAACCATCACTGGATGGATCTCATGTCCACAGTGGACGGAGTCTTCTTATTTCAGGTTGACAGTATAACCATCACTGGATCCCATGTCCTCAGTGGATGGAGTCTTCTTATTTCAGGTTGACAGTATAACCATCACTGGATCCCATGTCCTCAGTGGATGGAGTCTTCTTATTTCAGGTTGACAGTATAACCATCACTGGATCCCATGTCCACAGTGGACGGAGTCTTCTTATTTCAGGTTGACAGTATAACCATCACTGGATCCCATGTCCTCAGTGGATGGAGTCTTCTTATTTCAGGTTGACAGTATAACCATCACTGGATCCCATGTCCACAGTGGGCGGAGTCTTCTTATTTCAGGTTGACGGTATAACCATCACTGGATCCCATGTCCACAGTGGACGGAGTCTTCTTATTTCAGGTTGACGGTATAACCATCACTGGATCCCATGTCCACAGTGGACGGAGTCTTCTTATTTCGGGTTGACGGTATAATCATCACTGGATCCCATGTCCACAGTGGACGGAGTCTTCTTATTTCGGGTTGACAGTGTAGCCATCACTGGATCCCATGTCCACAGTGGACGGAGTCTTCTTATTTCAGGTTGACAGTATAACCATCACTGGATCCCATATCCACAGTGGATGGAGTCTTCTTATTTCAGGTTGACAGTATAACCATCACTGGATCCCATGTCCACAGTGGATGGAGTCTTATTCACGTTAACAGTATAACCATCACTGAATCCATGTCCACAGTGGATGTATCTTCTTATTTCACGTTGACAGTATAACCATCACTGGATGGATCCCATGTCCACAGTGGATGGAGTCTTCTTATTTCAGGTTGACAGTATAACCATCACTGGATCCCATGTCCACAGTGGACCGAGTCTTCTTATTTCAGGTTGACAGTATAACCATCACTGGATGGATCTCATGTCCACAGTGGACAGAGTCATCTTAATTCAGGTTGACAGTATAACCATCACTGGATGGATCTCATGTCCACAGTGGACGGAGTCTTCTTATTTCAGGTTGACAGTATAACCATCACTGGATCCCATGTCCTCAGTGGATGGAGTCTTATTTCAGGTTGACAGTATAACCATCACTGGATCCCATGTCCTCAGTGGATGGAGTCTTCTTATTTCAGGTTGACAGTATAACCATCACTGGATCCCATGTCCTCAGTGGATGGAGTCTTATTTTGGGTTGATAGTATAACCATCACTGGATCCCATGTCCACAGTGGACGGAGTCTTATTTCATGTTAACAGTATAACCATCACTGAATCCATGTCCACAGTGGACAGAGTCTTCTTATTTCGGGTTGACAGTATAACCATCACTGGATGGATCCCATGTCCACAGTGGGCGGAGTCTTCTTATTTCAGGTTGACAGTATAACCATCACTGGATCCTATGTCCACAGTAGACGGAGTCTTCTTATTTCAGGTTGACAGTATAACCATCACTGGATCCCATGTCCACAGTGGGGCATCTCAGGACCTGGTGTTGGATGGTGGGATGCACTAGAGCTTCCTGGCGACTCCCCACACCCCCACTCCTGCCCAGTTTTCAGGCTCCTACTCCATCTCTCCCCAGGAGACCTCCTGCACCAGGGTTAGGTGGAGAGGGAGTCTCCCAAGCACCCTTACACTCTAGTAGCCTACTTCTCTGTGGAGATGAGGTTCTCCTCATTCTGAGTTTTCTCTAGATTTCCATAAACTTTTTCCTTTTCTCTTTTGTCAGTTCAGTGGGATGGGGTATTATGGGCTGGATAGACGGACATAAGACTTGTGAGGTCGCTGTCCTTGTTGGCATTTCTTTGCTGCTCAGTTAGTACAAACTAGTTTTCTTCTTTGGAGATGGCTTGCCCAATCCAAGGATCTCTCTCGGCTTTCCCCTCTCTCCTTTCCTCTGAGATTCTGCATGCCATTTCTCTGTTCTGTCCACAAAGGCATACCTGGCTTGTTGTCGTCTTGGATTTTGTGAACATTTCAGGAAAACTCTTGGTCAATAGCCTTTAAAATGTTTTATTTGCCTGATGTGAGGCAGGAGAACTTGTCCAGGAACTGGTTCAAAATGACCTGAAATGTCCCAAAGTTGGCACATAGGAAAAGGGGAGCGGTGTCCAGGGTGGGGGTCTTGGGGAAGAGGGGGTGACTTTGACTGCAGAGGGACTGCAAGCAGGACCTGTTTTGGACTCCCATGTGGAGTGTGACCCTCCTGCCCAGGGTGCCCCGCTGCAGAACTGATGGCTTCTCTCTTACAGCCGACACAGAGGCCGTGCACGGCGAGGCCAGAACAGCCCCGGCAGCCGCAGACTCACCAAGCAGAGACGGGATGCAGAGATGGCCTTGTACCCGCAGGCCAGCAGGCCCCACGGCCACGGCAGAGACGGGAGCGAGCCCCAAGCAGAAGCCACAGCCCACAACTTGGGGAGGGGCTCTTCCCCGGGTAGAGTGGGCCTGACTGTGTGCCCCGTCCAAGGGCTGGGATCTCGGGCTGCTCGAAGGGGCCGAAGAGGTGCGGGGGCTGCGGCTTCCTCGAGGGTTCCTCGAGCCGGCACCCTCAAGTCTGCATCACGAAGCCACACCCGATTCATCCACGGCCGGGTTCAGCCCACCCGGGTTCACATCGGCTCCAAGAGATCTAAGAGGTCCAGGGTTCGGCGGTGCCACGCTCGGATGCCAGGTGAGTACAGAACAGCCCTCAGATGGGTTCCACTCACCCTGATGCCAGGGCCTTCAGGGACATACCCCACAGGGAAGGTGTCTCCAGGGGTGGGGGCTAGGTTCACCCTAAGCCATGCGGAGCCAACTAGGTCCTGAAAGAGCCAGCAGGGGCTCACGTGCCGGGGGAACGTGGCCCTCCAGGGCCTGAGGGGCCCGCCTGCCTGTTCTTGACACCACCATGGCCAGCCACGGCGGCCGCTCCCACTCCAGCCCCACCTGAAGCAGCCTCTCATCTCCCCTGGCTGACTGTGGGCCCTTGGGTCATACATGATGTCATCATAGACATTGTGACCCCTGCCCTCTGGGGACATCCCCACATCGTGTCTGTATGGGCTTCTGCCTCATGGTCCGGCCCAGTCCCTGCATGAAGCCTGCCCTGCTGGTAAGGAGGGTGGGAGTGGGGCTGTCCTCCTGCCCCGGCACAGTCTCCATGCTCTGGGCACCGCCTCCCTCAAGGCTGGTGGGAGCCATCTCCTTTCTTGGGTGCGATGGGCTCAGCCCCCTAGTCAGGTCTGTGCTGGGCTGAGGAAGGTCCACATGGGCCTGGTGAGTGCCCAGCGGCTGCCGTGGGCAGATGGAGCGGGCGCTTCCCTAGCCCCCCCGGCTGACCTCCCTGGTCCCCAGGCTGGACCCATGAGAAGCAGATGGGGAGCAGTGTGGAGGAGGGCCCCCGGCCTGAGTTAAGCCGGCTGGACCAAGATGCAGGTGGGATCTCTTGGCAGCTGGGAGGGGCAGGGAGAGCCCCACCGAGCCGAAAGACTGGGGCCTGTAGCCACCGCCTGCCCACAGACCTCCTGGAAGAAGAAGAAGCTGCTAGAGTTCCAGCAGCCCCCCTGGAGGGGCTCCTGTCGGAGGGCCACAGGCGGCCCAGTTCTGGGCACGCCCTCTTCTACGTCGGCGGCACCAATGGGGCTTCAATGTAAGTGGGGCCTGGGCTCCCGCCACTGCCCCTGCCCTTCTCGGGAACCCCTGGGCCCCCTGCCCTGCCACTGCTGCGTCTCCCACAGAATCAGCAGCTACTGTGAGAACAAGGGCTGGCAGCGCACGCAGGACAACCACTGCGAAGACTACAAGCTGAAGTGGTGTGAGATCAAGTGCAGGGACAACTACTGCAGCTTTCGGGAAGGTGGGGGCACCCCCGTAGGGAGGGGGCGTGGCGCAGTCTGAAGCGCCGCCCGCAAGCCACCCCTTGTCTTTGTAGGCCAGCAGCTGCTGTTCCAGCTCCCTAACAACAAGCTGCTGACTACCAAGATCGGGCTGCTGAGCAGCCTGCGGGAGCACGCGCGCACCCTGAACAAAGCCAGGCTGCTGACCAATAGCCAGGCCAAGTGAGTCCACCCCCAGCCCCGGGCCGGGCCCAGCCGCCGCATCCCAGCACGCGCCCGCATTCACCTCCGTCGCAGTCTCTTAGAACCACACCCCACCCCGTGAAGCCACCGCACCCCTCTGCAGCCACTCAGCGCCCGCCATCCCACCCAGACTGCCGATGGCCGGCCCTGACCCGCCTCACCTCTCCCCGACCCATTATCAGTCGGTTCCACTCCCTACCCAGCAACTGTTACCCATGACCGCCACGACCAAACGTGGGTGTCCCTCAGTCAGCCAGTGCCCCCAGCCACTTCACTGCGTCCCGGCATGTCCGTCCCCTGTTCTTCAGCCTCTCTACTCTCCAGGTCACTGATGACTTTTTTAACCACTTGCTCACCCAGACATCTGCACACCCACAACCAGCTACCCACCGTCGGTGCCTCAAAGTGGCAGGCAGCCCGTAACTATCCATGACGGCACCTGGTATCTGCAGGTCTGCTGTCTGCCTCCTACCCACTTCTATCAGCAACTCAGATCCACTCTCCTGAGGCATCTGTCCGCCCACCAGCCCTCCTGCCCATCTGCCCATCTGCCTGCACACCCATCCATCCTCTCTTCTGTCTCAAGACCCCACTCGCTCCTCTGAACACTCTGGAGCTAGCCACTCAGGGCAGGTCTTGTGTCCCCTTGGGGTACAGATTTAGGGCACAACTTTTGAGGAACTCACACGGACCAGCCCAGGATGTCTCAGGCCCCAAAGCTGGAAGGGACCATTCTGGCCGTTTCTGTCCTGGTGCTGGGTGAAAGGCAGAATGGGCCAGAGTGAAGTCAGAGATTCAGGACTGAACTCACACATACAAGAGCAACTGAGAGATCAGGGGGTGGTAGAGAAGCCACGGGAGGTCTGGCATCCACAAGCTGGCAGCTGCCGAGAAGCCAGGAGTGTGAGCCTGCGAACGTGTTCTGTAGAGTCACAGAAAGCAAAGCAAAGGCCTCGCGAAGAAATGGCTGAGAAAGCTGGAGAACTCCAAACGGGTCCCAGTGGAGGCTTTTTTCAGCTAGCTCGCAGCCAGCTCCACAGACCCCAAGCCTGGGCAGGGGAGAGTCCTCCCCACATTCTCCCCGCCTTCCTACTCTCCCAAGGGTCCTGAAGATGGAAGATTTTTTCCCAGAGACCTATCGATTGGACATCAGGGATGAGAGACAGGCCTTCTTCACCTTGTTTGATGGTGAGAGCCCCTTGTGCAAGGGAAGCTAGTTCCGTGCCAGACGAAAGTGGGGGTTAGTGCGGAAGCTGGGCCAGCCTGAAGTGGGCAGGATGGCTGTGGCCAGAGCTGAGCCTGGTGGTTGCTGGGGCTCGGGGGCTGTGGGAAGGGAGGGGTCTGGCATGGGGAGAGCCACAGTGTGAACTCAGACAGGCACAGTCAGGACGAAGCCAAGTTTGGGGACATGTTGGAGCTTGGTCATGGTTATCAGGGACGAGGGGGGAGGAGCAAGGAGAGAGAGGATCATTCCCAGACCTGCTGAGGCGGGATGAGGTCAAGGACCGGGAAGGGTGAAGACAGGCAGGGAATGACACATGCAGAAACCCAAGGATCACTTTCCTGCAGAGACCCAGATATGGATCTGCAAGCCCACGGCCTCCAACCAGGGGAAGGGCATCTTTCTGATCAGAAGCCAAGAGGAAGCTACTGCCCTTCAGACCAAGACCCAGAGCATCGAGGATGACCCCATCTACCGCAAGATGCCCTTCCGCGCGCCTCAGGCGCGGGTGGTACAGAGGTGTGGGCGTGCTTGCCAGGACGGTCCTGGGTCTCATCAGACATTCCCCAGATCCGCCAGTGTCTGTGAGCATTGGTGTGGTCAGCAGAGCTGCAGAAGAGCCCCTGGCCACGGCAGGCTGCAGCCCCCAGTTCAGCCCTCGGCCAGCCCCATGTAGGGGAGACCTCACACCTGGTTAGGGTGGCAGGCAAAGAGGCCCTAAGATCCTTCCTCTAGGGAGGAGTGGGCAGGGAGCGTTCGATCCCTTTTCACTCCACATCCCGTAACCACCTTCTCTGCTCTGCTTCTGCAGCCCAGAGCTGACCTCTGTCTCATTTGCATACAGTTGGGGTCCAGACCCTCACATGGAACTGGGCAGGGGGAACTCGGGCCATTGCTGCTGTCTGCTGTCTCCCCTTCCACAGGACCCTCCCAAGAGGCTGCCACATGCCTTGGTCCTATCTAGAATGTCACTTCCCTTCTCCAAAGTCATTCAGCCACGGCCCAGCACCCAGCCTTTCTTCCTTCTGCAGCCGTCTGCCCCAGGTCCCTGGTTAAGAGCCCGAATACCCACCGTGCATACAGACCCAGGGACCAGCGCCCCCAATTACTCTAATCAGTTCAGGCTCAGACTCAGAAGTGTCCCCGTCTGTGGACACTGTGCTCAGCCAGAACTTACAACCTAGGTGGGAGGCACTGAGGAAATGTCCCAGGTAAGAGCGAGGGACCAGGCCAGCTGGCTAGGAAGCAACCCCAGGTACCCTCTACCTCTAGGTATGTCCAGAACCCACTACTGCTGGACGGGAAGAAGTTTGATGTGCGCTCCTACCTGATTATCGCCTGCGCCATGCCCTATATGGTCTTCTTCGGCCACGGCTATGCACGCCTCACACTCAGCCTGTATGACCCTCAGTCCAGCGATCTCAGTGGCCACCTAACCAACCAGGTAAGACCCCTCAGTGGTAAGACCCTTCCCTACAGAGGCTCCCACTGCTTGAGCACAGAGGAGGCTCTAACTGCAAAAGTCCAGGCTGGGAAGTGACTGGGCTGCCTCTGTCACCTCTCACAGCAGCCACACAACGTCTTCAGGAACTAGCTCAGAGTCTCGGGGCCCCAGATCAGCTGCCACTAGTGTGCTGAGAAAGAACCCTGGGAGAGCACAGAGAAAGGGGCTCCTCGTAAGAGTCTGGGGGGACTTGCTGATTGTTGGGGGCTCTCAGGGCATGAAGGGTATGTATAGGCAGGTCCCACAGGCTGGGGGACAAAGCTGCTCCAGGGACCAATGTAAGACCATCAGGGGCAGTACTTCAGACGCTCACGTCCAGGCCCTGCTCTTGTAGTTCATGCAGAAGAAGAGCCCGCTGTACATGCTGCTCAAAGAGGGTACTGTGTGGAGCATGGAGCACCTGAACCGCTACATCAATGACAACTTCAGGAAGACCAAGGGCCTCCCCAGAGACTGGGTCTTCACCACCTTCACGGTCAGCCTACTGCTGCATCCACTGCAGCCCGGGGGGGCAGGTGGGACACTCAGGCCAGAGCGCGTTGGGATCTGTGCGTTTCCCCATGGACCGGGCAGACCTGCTCCGTCATGGGCCTGGAAGCACATAACTTTCATACAATATTGTGTGGACAAATCAGACGTCCCGACCTGACCTAAGGAAGAGCGTCACAGCCTTCCTTGTCAGACTGAAGAAATTCTCTCCTCCAGTCGCTGAGCGTTTTTTAAGAGAGATGGACTGAAGGGGTGTGTGTGTGTCGCGGCATTTGTGTTGTGGTCAGCACAGTGTTTGGAAGCAGGTTCTCTCCAGCCATGTGCCCCTCTGCGGGAAGACTGGCGCTAGTGCTGCCCGACTGCTGCCCTCAACCTCTTGGAAGAGCTCTCTGCAGACTTCCCGTTCTTCCGCGCCGTTGGTCTTTCTAGGAATTCGTCCGGTTCTACTCCACCACGTCACTCGCCTGGCATATGCTTGTTTATAGTTATTCCCTTAAACATTCCTTTACCTATGTATGTCCTTCCTGATTCTTGGAATTGGAGTCTTCTTTCTTTCGACTGGATCTTTTAAGAGAACAGACTCATCCTCATTTCTGTTCTCGGTTCTACTTACGTCCGATCTGGTCTTCTTGATTCTACTTATGTCCGGTCTGGTCTTCTTGATTCTACTTATGTCCGGTCTGGTCTTCTTGATTCTACTTATGTCCGGTCTGGTCCTCCTCCTTCCACTCTTCTTTCTGCTCTCTTGGGTTTAGTTTGCTTGCAGATTCATAAATCACAGTCGAGAGTATAGTGAAAGTTAGTGTTAGTTGTCAAGTGGATGGGTCTGAATCTCCTAGGAGACAGGCATCCAGGCACACCTGTCGCTATGCCTGGGAGGGACTCTGTTGACTGGGTTGATTGAGATGGGGAGATATACCCTAAAAGAGTTGGGGTCTTGTTCTGCATAAAGTGCAGAAAGTTAGTTGAGCACCAACATTGCTTTCTCTTCTTTCTGACTGTGGGTACAATATAAACAGCTGTTCAGGCTCCTGCTGCCTAACTTCCTTGCCACGGTAGCCGGAATCGTTGAACTGTGAGTCAAAATAAATTTTTCCTCAGCTACTTTTGTCCAGTTTGTCACAGAAACCGAAAGTACTAAGAGAGTTGTTAACTTGAAGAGTTTTCTTTCTGTTCTTTCTTTTCCTTTTTGTCCTTTTCTTTTATGTATATGTGTGTTTGTATGTAATGCATGTGTGTAAGTGCATGAACACGTTTGTGGAGGTGTCTGTACACAAGTGTGGATGTACATGTACAGGTCAGAGGTCAAATTCAAGTCTCATTTTTCAGACAGTGTCTATAATATTTTTACTACAGGATCTCTTGACTAGGAAAATAGGGAGAGAGAGAAGAGAGAAACATAACATTATATAATGTGTTAACTCAATCAAAAGACAGATATTGACAGAAGGCATTTAAAAACCATAATATGTAGGCCAGAGAGATGGCTCAAGGATTAAATCTCTGCCTCCCAAGCACATGTCCCTGAATTCAGATCACAGATCCCACATAAAAATGCCAGTGGAAATGGCAGCGGCCTGCACGCCTATCCTGGAAGGCGGAGCCTGGGAAACTCCGTAGCAAAGCAAATAGGAGACAGAAGCAATTCAAGGTGATTCCCAGTCATCCTTGGGGTTCTACAAGGCACATGCAGTGCCCTTTGATACACACCTCCAGTATATATATATATATACTGTCTATAAGAAACTTTCTCTAGATTCAAAGTCAAAAAAGTTGAAGTTAAAAGGTTGGAAAAGATCATGTAAACAGTAAACAAAAGAAATTGCCATGTGGAAGAAAAAGATTTTATAGTTATGATGATAATTACTACATTACGGACCTAAAAACAGAGCTTCAAAATACACAGAGGAAAACTTTATTAAACTGACAAGAAACAGATAGTTCAGGACTTTCGAGAGTGGACAGGTAATATACGAAGAAGGTGAAAAGATGGACAGGAGGCTCCAACACTGCCACAAACCAGTTAGGCTGCAGAGACTTCTGCAGAGCGTTCCACTGGGCAGCGTCGGCCCTTCCCAAGCGCGCGTGAGCACAGGGACATTTTTAAGGCAGAGCGCAGGCTGGGATAGAAACAGGTCTCATTCATTCCTGTGGTACTAAGGATGGAGCCCAGGGCCTTGAACATGCTAGAAAAATGCTCTGCCTCCAAGCTACAAGACCAGCCTGGGTCTTCTCTGTGTGTGGCAGAGTCTTAGAAAGCCAAGGGTGACCTTGAGGTCTCCATGTAGCTGAAGATGACATCAACTCCCAATCCTCCCACTTCCCTTCCCCCCTCCCAAATGCTGAGATGACACCCGGCCTGTGTCATCACAATCTGCCTTTTTTTGCATGTGTATGGATGCATGGTATGAATGTACACATACGTGCACATGTGGGCACATGCATGGGAGGGGATGTAAAGCTCATGCCAGGTGTCTTCTTGGACCATTCTCCACTTTGTTCATTGAGGTTCCCTCAGTTGACTGGGAACTCACTGGTGAGCTGGTCTAGTTGACCCCAGAGATCCCTCGTCACTGCCTACCAAGTTCTGGAGTTGCAAGTGGCTACCGTGTCTGCTTGGCATTCGTGGGTTCTGCGAACCCACACTCTGGGCCTCATGCTCATATGACACTTCATCTACTACGCCACGAAATGATAAAAATAGGTTCTCTGACCGATGGGATGGAATTAAAAATTAATAGCTTGAAAAGTGGAAAATTCCTGGAGACACTGAGATTAAACGTGCTCTTAGAAGCCAGTGTGTTGAGGAAGAACTCGGTACTGGGCCAGAGAATAAGCAAAGCTTTGAGACAGATGAAAACACACACAGCATCTTAGGAAAGTCAGACAACTACTGCCAGAGGAAAGACACAGCTACAATGACGCCAAGCAGGACAAGGTGGGTGACAGCCGTGGTGACCTGAGCTGCCTCTGAACACAGGAAAATAAGCATGGCTTGTGACCCGCACTGGCCGTGCCGGCCTGGACAGGCAGGTAAGTGGACATAAGTAGATCCTTGGGTCTTGCTAGGCAGACAGCACATGGAGCCCAGGCCTGCCCTTGACTTTGACATCGCTGTGTAGCAAGAATGACCTTGTACTTCTGATGCTCCTGCCTGCACTGCCAGGACGCTAGGATTCAGGCGTGTATCAGACACCCAGTTCATCCCAGCATTAGGATTACAGGCGTGTATCAGACACCCAGTTCATTCCGGCGCTAGGATTCAGGCGTGTATCAGACACCCAGTTCATCCCAGCGCTAGGATTCAGGCGTGTATCAGACACCCAGTTCATCCCAGTGCTAGGATTACAGGCGTGTATCAGACACCCAGTTCATCCCAGCGCTAGGATTACAGGCGTTTATGCCCAGTTCATGCCGTGCTGGGAATGAAACCCAGGTTTTCCTGTACTAGGCTCCAGCCACAGCCCGTCATATTTGCTTTTTTTTAGTATAATTTTATTTTTTAGTATTTTACTCTTTTTAAATTTTATTTATTTTATGTATGTTTGTGTCTTTCAGAGGGCACTGTATGTGCCTGAGGAGGTCCAAGAGTGACTTTGGGACACATACTGCATTGTTTCTACCCCTTTTTGCCTGACGCTGAGATTTGCCAGGCCCCACCTTCCAGAGCTGGAAGTGCAGACTGCTGCCATTTCTGCCTAGTGGTTTTATGTGGGACCTGGGATCCAAACTCAGGTCCTTGGGAAGCAGAGTCTTAACCCCTGAGCCATCTCTGCAGCCCACCACTAATATTTTTATTACAACTATTTAGTTCATATTAGTACAGTTAATTTTAATAACAAAATACCCACCCTATTATGCTGTTATTGTAATCAACTACAGCTCTATAAGTGTGATTATATTTATAATCATTGTTTTATTCATTTATCTTTTAGAAAAAAACAACAGATTAAAAAATTCATTTATGCTGTCTTGTATTTAAATATATAGTCAATCTTTATTGGGACTCTTTATTTTTTCATGAAAGAACTATGAAGAGGATCTACTTATGATTTCCTCATCTGAAAATGTATTAATTTCTCCATTTTTGAAGTCTGATTTTGCTAAATGTAGATTCGTAGTTGGCAGGTTTCTTTTTCTCTCTTGGCTGCCTCGCATCTGCTAAGAAGGTGGCTGTTACTTTTATTGATGATTCCTTTCATGTGATAATTTGAACATTCTCTCTTTTTAAAATGTTATTGGCAGTTTCATATTGCATGAAGATGTGTGTGTGTGTGTGTGTGTGTGTGTGTGTGTGTGTACGCGCACACACCAGAAACCAACCTCCCACGTTGTTCCTTGGGTACTATATGCCTTTCCTTTTGCACTGGGTCTCTTTGGTGACCCAGCTCACCAGTTAGGTTAAGTCGGTGACCCTAATGGCTGCTTGTCTCTGCCTTCTTACCGCTAGGGCTACCGGGGCCCCGGTGCCTAGTTTATGTGGGTTCTCAGCATTTAATTGGGTCCTCGTGCTTTTGTGACCAGCACTTTACAGACTGCGCCACATCCCCACCCTTCTCTCTTTGGACAGGTCGCTTGTCCCATGGTCCTGCTCGGAGCGAGATGTGTAGACCAGTGTCTTTCAGTGACAGGAAGCTTTCTGTCCTTCCTCCCCTCCTCGGGCTGCATTGCATGTGTCGGCTGATGGTTTTCCACTCCCTGAGTCTCAAGATGCTTTTTCTTTGTTGCCTTTTAAAAACTTTTCCTCAGACTAGATCTGTCTTTAAACAATTTAAGCCCGTGAACCTCTCTAGTAATGGGGCAGGGGTGGGTGAAGCTGGCTATGTTGCCCATGCCGGTCTCAAATTTGGAGAGTGATCTTCTTGTATCAGTTTCCTAAGTACTTCGGACTGCAAGCATGCGCTGCCACACAAGCCTGCTGATTTCTTTTTCATTTGTCACTACACTTTTCTACTCCATAAATTCTTTTTCGGTTCCCTTTTGTAATTTCTGTCTCTTCACTTGCAATGCTCCATTTGGCAAGACATCGCCCTCAGCTTTCCTTGGTCCTTTCAAATGGGTTCTTCCAACAAACCACCAAACTCGTGAAAACGATTTATTGTGATTCTTTGCAAATATGACATATTCTGCTATTCCCAACACTGAAGTGTGTTTCCCAAGGTTACTACTGACCTGGGACACAGGAAATAAAAGTAATTAAGGCAACTTAAGAATGCTGTGAGGTTCCCATTCTTACGAGCTTTTACATGTCCTGGCTGTGAGTCTTCTCCTGTGAGTTCTCGTTTTTTTTGTTTTTGTTTTTGTTTTTCCTTGACTTTTGCACTCCCCGGTAGGTGCCACACAGAACAGCTCCATGCGGCTGTAGGTTGTGTTTCTGACTGTGAGCCTGTATGTGAACATGTGGGCAGGCGTGGCTGTGAGGGGCAGGTGGGAATGCACATGAGGGCACAGGTGAAAGGTGTAACTGATTGTTCAGGCCTAGGAGATTTAATCTGGGCCCCTCCCGACTTCACCCACAGAAGCGGATGCAGCAGATCATGGCCCACTGCTTCCTGTCCGTCAAGTCTAAGCTGGAGTGCAAGCTGGGCTATTTTGACCTCATCGGCTGTGATTTCCTGATTGATGAGAACTTCAAGGTGCTGTCCTGGGTGGTCAGGTTTGATGGGCAGGTGACCGAGGCCCACGTGTTCACCAACCAGACAGACAGACCTTCGGGGTAGATTCTGGTTACACTCGGCCCGGAGAACTGGATGTATACGGAAGGCTCCCTTCCCACTGGAATGGGGCGGTCCTTGGGAACAGACCCTCGGGGCTGCACAGACAAGGGGGAACCAAGTCACTGAAAAGATGCCACAGTCGGCCCCTGACCTTCCTATGGCCAAGTGGGCTCTGGGACAGCGGCTGGAGAGCCATGTCGACCACTGTCTCCCACAGGTGTGGCTGCTGGAGATGAACTCTAACCCTGCCCTACACACCAACTGTGAGGTTCTGAAGGACGTGATCCCCGGAGTGGTCATGGAGACCCTCGGTGAGCCTCTCCCTGCCCAGTCCCGAGCTACCCACACTACTAGTCCCCAGGCTCCGACTCCACATGTCGGATTGTCCAACATCCTGCGGCCTGCGTGGCAGCCGGGCCCTCTGCTCCAACCTCCCCATACCTCCTCCCCACCCCCTCGCAGCCTCCCCCTTCCGATCCCCAGACGTGGGCGGGGCGGCGCCTGCAACTCCCCACTCCTCGCGTCCTCTCGCAGACCTTGCGCTCGAGACCTGCCAGAAGAGCTTGCACACTCAGAGGATGCTGCCGCTCGCGTCGCAGCGCCGCTTCGCGCTGCTCTACAACGGCGAGTCCGACCTGTGGCCGCGGCTGGGCGGCGCGCGCGCCTTCGGCCGCTTCCTGCCGCCGCCCAGATCGTCCTACGAGGCGGCGGCGTCCGCGCAGGCGGCGGCCCGCGCCGCAGACCGGCTGGGCGCGCGCAAGGCCGCGGCGGCCCGGGGCGCGTCCGGGGCGCTGCTGTGCGCCCTGCGCCGCGCCCGGCTGCCCGACCCCGGCGCGCGCGGCCTGGATCCCGACGGCCTCCTGTGCGCCGGGCGCAGGGCGGGCAGCAACGCCGCGGCCGACGAGCCCTGCGAGGCGGAGCGCGTGGAAGAGCAGAGGAGCGCGAGCCACCGGGGCTCCTAGCCGCGCCACGAGCGGCCTGCGCGGGCCGCGCCCTCTCCGGAACCTATAAAGGCTACTTTGTGACAAACCGTGCCACCCCTCGACCCCAACCGTTCCTGCCCTGCCTCTCCGGGAGGGGACACGGCGGCCGCGTGGGAGCGTGTCCCTCGAGGGGAAGCGATTGCGGCCACTCTGCTGAGCTGGCCTCCATCATTGGGCCGCCCCCTCTAGCCCGCACCCCCAGTCCTGAAGTCCCTACTCGTGGCCCTCAGCTACTCGGCCCCCAGGATGCTTCTGAAACCCCACATCCCCCATGCTCCATGCAGCCTGCCACTGGAACCCACTCAGCGTTGGCGGAGACCCCAGGAGAGGTCCTGGATCCCCACGGAGCCCCGGGGCCCCCTGGATTGCTGCTCCTGGGTCGCGTAGGCGCCCCCACCCGGCTCAGCACATCTTTCCGGCCCTTCGGACCCGGAGTGGAGCACTGTGTGCGGTCCACAGCTCCTCCTCCCACAGAGGCCCTGGGCCCCAGACTCCGTTCCCAGAGGAACGGAGGAGCGATTGTGGTAGGACGTCCAGGAAGGTCGGCCCTTAGGTGGCTGTGCGTGCCGGTTACTGTGCTTGCTCTGGGTCCAAGTGGGGTTTGAGAAGAGAACTCTGACGGTCCCTCTTCTGCCAAACCGGCCAGCGCCCTTTCTGTAAGCCCCTCCCTCCGCCCAAGCGGTTGTCACTCCAGCCCCACAAAGTTTCAGTTCCAAAGACCCCTCTTGCTAGGTTCCCGTAGGTCCTTCGTAGCCGGACGCCGCTCTCAGTTTCCCCCAGCGGTCGAGGCCAGCGGCGGATTCCTCCGTATCCTTCTTTCCACCTCCTTTTGGCCCCAGCGGCAGCCCAGCTGCACGAGTTGGAGGAAGGCCGCCGGAGGGTCTGTGCTCCGAGCTGCTGCACCGGGAGGCAAGGGAGTGTGCGGTGAACGGGGCTGCCCCCCACTGTGGCACCACTTGTCAGACGCAATGGCCTCTCGGCCACTAGAGGGCTGCACTGCTTTTCCACCTTAGCTCCACAGGGACTCAATGTGGAAGCCAGAGACAGAAGGGTGGAAGAGACCCTACAGGAGCCGACTGTCAGCCCTCCCACTCACACAGCCTCCTCCCACCCACCCCGTGCTGGCCGGGGAGTGGGGGGCACTACGTAGAGTAAGAAGCACACAGGCGTGTGTGTGATCAAGTCCAGTGTCTCTGGGGCAGTGTGTTGCTCTAGGAAAGAGCCCCCTCCTCTATAGTTCTGTGGGGCCCACCTAGGCCAGGCAAGGGGGGAGGAGGTGAAGACCAGCTTCCTCGGGCCCCGGGGCCCAGGTCTTGGTGAATCCGCACCTACCTGTTGGAGTCAGACCATTTTTCTGCTGGCATCCAAGGTACTGCACACCTTACCCCTTGAGACCACCTGCCATTACCCCACAGTCTGTCCCTGTTCACAGTGTTCTGCCTGTATGGGGGGGTGTCCCGTGGGATATCACCACTGTAGGGAATACTCCTCGCAGCCGCCACGTGGGGCTGCACCATGAGAGGCCTCGAGATGGCAGCAGAGGAGACAGAGTCCTCTGCAGGTGCTTCTGCGGCTGCTGTGGGATGTGGAGCCTCCGCGCGACGAGTACCCGTCGGTGCTGTTCTGCCCTGTCCGGGGAAGCCTCTGCCCAGCACAGGTTTCTCAGAGACCTGCTGTTGCCTGCCCTTCACTCCTGTTGCTGTGGGGTCTGCTTATCAGTGAATAAAGCTGTCTGAGACCTCCTACTGTGCATCACTGCAGGAGTGACAGCCCCACTGCCCAATCACATCACCAAGCTCCCCACGGGCCCCCACGAAGGTCCCAGGCCGTAAATGTGGGACCCCATGCGGGCTTTGGGACGCCTGGCAGGTATGAAGTATTCCCCAGCATTCGGCCGATGGACACTACGGGCTGGAGGCGCTAGAGTTGGTGAGCCGAGGAGAACGCGCCCTGGCAGCTGAGTGACTTCCCACCCCTCTCTCCTTTTCCTCCTTCCCAGAAGGGAACCAACCCCAGGGCCTCACTGCTGGGCAGTGATGTCGACTGTTTCCTCCACCAACAGAAGGTGTGGGTATCAAGCTGCCCCGTGTCTGACCCAGGCACCTCCTTACCCACGCACACGCATCCCTGCAGCTCCACCTTGGGGGCGGGCTAGCTCAGACCCTCACCACACACACACTGCTCAGCCAGAGCACAGGGTCTTCTGGGCACCTTATGCTTAGCCAAAGATTAGTGGGGCTTCCTACACACCTATCCCTTCCGGTCCCTCTTCCTTGGGAAAGTGCGTGGACAGCACCAGAACAGTCCCTGGTCTGAATCATTTCTGAAAACCGCCCTGATTCCTGGAGCTTCCTGACAAGATGAGAGAGTCAAGGGGCGCTGTCTACATCCTCTCCCCACCCACACAGCTGCTTCCCGTGGCAGATAGTGGCCGAAGTGTGAGCTCAGCCCAAAGGGAGAAGGGAGGCCCAGAGGCTGATGGTCTGCCCCTGCGTGTTAGTAAAGGGCATATTTCAGCAGCAAGAGGCTGTCTGGAGCCCCTAGAAGACTCCTGCAACTGTGTGATGCCTGGATGGGGGGTGAGGGGCGGAGCACCCATTTGTGTGGGAATTGATTTGCTCCCTCCCCTGCCCCAGGACTGTAGGTCCGGCTGAGCTGTGTCCCTCGCTGGTGAAAGAAAGGCACTTGGTTAACAAGGTGGGGGTGGAGCCTGGGCAGGAGCTCCCAGCTGTGGCCGGAAGCGCTTCTGGGAACGGAGGTAGCCTTTAGGTCTTTATCTGGAAGGTGGGGCAGGGGAGCTGTGGTTTCCGGAAGAGCTGCTGCTGTGGGGTGGGGGTTTCCAGGACTCTCAGTGGGCTAAGCAGGGCCGTGTCCATCTATCCTGGATGCCAGACTCTGCAGAGAGGCCCATGGACGCCTTCCCCCAGGAGGCAGGACCTGGGGGGTCTCTTCTGGGATCAGAGGTTGCCCCTGCACCTCTGGCAGTCATGATGCCGCCCCTACATGGCCATCCCACCTCAGCGCCGCCCCAGGCCCTGGGACCTGGCACAGCTCATGGCTCGAGACAGACAGGACTGGTGCAGCCCGGGCCTGACGGAACCTAGGCTGCATCTCTGGTAGAGGCTGTGGAGTCCACAGGGTCCCAGTTGAGAGGCAGGCAGGGAGCAGATTACGGCACAGTGCAGAGCATGGAATCCCCTGTCCACTGCCACCCACGAGGGGTTTCCGGCAGCTCTCAGCCCTGTAGTACTTGTGCCTTGGTGCTGCCTGGGGTTGCCCCTCATGCAGCAGTGCTGAGAGCAGACTCACACCCTACAGGCGCGGCCAGGAGGCTGGGAGACACCCCAGAACCTACCTCCCTGCAGGGCGCCTCTGCCTCTGGCCTTTACTACACGTGAACCCTCGTCCCTTTGCCCTCAGTACTCACAGACCCTCCAGGTGACTGAGGAGGCAGTAATGTGCAGATGAAGTGACTGAAGTCCCCAGGGAGTTCCCAGGCGTGGAAGATCACCACCTGCTGACCTGCACACCCCCAACCTTGCGTTCCCTCAGGCTTTTCTGCCTCTGCCTCTGGAATGTCAGCAGACCCTATCTGAACAGACGCACCCCGCAGCCTGCCCCGGAAGTCTGTTGGTGAATCCGGTCTCACCTCTCCTATCCACTTGCCGTGAGCGAGGGCCCTGCCCCAGCTGCACAGGGAACTAAGGGTGATGGAAGACAGATGCGAATATGGGGACAAGGTAGAGCTGAGGTCGGTGCCCAGGTATGCAAGGTGCTGCTGAGACTCGTTCCCACCGGCCTGCCGCTCCCTAGAGACCCGTGCCAAGATGTACGTGCTGAATTTCCCTCTGCAGCCAGGAAGCAAGGAGGTGCTGAGAGCAGAGAGAGGGTGATGGAGAAGAGTTGGGGGCCGCAGCCACGTCCCTCAGAGACTGCCTCGTGCCTCAAAGTGCTGGTATAGAAGCTGGCCGAGGCCGGGGCAGGGCTGAGAGGCCAAGGCAGATGTCCCAAAGTGCAGTCAGAACCCAGCCCCCACAGGCGTGTAGAAGGAAAGTGGCTCAATTCATGGCTGCCCGCCTGGGCCAGGCAGGACAGAGAAGGTACTTTGGGTAAGACGCCAAAAGGGCAGGTGCTCAGTACAGACCCTCTCCTCACAGTAGTCTCCTGACTGCGTGGTCTCAGCCGAGGACTTGTGCCCAAGAATAGCTCTAATTTGTGTCCCCATCGTTACCCAAGAGGAAGCTCCAAGGGCGGCCTTGACCACTCTCCTTTTCTACCTTGGAAAGGACATTGCACTGAGTAGACAAGGTGACCCTCAGACTAGCCCTGGGCTCCCTGCCTTTCTCTGTCCTCGCAACATACCGGCTCAGGCCACTGGATAAGTGTTTATTGAAAACCATCTGCAGCGTGTCTTATGCTGGCTGCTGCATTCTGTGGAATGCCCATAGATCCCAGCCCAGCGAGCCTGGCACATGGGGGGGCTGCCACCACCGATCGTCTCTCCTACAGGGTCCAGCAGCAGCCACCCTCCATTCTGCATAGTCCGGAAATCTGCCACCATCACCGTCACTGTGCTTAGACCCATCATTGAGGGGAGCAGGGCCGGGCCACAGCGGGATGCAGGGCAGAGCCCCTCCTCCTTCCCTAGGGTCAGCCTGGGCAAGTCCTGGAGATCTGGCTCCAGGGGTGGAGGAAGGGCCCTCTTCATGCCCACCGGTCCCCCAGCTGGCTCTTGTCCTCCATCCGTTCCCCCAGCTCCTCCTCAGGAAACTGGTAGCTGCAGGCATCCTCGGCTGGTGACTGCTGCACTTCCAGGACTGCCTGGGTCTCTGCAGGTAGAGGAGAGGTGTGGGAGCCAGTAGGTGGCCTGCGGTGCACCTCCCTCATTCCCGGGACACAACTGACCTCGGTGCCAAACCTGCTTCCTCCTCCATTGCAAGATGTGCAGGCCAAGCTGGGCTGTGGTCAGCAGGAGGATGCAGGCAGCCAGAGCAAGGAGGACAGTCGCGAGCGGGCCGTGCTTCTCAGCCGGCAGTGCCCCCGGGGTGCACACGGCATTGTGAGTCTTGTTTCCAGGAAACACAGTGAGAAACCCAAGCTGGTCACAGCTGGACACACAGACACACTGTCAGGAGGAGTTGCACCAAGAAGCCATTTGGGAGATGCAGAGGGTCTTGAGGGGTCTCTATGCGGAGGGAAAGGAGCGGCTCCCTCAGAGTGCCCATGGGCCACCCAGTCAGGGCCCCACTGACGACTCACTTTGCCCAAGGACTGCAGCGGCCCTGGTGCCCTGGAGAGAAGGTGCCCACAGCACAGTCGACACACTGGAGCTTGAATAAGAACCTCCCTGTGGGCAGACAGACAGGCTGCAGAGGCTATCGGATGAAGGCAGGGGTCAAGACAGGGCCCATCTAGAGCCTGGTACGCACGGTACTTGTCAGAGGTCTCGTGCCCATAGACCCTCACAGCCCACACCAAGAAGGTATCAGCAGCCCTCACATGGATGCAGAAGCCCAGACGCCCCCTAAAGCTTCAAAACAGTAGCACCCTGAGAACACCTGGCCCACCCTCCCTCCTAAGACCAGGGTGCTGATCCCCGCCCAGCCAGAGGATGCGCTCGTAAACTCCACCGTACACACCTTCACTGCACGGTTCTGTCAGCCTGGCCCAGGGCAAACCTCTGGAGCGCTTGGGGACACACATGCCTGCAGCGGCAGCCAGACACATACCGTAAGGCTTCACTTCCTGACCTGGCGGGCAGGGGTGGTGCTCACAGGTGCTGCACGGGGAATCTTTACAGTAGAACTCTGGCTGGACACATTTGCAGTCTCCTTCAGGGCAGGACTCTCTTTCTGGGCAGGAAGAAGCCAGCCTCAGCCTCTGGGTGGAACCCCCTCTCTCCAGACACTGAAGGTGGTTGGGGTGCCGTGCACCTTCAGTCGCCCCAAGCCCAGACCCTGGACTCTGCCCAGCTCCGTGTCTCCCTGCTGGCTGGCTGCTCACAAACAAAGCATGGTTTCAACTTCTCACTGGATACGGGAGTCACCGGGGGCTTCCCAGGGCCCGTAGGCCCACGCTGCCCGATTCCCACCCCACGTCGCCCCTGGAAGCACTAGGGGTACTTCGGGACCTGTCTGCGTCACTTCCTACACCAACCACGGAGATGTGGGCCCTCAACAGTGCCCTGGGCAGGTGAAGGACTGGGGTGTTTCGCTTTGATCTGGGTCCCTAGACCGCCTCTCACCCACTACTGCAGACAGTGGACAGTCAGAGAAGGGTGCCGGGACCCCAAAAAGGACAGGCCGCGGCCGGAGTGATGGCCAATGTCCAACCCCACAAGCAGGATCTGGGCTGGGCTTCCTTCGCCTCGGCTCCTAGATCCCTGCTGGGAGACACCCCTCCCCGCCCCCGCATCTGCTGCCCCCGCTCCCAGAGGACTTGGAGGAGTCTGTGCGCCCACCTCTGGGAGCCCAGATTGAAGGTTCTAGACAGCAAGCTCCTCACTACCTGCCAGTGCCCTACGCCTACCTCCCTTGGTGACGACATCCAGGTCTGAGAGCTGGAAGGGGCCCCGCTGCCCACCCCGCGGGTTCCCGCCTTGCCTCACCTGGAGCGCACAGGACGCAGCAGCGCGTGTTGTTCCCTGTCCCGTGCTTGAAGCTTCCCGCACCACAGCCAGGCTCCTCCCCTGAGCCCTGACCGCGGCGCAGCGCACAGAGCAGCAGCATCACCGGGACCCCCGACTCCAGCGCTCGCATAGCGCTGCTGCTCAGGCAGTTGTGTTGACTTTAGAAAGCCCCCAACTTGTTCCAACATGCCCTGCGGCCCGCCCATCCCCTCCTCTTCCACTCCAGCCTGAGCTCCACCTCCAGCTTCCTGTCAGCCATCACATTGCAGAAAAACCATCTGCACCTGAAGTGAGTCCAGAAGTCCCCAAACCCCCAAAAGCCCGAGCAGCCCGGACCTCAGCACCCCCAGCCCAGCAGGCTGCAGAGAAGCCCTAAGTCCATGCATCCCCCCTGCTGCTGCTGCTGCGGTGGACATCTTTGTGGCTACTAGAAATCCCTCCCTTTCCTCTCCCACCCCAGGGAGGTCCTCAGCTCCAGGCCTGTCAACCAGGCCATACAGGGAGGGACATTAATCGGACCAATCGTAGGTGGAACTCACAGCAGCCCATGTGGCTCCCAGCACCAGCCCACCACCGTCCACTTTACGAGCTCCTGTCTCACCCAAGCTCTTACCACACTCTCTGCCAGGGGTATCCAAGTGGAGAAATGAACACAGAATATTCCGGGGCAGCAGTGCCCACCTGCAAGATGAGATTCGCTGTTTTCACATGGGCAGCGTTTCCAGCCTCACCGCCATTGCCTGGTGTTTGTGGACTGTCATAAAAGAAGGCAAACTCAGCAACGGTGTCACTGAGCCCAAGCATTCTGAACACTAGTAGAACAACAGTCCACCACTCGGCACGGGGCCGCCCATTGCCACATACGGCCCTCGCTCGATGCAACTTTGGGACCCCAACAGAAAAGTGTTCCCACCCCAGCACCCCTCCTTCCTCCATAGCAAGAGGCACAGGTCACCCATTCCTTTTGTCAACATCCTGATGAACTGCTGATTAGGCCTTTGCAAGCGCATTTGGCTTTCTTTGATAGTCTTCCTTGGAGCTCCGGCTCACCACAAATTTTGCCACATTTGCCAAGGAGTTGACTGGACAGGATCCATCCTCTGCTTTCTCTCCGCGTCTCCTGCTGAGTGCTTTAGCGCCTTACCACCCCTTTCCATGTGCTGATATAAATCATTCAGACCCACCAGATTCTGTCCTAACTTGTAAAGATCGTGGCCTCAACAATGAATGTCGGTCCTTCCTGTATCTTCCAGTCCAGGATATCCCGGGTGCCTGGGGCTGGTGATAACGAGTGTCCCTGATACCTTCTGTGAAGCAGCTGTCAGAGACTGATTCCCCCAGTCTTGTCTCAGGATATGCAGCATTTGTCTCAAGGAGGGATGTGCAGTAATATTGGTTTTTCTGCTTCCACAGAATCAGACAGATCCCACTTCCCATGTCCCCACACCTCACAATCCAGACGGTGAGAGGGTTTTTCGTTCTCTATTGTTTTAAAGTCTTTCCAACTCAAGTAATTCAGAGACAAAATATTCCTTAGTTATTATAGCTTCCTGTGCGGAATCACTATTATTTTAATAATTTTATTATTATTATTATTATTATTATTTATTCAATTGTGTGTGTGCATATGTATGTGTGCGCGCATGCGTGTGTGTGTCTGTGTGTGTGTAGAACCACGGACGAACTCGGGAACCACCACAGACGCCTCCACCTCCTTCTGCCCCGGGATTCACAGGTTCCGCCCTACCAGGACCAGAAGCGCAGGCCGCCCCCGCTTCCGACTGGCGTCTGTCTATACGTGGGATCTGAGATCCGAACTCAGGACCTTCCGCCTGCAAGGCAGAGGCTTAACCCCTGAGCCACCTCTCCAGCCCCTATTTTAATAATTTTTAATGTATTCCTTCACAGTTTCCTGCGTGTATCAGCACATGGATATCTGGGAATCAGACTCAGCCCACTAAGGTTTGCAAGCAGGTGCCTAACCACTGAATTATTTTGCTGTCTCAGAACTAGTGATATTTAAATTTTTTAAATATAAAAATTTCATTGATATCTGTTTTAATGGCTTCCTTTCACCCATAATTTCATAAATTTGTTGGTTACTTTGGCTAAGGGTTTGTCTATATCCTTTCCAAAACATCAGCTTTGCTTCATTGGCTTTTTTTTTTTATCGGTTGTTTCCATTTCATTAATTTCCCTGATCATTGTGATTTCTTTCTGTCTGCTAATCTGGGGTTGACGTCTTGCTCTTTTTCTAGGACTCTAAAGTTATCAAAAGATCTTGATTTGAACTCTATTTCTTTTTAAATTTTTATTTCATGTATATGTCTGTTTGATGTTTGTGTCTGTGTGTGCCTGCGGAGGCCCGAAGGTGACATCTGGAATTATCCTGGAATGTTTCTACCTCTTTATTGCTTTGCTCTGGGGTTTCCTAGGCTCTGCCTTCCAGAACTGCAGGCCACTGACGTTCCTGCCTGATATTTTCACATGGGATCTGGGGCCAGAACTCAGGTCCTTTTGCTTGAGAGGCAAAGGCTTTGATCCCTGAACCATCTCCTCAGCCTTTTGCTGGATTTTTTAAAATCTATCCTTTCAGTTGAAGCATTACAGTGCTGAAGTGGGCCTTGAATGTGTTAGACTTGAGTGTCAGTCTTCGGGCCAGGAGCTCAGGTGTCGGGCGCAAAGACTACATTTTCCCTGCTGGGAGACCAGCTGAAGAACAGCCACAGCTGCTGGGTGTCGTCACCATGCGGATGTCATGCCAGCCAGTCCGCAGCACGGGCTGTTTGACTTCAGTCACTTTTGGATGATAATCATCCGAGGACAGCATGCTGTGTACTTGATTTCAGTTAGTAAGAGCATATGTGGGGCTCTTGCCCCTCACGGACTCCATGTCTGTGAATTCCAGCCTTTCTCTCCTCTGAATAAAATCTGCCTTAATCCTCAGGGGGAAAAAAAGTTCAGGTATGGGAGGGAGAGGGGTGAGTGAATGTAGGGATAATAAGTATTAGATCAACTTCGAAAGGAGAAAAAGAACCAAGGTAGGTAAAGTAGATACTGTGAGAACCCACAGATTTTAGAGATTGTTATGTTAAGCTATGAAATATTATAGGTAAGAAATTATGATAGGCGAGAGTAAGGGTGAGAGAAGGGAATTTGAATCAGAGGAGGAGGATATTAGACAGGAATACTTCACGGTAAATCTTGTGGAGAAGCAAGCAGTTCTAAAACCTAACTGACGAGTGATCAAACCATCGTGAGACATATGCGCAAGAGTGGAAATCAAGTAATAGAAAATAAGAACTAATGAGATCCTATGGAGACTCGCACATCTGGAGTAAGTTGAAGGGGGAAGTTCTGGGATCCTTCTGGCCCTAGCGGGCTCCACAGGTGCTGCGGGCTGGGGTAGAGTATGAACCGCTGGTCTCTGCAGCTCAAGTTCCATGGGGTTCTGCTGTGAGGGGGAGGGGAGATTGTAAACCCTTCGGATCGTTGCCTCGGACCAGCTCGGCCTATTCTGGTCCTGCGAATCTTGTGACTGCCCAGCGCAAAGCTTCCCTTGGGATCTTCACTGCTCTTTCCCTGGCCAGGCCAGCGAGGGCCCAGCTGGAGAAAGCTCCCAGCTGAACGCATTCCCGGGCGTCCTGCAGAGATCTTCCTTGGCTTAGTAAGACTTTCGCTCGCACAAGATGAGCGCTCCCTCCGTATCACCATCAGGGCCAAGGTGAGGTTCTGATTCACACGTGCATGTGGCCTGTGTGTGTCAGAGGCACTGGAGTGTGTATCTCTGTGGAGGCCAAGGGTGACATCGGGAGCCACCCTGGATCGCTCTACCTCCTTATTGCTTTACTCTGGGGTTTCCCAGGCTCCGCCCACCAGGGTCAGAAGCTCAAGCCACTGTTTCTGCCAGCATTTTCACATGGGGTCTGGGATCTGAACTCGGGTCCTTTTGCTTTCAAGGCAAAGGCTTTGACCCTTGTGCTATCTCCCCATCACCCAACACGCCTCTCCCCCTTTATCACTGATCCATTATTAAGGCTTCCATGTTTATGCTGGGACACAGATTTTCCCTTATGAACATTTTTTCTCATGAGTCCAAGCTTTGGGATTCCAGGAGGGACTTAGCAGAAATCTAATTTGCACCTTCTTTCCCTTATGCCTCACCCAGTCATAAGAAACGGCAAGCCAGCATCTCCATCTTATCCACCTCATCTACCTTTTCTTCTTTTCCCCTTTTCCCTCCAGTTCAAAGTTAGTACGGGGGTGGTATCCGCTGACCCCCGTCACTGCGACGCCTCCCTCGCGCAGCGCGCTCTTCCCCTGCACACAGCTCAGCCTCGTTCTTTTTGCCAGTAGCAAGGACAGCGCGGGCCGCCCCACGCCACATGGGGAAGGACAGCCGTGTGGGGCTTGCTCTCCTTTCCCCTCATCTTCCCACCAAGACAATGCAAGTGCTCCTTGTAAATTTGCCTTTGGTTCTGACATGTCTCATGCTGGGTGTCAAGTGTCAGGTGAACTGCTTCTGAAGCAGTGTGAACAAACTCTGCTTATCACAGACAGGAGGGCGCCAATGACAGAAACAAAGACAATCTTTCAAAGAGTGTAACTTAATGAGACAATGAGCTTAATTGGGGTTACTTGCAGAAGCAGGGGCAGCCTGTGGGTGCCTACCCTCCCTGGGGAGACATGACATGAATGTCTATTCACCCAAAGAGTGAACCCATGACAGATCAAAGAAACAATTTCACCCCTGAGTTCATGAGGGCTCCTTACAGGAGCAGGAATGGCTCAAAGGCAATTGCATCTCCCAGGAGCCAGCTGCAGCATGGGCCAAACTCAAAGTACTACAGGTTTGGAGTTCTCTGAACAGCCTGCAGCATCGTGACAGAGTGGAGCCTGCTCCGGGTAACTGGGCTGCCTGGAAGGCTCCACCCTAACAGTGCATTTCTATAAGCTTGGCAAGGGATGTTATGATTCTTTTTAGTTTTAGTTTTACCAGATTTATAAAGTTTATTTACTTCCCTTTTTAAAAAAAAATGTATATATTTGAGGGCTGGAGAGATGGCTCAAGGGTTAAGCCTCTACCTCCCAAGCAGAAGGACCTGAATTCAGATCCCAGATTCCACATGAAAATGCCAGGCGGAGTGTGCATTGCAGTAGGCTGCACTTCTGGCCCTGGAAGGCGGAGACTGGGAAACCCCAGAGCAAAGCACAAAGGAGGTAGAGCAATGCAGGATGATTCCTGGTCGCCCTTTGGCCTCCACAGGCACACGGGGTACCCTCCCCCCTCCCTCTCTCTCTCTTTCTCTCTCTCTCACACACACACACACACACACACACACACACACACACACACACACACTCACACAGAGCATTTATTTGCAAGAGAGAGCAGGTGCATAATGAACATGCGGAGCTTAGGAATAACTTTCAGAAATCACCTCTCTCCACACGAGTTCCAGAGATCAAATTCGGGTCACCACATCTGTGTGATGTACCTTGACCTGACGAGTCGTCTTGTTTACTCTTGAGTCTCAGGAGCCTCCCTTCTTCCCTCCAAGAGGGAAAGTTTTCATTTAGGACCCAACACGACCTGAAGAAAATGTCTCTTCCCTTTCATCTGTACATTTATCCTGGGGAGGTGCAGGGTCTTGTGAGCTGCTTCCCTTAAAGTCATTAACTGCCTATAAATTCTGGGGAGAAACACGAACCATTTGCAAGCCCTTCTCTGAAGGATCTAGAAATAAGTCTGCGTACAGAAGCCACCAGACTGTACCTGGACTTCAGGCAAAATTGTGAAGAGGGACAGTGTCTGGATTGTGTTCCTACGTATTTTAACAACCTAAAAGGTCATCTGGGACCCTGCCGCACAGCGTCACCGAGTCCTGGGGCGTGCACAGTACACGTGTGCCACTTCCCCGCTGTCCCCACACCGCGGGCCTCTGTTCTCCAGCAGGAAGAACACTGCTGTGCGCCCTGGATGACGGAGTGGGGGGTGACCTTGGTGTCACGTCCCAGCTCAGAAAAGAGCAGCTTCGCCTGACGCCAGGCCG